>CM034361.1:46940674-47065573 GCA_019925275.1 Mytilus edulis | reverse complement strand
TGAACACATATTTTTAGCTCACCTGGCCCAAAGGGCCAAGTGAGCTTTTCCCATCACTTGGCGTCCGGCGTCCTGTGTCGTCCCTCGACCGTCGTCGTCGTTAACTTTTACAAAAATCTTCTCCTCTGAAACTACTGGGTCAAATTTAACCAAACTTGGCCACATTCATTATTGGGGTATCTAGTTTAAAAAATGTGTGGCATGACCCGGCCAACCAACTAAGATGGCTAAAAATAGAACATAGGGGTAAAATGCAGTTTTTGGCTTATAACTCAAAAACCAAAGCATTTAGAGCAAATCTGACATGGAATAAAATTGTTTATCAGGTCAACATCTATCTGCCCTGAAATTTTCAGATGAATCGGACAACCTGTTGTTGGGTTGCTGCCCCTGAATTGGTAATTTTATGGAAATTTTGCTGTTTTTGGTTATTATCTTGAATATTATTATAGATAGAGATAAACTGTAAACAGCAATAATGTTCAGCAAAGTAAGATTTACAAATAAGTCAACATGGCCGAAATGGGCAGTTGACCCCTTTAGGAGTTATTGCCCTTTATAGTCAATTTTTAACCATTTTTCGTAAATCTTAGTAATCTTTTACAAAAATCTTCTCCTCTGGAACTACGTGGCCAAATTATTCCAAACTTCACCACAATCATCTTTGGGTTATGTAGTTTAAAAAATGTGTCTGGTGACCCGGCCATCCAACCAAGATGTCCGCCACGGCTAAATATAGAACACAGGGGGAAAATGCAGTTTTTGGCTTACAACTCAAAAATCAAAGCATTTAGAGCAAATCTGGTAGTTAAATTGTTTATCATGTCAAGATCTATCTGCCCTGAAATTTTCAGATGGATCCGACAACCGGTTGTTGGGTTGCTGCCCCTAAATTGGTAATTTTAAGGAAATTTTGCAGTTTTTAACCGGATTTTTGTGACAAAAATGTCGGTTATTGATTTGGGGATGTAGGGCGGGCGGGGGGCCGGGCAGTCGGGCGGCGTGGGCGGTCGGCGCGGGCGGTTAATCAAATGTTGTCCGTGCATTAACTCATGAACCGTTCAGCCAAAGCTTTTAAAAATTTAATATGTTGTTACTGACAACTAAATGAAGGTCAAGTTCAATAATGGCGATTTTGACTTTTACCGTTCAGGAGTTATGGTTCTTGAAAGATTGAAAAATGGAGTTTTCAGTCGTGTCCATGCATTTACGCATGAACTGTTCCACCAAAGCTTCATAAATTTTAATATGTTGTAACTGATGACAAAATAGAGGTCAAGTTAAATAATGACGATTTTGACTTTTACTGTTCAGGAGTTATGGTTCTTGAAAGATTGAAAAATGGTGTTTCCAGTCGTGTCCGTGCATTTTCTCATGAACCATTCAACCAAAGCTTTTGAAATTTTTATATGTTGTTACTGATGACAAAATAGAGGTCAAGTTCTATAATGACGATTTTGACTTTTACCGTTCATACGTTATGGTTCTTGAAAGATTGTAAAATGGCGTTTCCATTCACGTTGTTGCATTTACTCATGAACCATTCAATCTAAGCTTTTCAAATTTTAATATGTTGATACTGATGACAAAATGAAGATCAGTAATGGTTCTTGTGATATTGCCAGGACACAAATAAATATTAATAAATCCGGTTTGCTGTCGTTGTGACAGCCTCTTGTTTGTTATTATCTTGAATATTATTATAGATAGAGATAAACTGTAAACAGCAATAATGTACAGCAAAGTAAGACCTAAAAATAAGTCAACATGACCAAAATGGTCAATTGACCCCCTAAGGAGTTATTGTCCTTAATAGTCAATTTTTAACAATTTTCATAAAATTTGTAAATTTTACTAACATTTTCCACTGAAACTACTGGGCCAAGATCATTATAGATAGAGATAATTGTAAGCAGCAAGAATCTTCAGTAAAGTAAGATGTACAAACACATCACCATCACCAAAACACAATTTTGTCATGAATCCATCTGCTTCCTTTGTTAAATATTCACATATACCAAGGTGAGCGACACAGGCTCTTTAGAGCCTCTAGTTGTTGCTTATCATTTTGTGCAACGCCCCATTGATATTTATAACAAGTTCAATGTAGTTTTAATTTATTGCTTATAATTTACATACAAATATCAGTCAAAACATTGATTCAGAAATGAAGACAATGTATTATGTTGATAACATAAATAAACTCATCATAGATATCAGGACTAAATTTTGTATATACGCCAGAAGCAAGTTTCGTCTTCAAAAGACTCATCAGTGACGGTCGAATCCAAAAAAGTGAAAAAAAGGCCAAATAAAGTACGAAGTTGAAGAGCATTAAGGACCAAAATTCCTAAAAGTTTTGCCAAATACAGCTAAGGTAATCTATTCCTGAGGTAGAAAAGCCTTAGTATTTCAAATTTTTTTTAAATTTTGTAAACAGTTAATTTATAAATATAACCATATAATTGTTTTCTTCTTTGAAAGGTTTGTTATGGTACAACAGAAAACAGTCCTGTAACATTTCAGAGTTATAGAGATGATGTTTTAGAGAAGAAAGTTTCTACAGTAGGAAGATCACACCCTCACGTTGAGGTATAATTGTTTCTACAGTAGGAAGATCACACCCTCACGTTGAGGTATAATTGTTTCTACAGTAGGAAGATCACACCCTCACGTTGAGGTATAATTGTTTCTACAGTAGGAAGATCACACCCTCACGTTGAGGTATAATTGTTTCTACAGTAGGAAGATCACACCCTCACGTTGAGGTATAATTGTTTCTACAGTAGGAAGATCACACCCTCACGTTGAGGTATAATTGTTTCTACAGTAGGAAGATCACACCCTCACGTTGAGGTATAATTGTTTCTACAGTAGGAAGATCACACCCTCACGTTGAGGTATAATTTTTCTACAGTAGGAAGATCACACCCTCACGTTGAGGTATAATTGTTTCTACAGTAGGAAGATCACACCCTCACGTTGAGGTATAATTGTTTCTACAGTAGGAAGATCACACCCTCACGTTGAGGTATAATTTTTCTACAGTAGGAAGATCACACCCTCACGTTGAGGTATAATTGTTTCTACAGTAGGAAGATCACACCCTCACGTTGAGGTATAATTGTTTCTACAGTAGGAAGATCACACCCTCACGTTGAGGTATAATTGTTTCTACAGTAGGAAGATCACACCCTCACGTTGAGGTATAATTGTTTCTACAGTAGGAAGATCACACCCTCACGTTGAGGTATAATTTTTCTACAGTAGGAAGATCACACCCTCACGTTGAGGTATAATTGTTTCTACAGTAGGAAGATCACACCCTCACGTTGAGGTATAATTGTTTCTACAGTAGGAAGATCACACCCTCACGTTGAGGTATAATTTTTCTACAGTAGGAAGATCACACCCTCACGTTGAGGTATAATTGTTTCTACAGTAGGAAGATCACACCCTCACGTTGAGGTATAATTGTTTCTACAGTAGGAAGATCACACCCTCACGTTGAGGTATAATTGTTTCTACAGTAGGAAGATCACACCCTCACGTTGAGGTATAATTTTTCTACAGTAGGAAGATCACACCCTCACGTTGAGGTATAATTGTTTCTACAGTAGGAAGATCACACCCTCACGTTGAGGTATAATTGTTTCTACAGTAGGAAGATCACACCCTCACGTTGAGGTATAATTGTTTCTACAGTAGGAAGATCACACCCTCACGTTGAGGTATAATTCTATGTCAGAGTAACTGTGAACTCATTATTGTTTGTTAGATACAAATTTTTGTGGATTTGATAGGTATTGATGAACCATGAATTTAATTTTAGATTTTAAACGTAGGACAAATTCATGTAGGCTTGTATGCAGACTTTGACAAAATGATGAAATCAAATATTCAGGAAAAATGCCATCAATTCAAAAAGAGGAGTACACACTGAAATAAACAAATCAACAGAACATGTATTTACTTTGAAAATTGAAAAATCAAAATGTTTAATTGACAAGATCTATGAAAATATATATTGTCATTATTTGATCCAATAAAATAATACACAGGTGAAACATAGGTGGATGATATATTATACCAGAAACATTTACTTTTTATATCTCTTCATTACACTATAGTGGAACTTGCCTAATCCGATATCTGAGTATTCCAACATCCTGCTTTAACCAAAACATTTTATGGTCCTAATATATACTATCCTTGCAGAAAAAAAACTGAGTATTCTGACACACTGCTTAATCCAACATTTTTTCTTGTTCCCCAGTGTGTCGGATTATGGTACACAGGTTACACTGTATATATAGAGGTGGATTTTTCATTGGCTATTTTTAGACAAAAATTGTAGATGAAAATGGTGACATTTTACCAGTTGGAGAATCAGGAGAGTTGTGTACCAGAGGTTACATGACCATGCTGGAATATTGGAATGATCCTACGAAAACCAAGGAAGTTATTAAATCAGATAGATGGTACTTTACAGGGTATGTAGTAGTTTTAAGGTAATCTAGGAGGAAAACAGAAGATATTTTAAGCTAGTTTTGTTATTTACACCATTAAAAGTCTTGAAAACCATTTAAGATTCAAAGTTCAATTATATAAAAAATTACATTGTATACGTATATTCGTTGAATACCAATTTTCGTAGATTTAGTGGGTACTGGAGAACTAAAAATTGAAATGTTCAAGAAATTTTCTGAAGGAGTGCATGCACACTTTGGCAAAACCAGGTAATTGAATATCCCTGACATGCAAGGTATGGCACATATTAAGGGTAATCAATATGAATGATTCACTAGTAGTGCCAGTGATACCAAAAATGAAAAGATATACCAGTTTCCTTTGAAAGATTTATGTGTTCTTTATATCAAATAGCTTGTATTACGGGAATATTTTAGGACAACACTCTTCCTTGTAATTGGTATTGCATATTGTGTCTTTCAAAGCATTCATCTGATATGATTTTGATCCACAGAGCTTCAAAACTTTGATTGACTAATTATAAAAAAGAATCAAAAGATACCATACTGGGACAATCAAAAATTTTAAGTTTAAGTAAGAAAAACAGACTATACCATGGTCAAAAGGAAATATTGCAAAACAAATAAATCAGTGTGTACAAAACACAACACACAAAACCTAAGGTTGAACAACTCTAACACTACCAAAAACCAAGGGTTATCATAGCTGCTCCACAAGGGAAGCCAAATTATGTTCCACTAGTGGTCACAATCATGTTGCTAATGACTCACTTTGCTCAAATAAGCAAGTATTTTTTACATACAACTTTTAATCTTGATATTAAATGTTTTTTTAGGGATATTGGTGAAATGGATGAGGATGGATTTTGTAGAATTGTTGGGCGTATCAAAGACATGATTATTAGGGGTGGTGAAAATGTTTATCCATTAGAATTAGAACAGATTTTATATAAGCATCCTGATGTTAAAGATGTACAGGTTTGTTATCTCTGAATAGTTTGACAATAAAAAATAATGTGTCACATAGAAAATTATAAACTGTAAAAGCAGAAATTTTCGTGGAGGATTTAATTTCGTTTATTTCGTGGAAAGATTATATCCACGAAATTAAAACCCCCACGAAAATTTAACCTACATATAATCCCCATGAAACCTTATATAGAGATAAAACAAGTCATTGGCGGATCCAAAACTTTTCCTAAGGGGGGGGGGGGGAGCAGCCTGGATCCGCCTATGCAAGTAAATTTTAACCCCACGAAAATTAATGTTTCTTCACTATACACACACGAAATATATAATATTTTGTTAGAGAAAATTATACATGGTAAAAGTTTTTATCTACTGCAGTTTGGAATATCCAATATTATATAAATAACAAAATATATCCATAATTTTTATTAAAAATCAAATAAAAGGTGGCATGCACATATATTTGGTCATTTAGTTAAAGAGTGAGATTTGAGTTATCATAACATTTATTGATACTCAAGAATTAATTGGTATACTCATTTTGACCAAAGTAAAAACAATATTATAATGTTGTTTTGTCTTACAATTTATTTGCAATATAAAAGTGCATTGTATTTGTGTTATTATGCAGTATCCATTAAGTTATATCTACCATTGTGGTACACTTTGTTTTATCTTCCTTCTTTTCCCTAACAGGTAGTAGGTATACCAGATGACAGATTAGGGGAGGAGATATTTGCTTTTATACAGATAAAGGATGATCATTCATGTTCAGAAGAGGATATAATAAAGTATTGTAAAGAAAAGGTAATTTGTGAGGAGAACTATTCCAGAAAAAAATGAAGAGGAGGGCGGGAGGGGGAGACATGAAGGCACTTTTTATTTAACTTTACCATGCATAACATTTTGATTGATTATTTCATATACTTTAAGGTTTATAATCTGTCTGAAATAACCATCTCAAATCAAAGGACAAGGTTCACTTATGGCCCAAAATGGCCGAAAATATCAACTTTATCATAAGTATAAGGCTATTTTCACCTGTGTCACTGAAGGTGGAAGCTCAGGCCCGTAGCCAGGAATTTCCAAAGGGTTGTT
Organism: Mytilus edulis; assembly: GCA_019925275.1. Lineage (NCBI taxonomy): Eukaryota > Metazoa > Mollusca > Bivalvia > Mytilida > Mytilidae > Mytilus > Mytilus edulis. The sequence goes on along the minus strand of CM034361.1, from coordinate 47,059,016 downwards.
ATTTGGACTCACGAACTTGACTTTAACAGTCACAATTTGGACACCAGGTTGACTTTAACAGTTCTTATTTGTTTTCAAGGGGGGGGGGGGGGTTCGGACAAACCCTCCGAACCACCTGGGTATGAAGCATGTCTAGTGACAGCTGGAATCTGTTTATACATTCCAATGGATACTTTTGTTACAATTTTCTAGGAAAGGGAATGATTTCATAAATGATCTGTAGCTTTATAATGTCAAGTTTTAGCAAGAAAGCAATTTTTACATGTACCATGTAACCTGTACCATGTAACCACTTACTATTTGCCAAAAGTTTGAAATCTTACAACACTCATTGTACAAGTGAAATTTTTGAAATTTTTTTTGGAATCAGTGAAAAGAAATAATCAAAATGCCATTTATTGTTAGGTTCCATAGTCAACCATAAAACATGGTGATTCCATTTTCTTATTTTTATACCTATTTTTTTCACAGATGGCTAGATATAAAATTCCAAGATTTGTGAAATTTGTGACAGAATTTCCACTTACAGTAACAGGCAAAGTACAGAAATTTAAGTTACAGGAATTAGCAGAACTTGATGTACAAAACTGATGGTTGTGTATTAAGATTTTAAAAGAAGAACTGTAGTTAATTATAATATGTAGATGAGAAACTTAAAATATTGTGATACTAATGCCTTAAATACAAAAGTATTACATACAGTTTGATTTACGACAGAATTTCAGGTTACAGTAACAGGCAAAGTGTAGAAACGGTATAGAACAGAAGCAATGTACAAAGTTAATGAATGTGTATAAAAGTATGATTAAATTCAAATGTTTAAAAAAGAAGAAAAAACTGGCTTTTAGTGGTAACCTTGAAAATATGTAATTTATGGCTTGAATAGTGCAAATGGTTTAATGAAAATATTTATTTTTTAAGATAATTCATGCAATCCATCATCTTATTTGTAGAAATGAATGATTCACATTACAATATATTATTTTAAGTTGTCCCCATCTTCAAAGTTTTGCATTGCATTCTTTAATAATGTAAAAGGACACCTTTAAGAGGAAGCTAAATTTCATTATCTCAGGGTATGCAATAACTTTAGTTCAGTTTCCAAAAAGTAGTCTTTTATATATCAGTTTTGATAATTTTTAATTTTGTTTTACATGTTTACATGCATTAGGCCAACACATTTTGTGCATTCAAAGAATCTACAAAAATTGCCAATTAGCTTATATGATATATCATAATTGATATCTAAATTCAAATATCGTCAACATTCTTCCTCAAAAAGATATTTTTCTATAAGATTTTTTAATACAAAAATGTGCAGTTGACTATAGCAATAATTCAAATTATAGCTATGCCTTATACACAAATTTTTTATGATTATGCAAATTTTGACATGTTTATGATAATAGCACAATCTTTATCATCTTGTCATATTGTTAAATGAGCTCTTATGATATTGTACATGTAATGCCGCAATGAAGGTTGGACTGTTTTAAGTTTGCAATTTTAAATGTTTGTTTTATTATTTTAAGTTACTTTATATATATTCTCATAATGTTTTTTTCATTTTGTGTGTCATTTTAGTTGTCTCAATTCTGTTTCAACAATCTATTTTATAAATCTGCTTTTTGGTCTAACATTTAAACTATTCTTAGACCTACTCCTTTGAACTAGTGCTGTTTCTTTAAACAACATAATAGTACCATGTTAACCATGTTAACATTTCTTTAAAATAAACAAGTCTTGTGATAGCTCAGAATTGCTTAATTCCGTCTTTACACAATGTTTCCTTCCTGAGAGACGAGCTACTATAAATTTTGAAATTTATTTAATTGTAGTTTTCAAGATTTATGTGTCTTCTTTCATCAAACATTTAGTACATTTTAAGCTACAGTACCTCTTTATTTGTGATTTAAACATTTTTTATGTTTGAAATGAAAGAGACAGACATATCATGATCATACATTAAGATTACAGATGTTAATAGTTATCAAAGGTACCAGGATTATAATTTAGTACGCCAGACGCGCGTTTCGTCTACATAAGACTCATCAGTGACGCTCATATCAAAATATTTATACAGCCAAACAAGTACAAAGTTGAAGAGCATTGAGGATCCAAAATTCCAAAAAGTTGTGCCAAATACGGCTAAGGTAATCTATGCCTGGGATAAGAAAATCCTTAGTTTTTCGAAAAATTCAAACTTTTGTAAACAGGAAATTTATAAAAATGACCACATTATTGATATTCATGTCAACACCGAAGTGTTGACTACTGGGCTGGTGATACCCTCGGGGACGAAACGTCCACCAGCAGTGGCATCGACCCAGTGGTGTAAATAGTTATCAAAGGTACCAGGATTATAATTTAGTACGCCAGACGCGCGTTTCGTCTACATAAGACTCATCAGTGACGCTCATATCAAAATATTTATACAGCCAAACAAGTACAAAGTTGAAGAGCATTGAGGATCCAAAATTCCAAAAAGTTGTGCCAAATACGGCTAAGGTAATCTATGCCTGGGATAAGAAAATCCTTAGTTTTTCGAAAAATTCAAACTTTTGTAAACAGGAAATTTATAAAAATGACCACATTATTGATATTCATGTCAACACCGAAGTGTTGACTACTGGGCTGGTGATACCCTCGGGGACGAAACGTCCACCAGCAGTGGCATCGACCCAGTGGTGTAAATAGTTATCAAAGGTACCAGGATTATAATTTAGTACGCCAGACGCGCGTTTCGTCTACATAAGACTCATCAGTGACGCTCATATCAAAATATTTATACAGCCAAACAAGTACAAAGTTGAAGAGCATTGAGGATCCAAAATTCCAAAAAGTTGTGCCAAATACGGCTAAGGTAATCTATGCCTGGGATAAGAAAATCCTTAGTTTTTCGAAAAATTCAAACTTTTGTAAACAGGAAATTTATAAAAATGACCACATTATTGATATTCATGTCAACACCGAAGTGTTGACTACTGGGCTGGTGATACCCTCGGGGACGAAACGTCCACCAGCAGTGGCATCGACCCAGTGGTGTAAATAGTTATCAAAGGTACCAGGATTATAATTTAGTACGCCAGACGCGCGTTTCGTCTACATAAGACTCATCAGTGACGCTCATATCAAAATATTTATACAGCCAAACAAGTACAAAGTTGAAGAGCATTGAGGATCCAAAATTCCAAAAAGTTGTGCCAAATACGGCTAAGGTAATCTATGCCTGGGATAAGAAAATCCTTAGTTTTTCGAAAAATTCAAACTTTTGTAAACAGGAAATTTAAATTAGGTTTTACTCTGTAAAATGTAAGAGAGAGTATTAAAAAGAATCACACAGATACAAAATTGCTTTCTTGCAGGTATCAGCAGGTCCAATGTCCCTACCTCATATTAAATATATATATAACTGTTTTTATGATGACTTTTTTGTACAGTTTTACATATAATTGCAATTTTATATTTTATATATTTGTATAAGCAGAAAAGTATATATGTTATATGTAGTAGTTAGAATTGTAACACATGTGTAGTACATTCATACTTGATATACATTGGTTTTTTTTACACAAATTTGTAATTTGTTGAAATAAGTATATTCTTTATCAGTGGAAGCATATTCAATTTGTTTCTATGCAATTGTAATTAAAAAAGTGATATGTTCAAGAAGATTTACTAGTTTAATAAAGAATTTTTCTCTTATAAATGAATGAGGGTAAAATGGTCTTTATTATGGAAAATCTAAGATTTGGGTTGTGTGTTAATGATATAGCAACTGAACAACACAAAAGGTATCTATACAGTTATTATAAAAAATAAGGAGATGTGGTATGGATGCCAAATAAGACAAGTATCTAGTAAAGTCCAAATTAGGTGGATGTAAGCAACTACAGGTCCCTGTTATAAGGCCTTCAACAATGAAAATAAACCAATACTGTGTAGTCAGCCATAAAATGCCTGGACATGACAAGGTGTGAAAGAGTTCAAATTAAGAAAACCATCCACCTGATTTATGACAGTGCAATACAGAAAAATCTCATAGTGTAAATTTAGTAATTATTACGATGTTTTTATAATTGCAAAAGCTGCAATAAGATAGGTGTTGCTTAAGTGATCCCAATTTTTTCAGTCTATTTTTTAATTCATTGATTCTTGTGTCAACACTGTTGGCTATTATGTGGCTGCCAGGATTACTCTCGCCTGCGACCACAGTCACAGTATGCAAGACAAAGAGATTACTATCTGGTGGGAGTTGCACGATGTAAACTTTTTGATTAAAGCTTTACATTACAGGATTTAGAAGGCCTGGTTGCTTCATACTGCTTGAAAAAAGTAATAGTCGTTTTGTCATGTGAATTTCTTTCTTATGAGTAATTAAAGTACTATATGTGGTATATGGGTTTCTTGCAATGTCTTCATGTCCATTAAAATGATTTCACCTGACCTAGACCTCATTATATGGATGACTGATGAAGGTTAATAACACGTAATTTGGTTCGTTTCTCAAATACTATTAGCAGTAGGTCAACTATTTGTGGTGTATGGAATCATTGCAAGGGGTATATCAGTTGTGCAGGTTTAATCTAACCTTGATCTTATTTTCATGGTTCATTGGTCATTGGTTGAGGTTTTGTGTTTTGGTCTGATTTTCAAATACTACAAGCAGCTACTGTAGGTCATCTATATTTGGTGTACGGAATGATATTGATGCGTACATGTCTGTCTGGCAGAAGTAATCTTACCTTGACTTTATTTCTTGAGTCATTGGTCAATGTAAAGTTTTTGTGATTTGGTATATGGAATGATTGTAAGGTGTACACGTCTTTCTGCCAGGATTTATCTGACTTTGACCTCATTGGCATGGATCTTTACAAATGTAAAGTGTATGTGATACTTGTATTAATGATTCCCAACATATAATCAATGGTGAGTAAACACAGAAGAGAATTTCTGCATGTGCACTCATGTTAACGAAGGAAGCCTGTTTGTCTTGAGAGAGTTGCCTACTTTCAGTATGAATTATTTTCAAATCAATTGCATAAGAAAGCCTTTCTTCTAGCTTAACCTTGTTTATGTATTTTTGTTGCAAAAAATCCTTGAAAATTGAAAAATAAGCTTTCTTTTGCAAAAGAAGAAAATAATTTTGTTTCATGAATTCAATGTTTACAAATAGATTTTTCAGACAAGCACAGAACAAATCCAAAAATTTAAAAGTTATATGTAGTCTATGTTTCTGAAAATTAAAAACTTACCTGGATTTTGATGGTATCTTTTTTCCAGTCTGCAGAAGATCACAAAATAAACAAACACACGAGTTTCATTTGATACAGTCCACTCAGTTACACAATTTAAATCACTCATTGTTTGCAGATTTTTATTGTCCATTTAAATCAATACTACTCACACATGTTTTATAGGAGCTTCTCAACCCTCTTTCCCAACTTAGTTTATTTCGGCACCTTCTGCAGGAATGGAAACAAAATAATAGCAAAATCCCAAAAAGTGTATAATTTTCGGAAACAAAATGCATATAAAATTTAAAAATCTAGTTCCTGCCATCCCTTAAAATAATTATCAAAGGTACCAGGAACTTTTACAGGTGCATAGGTTTGTCTGTAAAATGTGTGGTGTAAATACGTCCATATTAGTCAAAGGGTTATGATGAACCTTAAATGGTCGTTCCATAATGGCTAATCAGATACCAAAACTGGCTTTAATAATATAATCATCTATCCGAGTGGCGAAAATTTAAAAACTTGTTGACGACCCGAGTTCAACTGTACCGTAGCAAAACAAATTTACTTTTGTAACTTGAAACTCTGAGTACATATGCCACAACCTCTATTAAATGGAACGGTCTAATGTCAAAACCATTCCCCGTACAACAAGGAGTAAGACAAGGTGGGATATTAAGCACCGAACTGTACAAAGTTTACATCAATGATGTATTGGACCAATTAGAAAACAGCGGCCTTGGTACCTACATCGGAAATATATACTGTGGATCCCCGACTTGCGCAGATGATGTTGCTCTCATTGCCAATTCTCCTAATGACCTCCAAACAATGATAAGCACGGTTGAGAATTACAGCATGCAAGAGAAATACTCACTCCAACCAACCAAAAGTGTCATATTAAAACATGAACCACCGTCAAAAGATACAGGCTTCAACTTCAAAATTAATAATATAAAAATGAATGAGCCAGATTCAGCTGTGCATATTGGCATAAAACACAGCTCTGATTTAAAAAAAAAAACTATCAGCATTCACGTTGATGAAAACATCTCAAAGGCAAGACGAACTATGTATAGCCTGATGGGGGCTGGTCTGCATGGAAAGAACGGGCTAAACCCACTAACATGTCTTCACATCTTCAACGTTTATGTTCTTCCAGTTCTTATCTATGGAATTGACATTCTTCTTCCAGACAATAAACATTTAGAGCCACTAGAAGTATTCTATCGAAAAATCAATTAAACAAATCTTGTCGCTTCCCAACAACACCGCGGATGCAGCAATTTATACTATAGCAGGAGTTATACCACTCCAAGGCATTATACACAAAGCAGCCTTAAACATATACAACAAGATTTGTGGTATGGAATCATCCGTCGAAAAAGATCTGGCAGAAAGACAACTCTCGATATCCGGATTTAACTCCAAAAACTGGTTTTCTAAAATACGTTGCTTACTTGAACAATACAATCTACAATCAGCTCATGAACTTATACAGAACCCAGTCAGCAGATACAAATGGAAAGCAAGTGTTAAGAAGGCAGTGGACAACGTTTGGCATGAACAAGTCAGGACAAAAGTATCATTATTCAGTTCTCTTCGCAATTTATCTGCAAATAATATTCTATGGCACAATACTCATCCATGTCTTGCAAGTGTTGGTACCTCTGCACAAGATATTAGCCGCCTACAACCAAAATTAAAGCTATCAACAGGAACTTATTACCTGCAAAGCAATAAGGCTGCATTTAACCAAAACTCAATAGATCCAACGTGTCTTCTCTGCAATGAAAATTCAGAAACTGTTGAATATTTTATTCTAGACTGTAAACCTCTGAATAACACTCGTATACCATACTTGCATGAATTAGACTGCTTTCTTCGTAGCATTAAAAACTGTGATAAATGCTTTAACCTAACCAGCTTAGTAATAAATAAACAGCTTATTTTAGATCCAAGTAGATTATTATGCGCATGTGGCTGTAGATGCAAATGTATGGACAACTGCTTCAAAGTAGAGTATATAAATAGAAAACTGTGCTATGCTTTACATACCAAAAGAAATGAACTTTTGAAAGCTCTACCGTCAAACAAACGAAAGGGCCATTGAATGTAGCCAACATTCACCCCACGGGCGTAGATTTTTGCTTTTCTTGAATACCGAAGACCCCTGTAAATATAGTCCTGTAAATATATATTGTGAACTTTTTAACCGATTCTGAAAAGAAGTGCTCCTTTAAAGGAGGGAATTCCTTACACAGATACAGATACAGATTGGCAATTTTTGGTTCATACATCTAAAATTACAATTTGTCTTTCGAAGATCATATGGTAGATCAACGTAATATTTTTCAAAATTATAAACTTGAAAATTTTATAATTTAAAGATTTAACTGAACTATAAACAGGAGGATCCATGTTTGTTGGAACTGATCACAGAGAAATATTTTGGTAAACTCTGTGACAGCCAGTACCCTGAAAGACTACAAGTATTACGGATTTTTTCAATACAAACAATCCATTTAGAATGGAAAATTTTCTTGATATGCATGTTATTTAATAACTTGTACAAAGTAACAACACTTTTATCTGGCTTATTACAAATAATTCTTTTCCAGAATTCAACCATTCTACTTTTGATAAAAATATCAGTAAAAAATCTTCCTAGTTCATCATACATGACAAAATTTGGTGTACATTCATTCAGACCTAGTATATATTTATAAAATTGCAGACTCTATAGATTCTAGTATGCTGTTATTAGTAAAACCCCAAATCTCACAAACATACATTAATATAGGTTAAACCATTCCATCAAACATCTCAAGCTACATATCAATAGGTAAATTTAGTTTTTACTTTTTTCATTATACTATACATAGCCATTCTAGATTGACAAACCAATCTCTCTTTATCTTGTACAAAATGAACCCTTTGAAGTAAAAAATATTCCAAAATATGTAAAATCATCAACAATATCTATAATTTGACCATCATAAGTGAATGCAAGGTTATCATTCAGTTAAAAAGTAATTACTAAAAATTACAATCTTAGTCTTACTTCTAATTTCCATCATTTGCAATACAAATACATGGCATTCAAGGCAGCTTGCAATACAGATTCGGACTCTGCTAGAATTACAGTGTCGTCAGCATAAAGTTATAGGTCCAATCTAAAATATACAACTATTTCATCCTTATCAAGGAAAATATGAGCAGCATTGTAAACATTTGACAAACCTTCATAAGAATGTGACACAAATGTGGAAGTTTGACATGTTTCGTCCATACCGCAAAATTGTATTGCTACTGTAAATACAAAACAATATCCGTGATGATAATAATTAGTCTTTTATTTATTGCATTATATTATGTTTAAGGAAGGTTAAATTTCTGGTAATAAGACCCGTCACGGCTTGGCTTTGAAATCGGGCATGCAAATGTACATTAATCTGTACCGATGCAGGCTTCAAATTTCCTCCTTTAGGCAACAACCATTTTCTTATCTGGGGGGGGGGGGGGGGGGGGGGGGGCCTGGGATTTTTTTGAAAAAAATATTTTGATGGCCTAGGTGAACGAAAAAAAATTATGTTTTGCACTGTAGCTGAAAAAAAAATTATGCTGTCACCTGCTGGAAAAAAAAAATTTGCACTGCTGAATTTGAGAATAGTGAAAATAACAACAGTTGAGACAGTTGAACAGCAGATTATAAAAATCTATCCAGTCTTCAGATTAAGCTAAGATTTATATTTATACCTTATTACTGTATTTTCCTGTAATAGTGTTTGATCCGGAAATATTTAAAAGCATTCCAAATCTCCCCCATGTATGCTACTACATTAAGACATACTTAAAACTGCAACTATTATAAAGATGATATGGTCATTGTCGAGCCTGCAACTTTTGTTGTAGAAAGCTCGACATAGGGATAGTGATCCGGCGGCGGCGTTAGCTCACTTCTTAAAAGCTTTATATTTTAGAAGGTGGACGACCTCGATGCTTCATACTTTGTATATAGATGCTTCATGTTACGAAGTTTCCGTCAGTCACATGTCCAATGTCCTTGACCTCATTTTCATGGTTCAGTGACCACTTGAAAAAAAAGTTCAAATTTTTTGTAATGTTGAATTCTCTCTTATTATAAGTAATATTTCATGGATCAGTGAACAAGGTTAAGTTTTGGTGGTCAAGTCCATATCTCAGATACTTTAAGCAATAGGGCTTGTATATTCGGTGTATGGAAGGACTGTAAGGTGTACATGTCCAACTGGCAGGTGTCATCTGACCTTGACCTCATTTTCATGGTTCAGTGGTTATAGTTAAATTTTTGTGTTTTGGTCTGTTTTTCTCATACCATATCCAATAGGTCTACTATATTTGTTGTATGGAATGATTGTTAAGTGTACATGTCTAGCGGGCAGATGTCATTTTCATGGTTCAGTGGTCAAAGTTAAGTTTTTGAGTTTTGGTCTTTTTATCTAATGCTATATGCCATAGGTCAACTATATTTGGTGTATGGAAATATTTTATGATCTTTATGTCAGTCGAGCAGGTTTTATTTAACCGTGACCTCATTTTCACAGTTCATTGCACAGTGTTAAGTTTTTGTGTTTAGGTCTATTTTCTTAAACTATAAGTAATGTGTCAACTATATATGTTGTATAGAAGCATTGTTAGCTGTACCTGTCTGCCTGGCATGGTTCATCTGACCTGGACCTCTTTTTCAAGGTTCATTGGTCTTTGTTTAGTTATCTTGGTTAATGTTAAGTTTATGTGACAGTTGTAATAAAGCTTAGCTTTATACTTAGGACTATCAACATAATATCAATGATTAGTATAGAAGGCGAGACATTTCAGCGTGTGCACTCTTGTTTTATAACAGGGATAGATATGGTATCATATTCAAACAGTCTTTTAAAGTAGCCCTGATTGTGTATGACACAGACTTGTATACTGGTAGTATTTTCCTTTGTATCATTCTGTATCATTCTTTATATCTTTTTTTCAATGGAATGTCAATTATCATAGTTGGAAACAGTGGATATTTATAATTTGGAGCTACTCACTCTTTGCCATTACATATGGCAATGGTGGCCACTTCAATTGCATTATTAAAATTCAAGGACTGTGGTACCTGTATGACGGACTCAGAAAATATCATAATGTAGAAAGAAAAAAACCAACAGAGACAACAGCCAATGCCAGGATACAGACCGAGCCATGTACTTTACATTTTACATCAATTAAAAAATTAAAATGAATTTTATGTCAATTTTATGGTTTTGAGAAAAAAAAATGTATTTCTGTTCCACATTATAGGAAAAAATATTTTGCTTTCCTTCTCATAAGAAAAAAAAAATTTATCGGAGGAAGGTTCTGAAATTTTTTTTATGAACATAATAAAAATCCCAGCCCCCCCCCCCCCCCCCCCCCCCAATCCCCCCCCCCCAAGAAAGAAATGGTTGTTGCCTTATACACCATAACTCATGTTGGTGATTCTAATTAAAGGAGGTTCATACGGAGACAAGAAGAAGATAAAGTTGACAGTCAACATAATATTACCTTACTTATATTCCCCTGCATGATATAACATAATCAGCTGATAATAGCCATAGGTTTGACAACAAAATTCATAGATAAAAAATGAGATGGTTTTAAAATGAATAGGCACATTTTACAAAGATTAATTGCAACTTCTCAAGTCTGTAAGCTTTCGAGCAGGTAAATATCATCTCGAATCTGTTTTTTTTTCTTTTTTCTTTTGTCAAGCAGAGATCATGTAGATGTCTAAAAAGCACAGGCACTTGTTTCTTTTCATTATCATTGGGAGTCGACATCTATTATAGATGGATAGTCGACCTGCCAATGGCTACACACAAAGTGTTTTTGCTAAAACAATCCTTATAATTTGACACATTGCATGGGTAGATATTCAGTCATTTAAAAAAGGGGTTCTAACCCAGGTTAGAGCATTAATGGGGAGGATGGGGTTCCCATTTAAATGCATTTATCGTCCTAAAAAGGGGGTTCAAACTCCAGAACCCAATCCCGTGGATTTGCCACTGCACTGCATAAAATAAGGACGAAAGATACCAGAGGGACAGTCAAACTCATGAATCGAAAATAAACTGAAAACGCCATGTCCAAAAATGAAAAAGACAAACAGACAAACAATAGTACACATGACACAACATTTAAAACTAAAGAATAAGCAACACGAAGCCCACCAAAACCTAGGGGTTATCTCAGGTGCTCCGGAAGGGTGAGCAGATCCTTTCCACATGTGGTACCCGTCGTGTATCTCATGTTATAACAAATCCGGTAAATAGTCTAATTCAGTAGGTCACATTCATGAAAGGGAAAGGGATTGTAGTTACGACGTAAGGAACATATCCGATATCATTAGTGAATTGTTCCATAATGGTCAACCAACTGGTGATGGCGTCCGTAAAATTAACGAAGGGATGCATAAGCTGCATGCTAGACTCGGAAAGCTCTTAATTAATGTGCTGTTTCACAATTTAATGCATTCTTGCAATTTCTTGGTAATACTTTCAAAGTTATACACCAATTCGCTGTGATTGGTTTAAAACGTTCTAAATGGTTACCAGGGAAATTCAACCAATGACGTGACATACTTACATTTCGGTTTGAACTATGATATTACCCATAATCCTTTAGATTCTTGAAAGGTGAAATTGTCAAACTATAATACAATATTGGCGACAGTAGTATACTGGTGTTTAAAAGTCATAAATCAATTGAGAGAAAACAAATCCGGATTACATACTAAAAACTGAGTGAAACACGTCAACTTTAAGTGTAATTAAAACAAAAGAACAACAGTCACACTGAAGTACAATACAAACAAACGCAAACATACATAGAATGGCTAGCAAAACCTCCTGCTTTATGACAATATTAAAAAATATTGCTAAATTGACAACATTACTTTACAGAAATACAGCATAAACAAATGAATGAACATTCATCTCCTCGTTTACATGATGTATTTTATATAGATTCTCTACAAGGAGTACTTGTAGTCAAAAGAGAAATGGAGCTACTTCCAGGGACCAAGCGATGCACCATTGTTAGGTATAACCATTGGTCAGGGATTGGAACAGATAATTGATTTAAATCCTGACAAAGAAGCTGTTATTTTCTCAACTGGAAATGTCAGGAAAACATTTGGACAGCTATTGGAAGAGGTATTTTTAATGAATAGTGTACATCTTAATTACAACACCTGCAATGCTATTTTTTGAATAAATAGTGTACATTTCAATAACAATGTAGTATTTGTTATGAAAAGTGTACATTTTTATTACAATAACATATGCTTTAAATAAATAGTGTACATTGTAATTGCAATAGAGTATTTGCTATGAAAAGTGTACATTTTTATTTCAATGCTATATTTTAAATGAATAGTGTACATTTTATTACAATGAGGAACAGTAAACCTCTAACTATAGAATGAGGAAGCACGAGGCTATAATTTGAGAACTTTTAGATACTATATGAAGTAATTAAGATAAATGTCTTCAAATGATGTTGAATAAAAAATGAGTTAAATTATAAGAAAACACTTTACAAAGAAGAGAACTAAGTTGAATTTCCATAAACTGATGAAAAAGTAAAATCACAAAAATACTGAACTCCAAGGAAAATTCAAAAAGGAAAGTTCCCAATCAAATGGCAAAATCAAAAGTTCAAACACATCAAACGAATGGATAACAACTGTCATATTCCAGACTTGGTACAGGCATTTTCTAATGTAGAAAATGGTGCATTGAACCTGGTTTTATAGCTAGCTAAACCTCTCACTTGTATGACAGTCGTTTATACATTCAGGACTTACTGTTTTGATTACTGAGAAAAGAAAAATTATTTACTCTCAATCATTAACTTTTTAATTTATATATAAAAAAAGAAAATGTTATATGATTGCAAACATGGCCAATGATACAAGAAACCAATTTAGTATGAATCACCCTAAATAATGATTTAGGAGGGCGCAATCAAGATACCATTGTTACAACGATTGAACGTTAACATAGTAGGAAAAGAGCAGAATTGATCATTTTCAGCAAAGAAATTCAGTTCAGAAGAGCAACATATGGATAAATAGATATTTATATAGTTACATATGCTTTAAAATATAACAAAGTGAAAACAAGTCGGGTTAATCATTACCGCAAAGTAATGTAGTCCATGAGGACAAGATATTGGAACATTGATATTAAGATTATTTTTTTATTAATTTGAAATGCTTCCAGAACTGGTATTTCGGTGTTGACATGAATATCAATTATATGGTCTTTTTTTCGAAAATTTTCTTATACCAGAAATAGATAACCTTAACCGTATTTGGCACAACTTTTTGAAATTTTGGGCCCTCAATGCTCTTCAACCTTGTATTTGTTTGGCTATTAAACTATTTCGATCTGAGCGTCACTGATGAGTCTTATGTAGACGAAACTAACGTCTGGCGTATCAAATTATAATCCTGGTACCTTTGATAACTATTTACATATTACTGCTTTTCTAAAATTATCTTTTAGACAGACCAACTTGCAGCTGGACTATTAGAGCTTGGCATTAAACGAGGAGACCGAGTAGGAATATGGGGACCAAACTCTATAGAATGGATCCTGACACAGTATGCCACAGCTAGGGCTGGAATCATACTTGTATTTATGTTATAAATTTTATTTATTTTATTCATTCAATGAAATATATCTTAAATGTAAGCTGGAATAGTAATTTGATCATGGACAAGGATTTGGATTATAGAAGAGCCAATAATAACAAAATTGACAAACTTGAAAAGGAAAATAAATAGTTAACAAAATTAAACTGGGGTTAAATACTCTAAATCACATATAAAGCATACTTTATATTGATGGTTAAAATACCCTGCAACTTAGAACTGTTTTTTTTATCAAAACAAAGTGGGTACATATTTGAAATTAAATTTTTATATCATAAATCATTTAGTTGATCATCGGTTATTAGAACACCTTAACAAAGATTAAGAATAAAAATAAATTTTACATTTCCATCAAAAATCATAATGAATGTTACATTCAGCTGTCATATAAGGATTTCAAATTAAGCTGTCTTTGTCAGTCTAATAATGTTATAGTTTCACACACTTTCTAACAAAAAAACAATAGACCATGTTTTGTCAGATCTATGTCTTCTGTGTTTTGGCTCAATTGCATAAGTTTAATTTTCTAGTAACAATATTCTTAACATGTGCATATTTCCATTTAAATCTTCCTGATTTTTCAGGTTAATATTAACCCATTATACAGACCAGATGAACTAAAATATGCATTGCAAAAGGTACAAAATCTAGAATTAAAATATTGTGTAAAGCAGAATAATCATCATGGTGATTGAAAAACGAAATTAGGAAGCCATTCAGATGTCATATTTTCTTAAGTTGTCTATTTTAATTTTACTTAATAAAATTGAGAAAGGAAAAGCCATTTCACCTTTTAATTTGTTTTAACTAGTTTTACTTGGTTATATCTATACGTTTTTTGGGGGTTTATGTGGAGAAATACACAACTCAGTAAAACGTTTGACTTGTTGCATAGACACTTACTATTTCTACTGAAGACCTTTTCATGACCTCTTAATATTTTTGAGTTGGGTTTTTATTATATTGGTGTTAAGGATAGAATGTTTCTTCTTAGACTGATATACTGTGATTTTTTATTACCACTATCTTATTCAATAGGTTGGATGTACAGCTTTGATAATGGCAGAAAAGTTCAAAGGTCAAATCTACTATGACATTGTGTTCCAACTGGTACCTGAATTATCAAGGACAAACAATGATGGTCACATTAAAAGTCACTTGTAGGTACAGGTCACATATAGATTAGAATTTCATGCATACAAATTAACAACGTTACTCAAATGGAGAATCGGAGATGGGTGGATTATTGCCAATAGATGATTTTAAAAAGTCAAAACCAATTACTCTGGATTCATTTATTTTTGCGTGTAGTAATTGTGTATTGATGAAAAGTTTTGATTTTCATGGAAATTTGATTTTTTTGCCCCAGATTTTGCAAGTTACAATCTTATGGAAAATCTGTAATTCCTTGAGTATCTAAATTCATGGTTCCATTGTTTCCATGAAAATTTGAAAAAAAACACATTTGTTTACAACGAATAATAATGAATCCACAGTATTTGTATTGGTAATGTTTGACTCTACACAAGTGTAAATTTTGATTTTCTGGAAACTTTACAATTATTACATTATGAAGAGACACATTATAAAAAACAACCAAATGGCATGGATGTTAACAACTATAGGTCATTATAGAGTCTTTATTAATGAGCAAAACCCTCTGATATATACAGATATAATAAGAACGTCTGAATCAGAATCAGCTCTACAACATATTGTATTCATCGGATCACCAGTAGTGATGGTGATACAAGGCTGAAAATACATCGGTATATATAATTCGTTTAAACATCAGACCAACAATGTGAGATCTGTAAATTTACTTTCACAAATGTTTTGTTAACTTCTGCTCTCGCTGGGATTTGAACTCAAGCTACTGAGATATCATGGCACCAAATCGTCTTGTACTGTATCTGATTCGCTAAGCCACTCGACCACATAAAAAAAGCTTTCGGTGGCCGGGTGTTACATTTCCTCGTCAGTCAGTTTTAATCTAATATAGTATACGTAACACAGTACATGATATATAAGGTATGAAGATCAGCTGAATTATCTATTGTAAAGGATCCTACAAAATAATGTAAGATGTAGTCACAGAAATAATTATATTATGAGTACGTCTGAACCAGTGACAACTCTACAAAATATCTTATACATCGGATTACCAGCAGTGATGGTGATTCAAGAATGAACATATATCTGTATATAAAATTCGTCTAAACATCAGCCAAACAATGTTAGATCTGTAAATTTGCTTTCGCAAATTTTTCGTTCTTCCCTCTCTGGGATTCGAGGTCATGCTTCTGAGATATCGTAGCACCTATTCGTCTTTTTGTAAGAGCCTAATTGATCAACTGGTCTAGCGCGTCGGAAGCATAGCAAGGCAATTTTAAAAACACGCAATATAAGCTGATAACATAAAAAAAACAGTAACTGGACAGTAACTTTTGACAAACACTTGGTAGACACACAACGATTGTTACTTATCTGGGTTAACAATGTTTGTCAGTGCTCATGTTTTGCATAAGGAAGTAGCTGGTTGGCAAATTGGTAAATATTTTGAATGCTATATTCTTCAATTCATTCTTTTAATGATTTTTTACAGGTTACCTGATCTGAAAAGGGTTATTGTGATGGGGGAAAAAAAGTATGAGTAAGTCACTAAGTGATTACAAGAAAAAGTTGATTTAATGTAGATTTATATAGGTGAAAATGAAAATAAGAAAAAACATAATATTTGTAATCTTGATATTAAAAGACAATGTGATTCAAGGTGAATAATTGTTTTAATTGCATCTACACAGTTGTCTTACTTATGATAATTTAACATAGAGTTTCTTAACCCAACTCGGGGATTTATGTTTTTCAGTCTATGCGTTTGTCGGTTCGTCTGTTTGTCCGTCCGTTCATCCGTTTGTTTGTTTGTCCGTCCTTTCATCCCTCGTCTGTTTGTCCGTCTGTCCCGCTTCATGATAAAGTTTTTGGTCAAGGTAGTTTTTGATGAAGTTAAAGTCCAATCAAGCTGAAACTTATCACAATTGTTCCTTATAATATGATCTTCCTAATTGTAATGCCAAATTAGAATCTTGACCCCTGTTGCATTGTTAATTGAACATAGAAAATAATAGCATGGTGGATCATCTGTGTACCATGGACACATTGCTGTTGAACTTGTATTATATAGAGGGAACTTGTACTTCAACAAGGGGATTCGGTGGCTGAGAGGTCCAACTAGTTACTTCCGTAATCACTAGACAGTCAACACTGAGGTTGTGAGGTTGAAACCCGCTAGTGCGGGTGCACTCGAGTTCAATCTTAATTGTCTAGGATTGTCCGTTTTCCTATCGAAGGTCGGTGGTTTTCTCAAGGCACTCAGGCTACCGCCACCATAAAGACTGGCCGCCACGAATTAGTCCAAACACGGTGCTTAAAAGAGGTTTTAAAACACAATAAGATCAAAATCAAAATGTAATTTCACATATTACATGGCTACATGTTATCCGAAATAGCTGTGCACAAATATGAAACACAACTGAAAATATTCATTCAATCCACTTTGCAGTTATGGGCAACCACTTGATTACATATGATAAACCAGAATGCATAATTAATGCAGATTATTAAAGATTCTTTTATTGTGAATGGTGTGAAATTATTGACTATACTTGTCTAAACTTTCTGTTATGTTTAAATGTTTATTCATCATTGGAAGTAGTACGTTGAACACCAGATGATAAATATTTTAGTTTTTCTTGTATTTTTATTTATATTAACCCTTAATGTGTTTGTTCTTAACCTTTATTTTCATCAAATTTTGTTGATAAAGATTTAAAGAATAGTTTGCTCATACAGTTATAAATTTTTGTCCCCTAATTAAATTGAATTAAAAATGCATCAATTCATAATCAGATGTAGAACATATGGCTAGCAATTCCGCATGATTCAAAATTTATGTTAGTAAAATGAAAGCATTTTCTTCAGAGGAGCACTGAAATTCTCAGAAGTAATGGAGGCTGGTACTAGTAAACGTAGAACAGAAATATTGGATTTACAGTCCAAGCTACAGTTTGATGATCCAATTAACATTCAGTTTACATCTGTAAGTAATAATCATAGAATAGTGTAGGACGTATTTACACCATATATAGGAATGATGGATTTTGATTAGTTGGTAGCCAGTGTATATTCTAACATTTTTCTCTCATTTCAAACGAATTTGCATGTTTTTCACCATTGCCGGTGAATTTGCCTCAAATACCATGGTATTTGCCATTTGGGATATTACTTTTCACCCTCTCGAGCATCTTTCCGTTAACATTTTTCGGACATGACGTTACATAAAACAGCGAGCTAACGCGTATAATTACAGGTATAATTCCTGCGGTTCTATTATCTCTCATCCTAAAAATTATGCATACACATGTTAAATAATTACAGCTTTCAGGTATTTTGTTTTATCTACACCTGTACAGTGTGTTTTAATTCAAATCTATTCGGTGTAATTAAACAGATATATCATGTTATGGAGGGGTATTTGTGAAAATCTTGGGACCGAATTTCTCTCGGCGAGCGGCTCGGGAAATTTTACAGTCCCATGGCAAGTATTGTTTCGCAAATACCCCTCCATAGCATGATATATCTGATCAATAAGTTCCATGAGTATAACATAAAACATAGCATCTTTGAGGAAAAAAAAATTCGTATATCTTTTCAGGGAACAACAGGAACACCCAAAGGAGCCACATTGTCACATCATAATATAATGAATAACAGTTATTTTACGGGACACAGACTTGGATATCATGAAATGGTAATATAACATTAATGTAACTTCCGGAGAATAATGAAAACTACAAATAGATTGTACATTGCTTTTATGATGGGATCCTATTTTTTTCTGATTTGTTTTTCCCCCATCATGTATATACAAATTTGACTTTGCAAGATTCTGTAATCTTTAAGGGTGGTTCGCCAAACAAATTCTTATTTATTATATCAAAAGGTTCTATTTGTAATTAATAAGATTAAAATCTTTTCAATGTAGTTAACATATAACATGTTCAACCATTTTAGGAAACCAGAGTTTGCGTTCCAGTGCCTTTGTACCATTGTTTTGGTATGGTTATGGGAAGTTTACAGATGGTGGTACATGGTTCCACATGTGTATTCCCATCTCCGGCATTTGAGGCGGGGACTGTCCTGCAGTCTGTAAGCAAGGAAAGGTGTGTCAGTTGATTATACCATGAGATGGATGTTATCGGCTAAAACATAGAAAAGTTTGCTCTACAGATAATTATAAAAATCTTCTTTTCATTTCATGAAAATTACTGTGTATAAAATTTTGATTAACATCCATGCAATATTTGTGGATCGTAGAACTCAGTAAACCATGCATTTCAATTAAAAACAAAACTCAAATTTTCAAAGGTTTTGTTAGTTGTCAAGTTTTAAATCAGATTGCTCACTAACTATGTAAATAAACTCATCATAAATACCAGGACCAAATTTAGTATCAACGCCAGACGCGCGCTTAGTCCACAAAAGACCCACCAGCGACGCTCGAATCCACAAAAGTTTGAAAAAACCAAAAGTACGAAGTTGAAGAGCATTGAGGACCAAAATTCCTAAAAGTTTTGCCAAATACAGCTAACTTAAGGTAATCTATGCCTGAGGTAGAAAAGCCTTAGTATTTCAAAATGCATTCAGGTATCGCATCTCAAAGGTATTTGTTAATAGTGTGTTAATCTACGTTTTTTGATTGAGTTAAGCCTTCCAATTGATATCTTATCGTGTGTTTCTATGTTGTGGTGTTATACAATTGTCTCAGTAAACGAGAGCAGGTTTGGTACCATTAACACGTTAAACCCCGCTGCAATTGTTTGCATCTTTCCTAAGTCAGGAATCTGATGTACAGTAGTTGTCGTTTGTTTATGTAATTTATACATTGTTTCTCGTTTCTCGTTTTTTTATATAAATTAGACCGTTGGTTTTCCCGTTTGAATGGTTTTACACTTGTAATTTTGGGGCCTTTTATAGCTTGTTGTTCAGTGTGAGCCAAGGCTCCGTGTTGAAGGCCGTACCTAGATCTATAATTGTTTATTTTAATAAATAGTTATTTGGATGGAGAGTTGTCTCATTGGCACTCATACCACATATTCCTATACCTATTATAACTTCTCTCAATACCAGAAATTTACCGTTCAAATACACATGTGTTGATATATATGCCCCTCTTTCAAGTATTACCAATCAAACATAATATGTGCATAAAAAAGTTTAAATGAACAATTAACTCTTTCAGGGTTATTATTCAAAATAAAGTTTCACTCCTATGTAATGTAAGTTTGATTTTACATAGACATAGATATTTTTCAATATCCTCAGCAAAGACAATATTCGTGTCCATTCCTTATTCTGTAATGTTTATGTCTATATATTCTATTGAAATATTAATTTTCAGATGTACATCTCTGTATGGTGTGCCCACCATGTTTATAGACATGCTGAATCATCATGATCTCGAAAAATTTGATTTAACATCACTTTACACAGGGGTCATGGCAGGGTCACCATGCCCTATAGAAACAATGAGACAAGTCATAAGCCAGATGAATATGCCAAGTGTAACTGTAAGTAAATAGTTTTACATGCATAATTTCTACTGATATGTTTTCAGATTCAACGTTCTGTATGACAAGCAGATTGTGTGCATTTAAATCGTAAATCATAAAGAATTTGACCATGCTATTGACCCCAATCTTCCAGGGGCGGATCCAGCCATTTTCAAAAGCGGGTTCCCAACCCAGGATAGGGGGGTCCAGCCAAATGTTCCCATTCAAACGCAATTGATCGACCAACCCTGGAACCCTCCCTCTAGGTCCGCCGTTGCTTACAGTTAAAACTGATATAGATAAAAAGTATAGAGGAGTGTTTAGATATATTTACCATCTAAAACCCATTGACAATTTTTATGTTACACTCTTTATGTCTAACCTTCTACGTTTGTCGCAAAAGCAAGACATATCATCTTCAGTAGAAGCTGATTCAACAAATATGCAATCTGTGGTTAAAGTTTGGAAACTTTAATAGCTTTCATAAAGGGAAACGTGGCAAACAAATCAAAAATTGATATTATGTCCAAAATCACAAATTCATAAATATTAAAGATTTATTTTGCTAGATATGGGATCACCAACGATTTTACATTTAGAGTAAAAATTCTTTGCGTGCAGCCATTTTGACATTTTCTCGGTTTAGAAACCACGGTATATCTATAAACTCAAAGGACCAAACCCAGCAGTAACCTAACGTAGTCGTAAGTGCGTGTCGATAGCGTACGGTTGTTTTAGCTGACTAACTAACATATGGAAAATGTAATTAGTTATTTACATAAATATGGTCTGTCGTTTTAAACTTTGTTTTTAGTTAGTCATTGAAACAAGAAATTTATATGGCAATAAATTTGAAAGTCAAAGTTCAAAGTCTTAAATAAGTGTTCACTGTAAAATTATCTTCGAAAATCTAATTTGCTAATTATTCTTTTATGTAATAAACTTATTTTAATGAATTCGGACATTCCTTTATCTGATCACCAGCATTGCTAAACGAATTATTCCCCAAGGTATCGTGAGGTGACACGTCCAGGTATTCAAGCGATGTCCTATCGGGCTTTAAAACTCTTATTACACAGTTGAATAATGCAAGTTCATGCATCTCTTTACTCTGAGGGTATTGATCAGTGTACACGGCCGATAACTTGTAACTATACATTTTGAAACTATCAGGTGTATAATATACATCTCTGTCTTGCGTGTCCCATAGTGATATACTAGTCATTACTAAACTCATACGCTTGTTTATAAATAACATTTCTGGTGTAAAGAAACTCATCATAAATACCAGGATTAAATTTTGTATTTACGCCGACGCCTACAAAGGACTCATCAGTGACGCTCGTATCCAAACAAGTTTAAAAGGCAAAATAAAGTACGGAGTTAAAGAGCATTGAGGACCAAAATAGTTTTGCCAAATACAGCCAAGGTTATATATTCCTGAGGAAGAAACGCCTTATTATTTCAAAAGTTCAAAAGTTTTGTAAACACTTAATTTTTACATATGACCATATCAATGATAATTCATATCAGTACAGAAGTGCTGACTACTGGGCTGGTGATACCTTCGGGGAATTAAAACTCCACTAGTAGTGGCATCGATCCAGTGGTTTTGAATAAACTCATCATAGATACCAAGATTAAATTTTGTATTTACGTCGACGATATTTATGAAAATCTATTAATTTAAAAAAAGGTTTGATAAAAATCTATTTACACATTTTACCAATGGTTTTGAAACATACCATTAGTATTGGTATAACAAAAATGTTCGCACTAGTTGGTCATTGTTTTATATAGACCGAATAATCTGTCTCTTGTGTGGGTACATTTGTCATTTCATATTTTCTTTTCATTATTTGGCTAATTATTATTATTATTATTTTTTTTTTGTGTCCACACGGAAAAATAATAAATAGCCAAATAATGAAAAGAAAATATGAAATGACAAATGTACCCACACAAGAGACAGATTATTCGGTCTATGTTTTATACGCCTAGAAAGTTGTAGATAGTTGCAATTTAAATATAATACAATGCATTGATTTAAAGTTGGAGAAAATGTACAATGTTGATTATATGTATTTTTTATCTTCTTTTAAAGGTTTGTTATGGAACAACAGAAAATAGTCCTACGACATTTCAGAGTTATAGGGATGATGTTTTAGAGAAGAAAATTTCTACAGTAGGAAGACCACACCCTCACGTTGAGGTATAATTCTATGAGTAATAATACTAAGAACTCATCATTGTTCATTTGATACAAAATGTGAATTTGATTGATAAAAATAAAACATGAATTCAAATTTTACACATAGTACAAATTCAATGTAGGCTTATATTATACACCTTATGTTGTACTGTTATATAACTGTCCCAGGTTAGGGGGAGGGTTGGGATCCCGCTTACATGTTTAACCCCTCCACATTATTTATGTATGTGCCTGTCCTAAGTCAGGATCCTGTAATTCAGTGGTTGTCGTTTGTTTATGTGTGACATATTTGTTTTTCGTTCATTCTTTTATATAAATAAGACCGTTAGTTTTCTCGTTTGAATTGTTTTACATTGTCATATCGGGACCTTTTATAGCTGACTATGCAGTATGGGCTTTGCTCATTGTTGAAGGCCGTGTGGTGACCTATAGTTGTTAATGGCTGTGTCATTTTGGTCTCTTGTGGACAGTTGTCTCATTGGCAATCATACCACATCTTCTTTTTTTATATTGTATGCAGACATAATCATGAAATCAATTAATTCGTTATTTATGTTCATATTTGTAGATATGGTTATTGTAACACACTTCAGTACCCTGTTTGCCCTTTGACTTCACTTCAGGATGTACGTGGGTACTTCAGGGTGATTAAATACCTATGAACGTAGAATACTAATAATATTGTCATTACTTGATACGGTAGAATAAAACTCAGGTTGAACATAGGTGGATGATATAATATACAAGAAATATGAGCATTTTGCATTTTTCATAACACTATATATAGAGGTGGATTTTTCATTTGCTATTTTTAGACAAAAATTGTAGATGAAAATGGCAACATTTTACCAGTTGGAGAATCAGGAGAGTTGTGTACCAGAGGTTACATGACTATGCTGGAGTACTGGAATGATCCTACTAAAACCAAGGCAGTTATTAAATCAGATAGATGGTACTTTACAGGGTATGTTATACAAGTGTTGCGTTTCTATGAATAATAGGAAGATTTTGTTATTTATATTTATACCATTGAAAGTCTTTAAAACCATTAAAGATAAAAAGTTAAATTATACCCCACCCTAGGAAATAAATAGTTTACTGTATGTTTTTCAAAATCATTGTTAGCAGGACTGTGAAAAATGTGTATATTGTAGCAGATGTTTTGCAATATGCAATGTATGGCACATTTTACAGTTAATCAATATAAATGATTCACTGGTAGTGCAATTTATTCCAAACAGGAGTAAATACATCAGTTTTCTTTGAATGATTATTGTGTTCTCTATATCAAGTGGTTTGTATTTTTTTTTTAACAACGTAATAATTTTATTCATCAAATATTGCTTGTTACAAAAACTATCAAGATTCCAAGCTTCTTTTGATGTACCTTGTTACACTCCACTGACTACCCAGGGAATAATCAGCTGATTAGATTAATTGAAAGATATACATTTTATTAAGTTAACAGTTACTGTAGAATAACATTACTATAAAATTATTCATTTGTTAAGTTATTTTTAATTTCTAATAACATTGGATGTATTATATTATCTCTATTTATGTCTACTCTCTTATTAAATTCATTCACAAAAATTCTGTAGACATCTATATTTTTTGTTTTCTGTTCAGATACATAGTATGTCATATATATAGAAAAACTAAGTATTGTAATTAAAAAATTTATTGAGAAATACTTGTCTGTGATTTTGTACCAAAATATTTGGTGTTGTAGTTTTATCACGAAATCTATATTACATCTTATTAGGAGGTTATCTATTTGTTGCCAAAATCATGTCAAACAAGAACATTTAAAAAAAATACTGATTAAATAAGTGGTCTGTATTTCAGGCATTTGTAAGGAGAACACTCATCCGTCATATGGATGATTGTGTCTTTCAAAGCCTTCAACTGATCCTCAGAGCTTCAAAACGTTGATTGACTTTCTTATAAAAAAATAATTTAGAAAATATCAGGAATTTAGGAAACCCAAATGTGTATGTCTAAGGAAAATGACAATACCATGGTCAATAGAAAATACACCTTATCGGTATTCCTGGCTGAACGGAGAATATGTCCCGCTTAAACTATTGACGTCATACAACAATCACTTTTTCATTGTGGCGTCAGATATTTTGTATTAAGATGTCACAATGTAACGGAATCTGTGTGATGTTTAGTAATGGCGGACAGATAGCGATAAGGTGTATACTACAAATAACACAAGCACTTGTGTACAAAACACAACACAGAAAACCTTAGGTTGATTAAAGGAAACCATACCAATAATTGAGGATGATCATAGCTGCTCTAAAAGGGTAGCATAATTTTATTCCAATGGCGCCTAGACTTGTGTTGCTGATGGACCAATTTGGTCAAATAAGCAGCGTAGGACCTGCCCGTACACAACATTTGTAAGAAAATTAGATATGAATGGTTAGAACTATGGCAGATAATTTCAAGTTTATCTTTCGTTATTTCATTTGTTGAATTTATCAAATTAATTTAACCATTGTAATAATATACAATTTGTTATTTTCTATTTTGAAAAGTTTAGGACAAAGTGATGAGACTTTTTATTTTGCATACATTTTTATTCTTGATATTTATAATTTTGTCAGAGATATTGGTGAAATGGATGAGGATGGATTTTGTAGAATTGTTGGGCGTATTAAAGACATGATTATCAGGGGTGGTGAAAATGTTTATCCATTAGAATTAGAACAGATTTTATACAAGCATCCCGATGTTAAAGATGTACAGGTTCATACCCCTTCAAGGATTTAACAATAATAAAATTGTGTCGCATAGAAAATTATGCATGGTAAAATATGTATCTAATGCAGTATGAAATATCAAATATTAGTAACCATTGATATCCATAATTTTCATTAGAAATAAAAAAAATTAAAATAGAAAGCATGCATATATATTTCGTTATCTTAATTAGAGAATTTAGTCAAAGACTGACATTTTAGTTATCATTTAATGAATTAGTTGATATATTTTGACCAAAGTAAAAACAATATCAAATATTATAACATTGTTTTGGCTTACAATTTATTTGCAACATATAAGTGCCTGTCATGAGTTGTGTGTATTTCTGTTATTATGCAGTATCCAAAAAGTAATATCTACCAGTGTGGTACTTTTTGTTTTATCTTCCTTATTTTCCCTAACAGGTAGTAGGAATACCAGATGACAGATTAGGTGAGGAGATATTTGCTTTTATACAGATAAAGGATGGTCATTCATGTTCAGAAGAGGATATAAAAAAGTATTGTAAAGAAAAGGTAGGAAAGACACTAGTAATTTGTGATAATTTAAAAAAAGAAGATATGGTATAGTTGCCAATGAGACAACTCTCCACAAGAGACCAAAGTGACACAGAAAATTAACACAATAGGTCACTGTATTCCAGAAAAAAGGACTATAACAGAAAAAAATGTAGGGGGTTGGGTATGGGAAGGCACATCTTATTTAACCCTGCCATGCATAAAATATTTCTTTATTATTTCAATATATTTTTACACTGTTTAAAATAACCACCTCAAATCAAATTTATGATACAAGTGCGTCCAAAATCTCCCCTCTCCATACAAATAATTCTTGAAAAGCCTTAAATAATTTTGTAATTTCAAGAAATCTTGTGTTAGTTGCAAATTTGATTGACTTTTCAGTCAACAATTGTCTGTTTTCTTAGTTTTAATTGAAATAAGTTTGGACTTGAAGTACCTACTATCCCTGTCCACAGTCATATTTTAGAAATGACTAAATATTAAGCAGCTATTTATTTCATGCAGACATTGTAGAGCCTCATGGTGTTCTATCAGTGAATGTAACATGACCCAAGTTTTATTATTTAAAAGCTTCCTTTAATAAGTAAGTCACTCAGACCTACGTTTTATGCTTCATTTTATATCTCAGATCACATGTCACATACTAAGTGACTAATGTAACATAGTATAAGGCTTTTTTACCTATGTCACTGAAGGTGGAAGCACGTCTAGTGACAGTTTGAATCTGTTCATCCATTCCAATGAATACTTCCGTTACAATTTTTCTAGGAAAGGAAATGATTTGATAATCGGTCTGTAGCTTCAAAATGTAGAGTTTTAGCAAGAAAGCAATTTTTACATGTACCATGTAACCACTTACTGTTTGCCAATAGTTTGAAATCTAACAACACTCATTATACAAGTGAAATTTTTCAAAAAGTTTTTTTGGAATAAGTGACAGGAAATATTCAATATGCCATTCATTGTTAGGTTCCATAGTCAACCATAAAATCTAATGATTTCATTTTCATATTTTTCACATTGTTATACCTTTTTTTTACAGATGGCTAGATATAAAATTCCAAGATTTGTGAGATTTGTAACAGAATTTCCACTTACAATAACAGGCAAAGTACAGAAATTTAAGTTGCAGGAAATAGCAGAACTTGATTTACAAAGCTGATGGTTATGTATTGAAATTAAAAGAAGAAGCATGAAAAGTTAATTATATGTAGATGAGAAACTTATAATATTGTGATTTTTAATGCCTTAAATAAATAAGTATTACATGCAGCTTGATTTGCGACAGAATTTCAGGTTACAGTAAGGCAAAGTGTAGAACATGTAGAAATAGTATAGAACAGAAAACAATGTACAAAGTTAATAAATGTGTATACAAGTAGGATTAAATTCAAAGGTTAAAAAAAAGACAAGAGGCTGTCACAACGACAGCAAACCGGATTTATTAACATTTATTTGTGTTCTGGCAATATCACAAGAACGATAACTGATGAATGCTGAAAGTGAAAATCGTCAATATCAAATTTGACCTCCATTTTGTAGTCAGTATCAACATATTAAAATTTGAAAAGCTTAGATTGAATGGTTCATTAGTAAATGCAACAACGTGAATGGAAACACCATTTTACGATCTTTCAAAAACCATAACTCCTGAACGGTAAAAGTCAAAATCGTCATTATTGAACTTGACCTCTATTTTGTCATCAGTAACAACATATAAAAATTTCAAAAGCTTTGGTTGAATGGTTTATGAGAAAATGCACGGACACGACTGGAAACACAATTTTTCAATCTTTCAAGAACCATAACTCCTGAACGGTAAAAGTCAAAATCGTCATTATTGAACTTGACCTCTATTTTGTCATCAGTAACAACATATAAAAATTTCAAAAGCTTTGGTTGAATGGTTTATGAGAAAATGCACGGACACGACTGGAAACACCATTTTTTAATCTTTCAAGAACCATAACTCCTGAACGGTAAAAGTCAAAATCGTCATTTTTGAACTTGACCTCCATTTTGTCATCAGTAACAATATATTAAAATTTAGGAAGCTTTGGTAGAACCGTTCATGCGTAAATGCACGGACACGACTGGAAACTCAATTTTTCTATCTTTCAAGAACCATAACTCCTGAACCGTAAAAGTCAAAATCGTCATTATTGAACTTGACCTCCATTTTGTCATCGGTAACAACATATTAAAATTTGGGAAGCTTTGGTAGAACAGTTCATGCGTAAATGCATGGACAAGACTGGAAACTCCATTTTTCAATCTTTCAAGAACCATAACTCCTGAACGGTAAAAGTCAAAATCGCCATTATTGAACTTGATCTTCATTTAGTTGTCAGTAACAACATATTAAAATTTTAAAAGCTTTGGTTGAACGGTTCATGAGTTAATGCACGGACAACATTTGATTGCCGCCCGCCCGACAGCCCGGCCGCCCGCCCGCCAGCCCGGCCGCCCGCCCGCCAGCCCGCCCGCCGTACATCCCCAAATCAATAACCGACATTTTTGTCACAAAAATCCGGTTAAAAACTGGCGTTTAGTGATAACCTTGAAAAAACTTGATTCATGGCTTGAATAGTAAAAATGGTTTGATGAAAATATTTTATTTCTAAGGTAATTCATGCAATCCATTCGTCTTATTTGTAGAAATGAAAGATTCACATTACAATATATTATTTTAAGTTGTCCCCATCTTCAACGTTTTGCATTGCATTGTTAAATAATTTAAAGGGAAACCTATAAGAGAAAGCAGGTTTTCATTATCTCAGGGTTAGCAATAATTTTAATTAAAATAAATTATTTAGTCTAGAAAATAATGACGATCAGATTTCCCCCCAACTGGTCTTTCATATACTAGTTTTAATATTTTTTATTTTGCCTTATACATGTTTGTGTACATTAGGCAATCAAACTTTGTGCATATAAAGTATCTACAAAAACTGCCAATAAGTCTTATTTTGAGATTTTAAATTATGTATTATTATTAAAGTTAGTTTATATATATTCTCATAATGTATTTTCATTTGTTGATACAGTTTAGGTGTCTTTAAATTCTATTTCAACAATCTATTTTGTGCATCTATTATGCTGTCATTTTTTTTAATTTTTAAGACACTTTCTGTTAACATGATACTATCATGTGTTGTTTAAATAAATAGCAACAGTTCAAAGGAGTAGGTCTAAGAATGCTGTATCAGTGATTGCAATTATAAGTCATTTGTAAAATGTTGGCCTTCCTTTTTACTCTTATGAATAATGCAGAACAATTATTTTGGATAGAATTTCACATTAAGTTTTTTGTGTCAAACACAATTATTAATCAAATATTGATTTCCAAATAAAGTATGGCATTGTATAATGATGAAGATATGATTGAAATAAATCTGTATTTAAATGTTTTATTTTTCATAGATGTCAAAATATTTCTATTTCATATTTGGATATTCAGAGTCATTGTCGCACCCTTTAAGGCATGACATGATGTCATGCAAATTGATTTTTTTAGAAGTACTTTTGCTTTAATTAATGTGTTTTGTATGCCTGTCACTAATGATATATAATGGTAAACTATTTTTCATTTATGAATTCAACAGTTAAGAGCATGCCATGGATAACTCAGAATTGCTTCACATATTTATTGTTGTTCCCAAGATTTATGTGTCTTCTTTTATCTGATCCCCTATAATTTCACAACAATCAAACATCTTATAAAGCTGCGTATCATTTTTTTTAACATGATTTAAAATTTGTTCATGTTTGAAATGAAAGAGACTGACATATCATACAATAACTTTACAGCTGCTAAATTATGTTTGACACTGTATAATATAAGAGAGAGTATTAGAAAGAATGGTACACATTCAAAATTTGTTTGTTGCAAGTATTAACAGGTCCAATGTCCCTACCTCCTATTAAACATTTATATAGGATACTCATTATTAATAACTGTTTTTATGATGATTTATTTGTAAAATATTTACATGTTATTGCAATTTTATATTTTATATATTTATATAAGCAGAAAAGTATATATGTTATATGTAGTTGTTAGAATTGTAACACATGTGTAGTTCATTCATACTTGATATACAATGTTTTTATACAAAGTTTTAATTTGTTGAAATACGTATATTCTTTATCAGAGCATATCTGCAATTTTCATTAAAAATATGTTTCAATGAAGAGTTTTCCTCTTTTAAATGAAATGGAGTAAAAAGAGTCTTTATAATCGAAAATCTGAGATTTGGGTTATATGTCAAGGAGACAGCAACTCAACAACACAAAAGATATCTATAAAATAAAGAGATATGGATGGAGTTCAAAGAGGTAGATGTAAGCAGGTCACAGAAATACAGGACATATTCCCGGGCTTGTATTTCCTATCATGATTTCTTTGATAGAGTGTTGCTGCCCAAAAGGAAACTATTAAACCAAGATTTCCAAATGCAGTCGTGAAGTTGAAATCATTCCTTCATAAATTTTACGGACGCAATCATCAGTTGGTTTCACGTCTTGGTTGACCGTTGTAGATAACAGTTTCACAGATGATATCAGATATGTTCCTTATGTCGTAACTACAATCCCGTTGACTTTTCACGAATTTGACCTACTGAATTAGAGTATTTACCTAGTTTATAATAACATGAGCAACACGATGGGTGCCACATGTGGAGCAGGATCTACTTACCCTTCCGAAGCATCCTGAGATCACCTCCAGTTTTTTTGTGGGGTTTGTGTTGCTTAGTCTTTAGTTTTCTATGTTGTGTCTTTGTGTATTATTATTTGTCTGTTTCTCTTTTTCTTTGTTAACCATGGTAATTTCAGTTTATTTTCAATCTACGTCCCTCTGGTATCTTTCTCCCCTCTTTTTTTCACTTTAAGACCTTCAACCATGAGAACAAATCAAAAACTGTAGTCAACTATAAAATGCCTGGGCAAGACAAAATTTGAGAGAGTTCAAAAACCAGCAACCTGATTAAAACAGCAATAAAGGAAAACCAAGTACTGTAAATTAAAAAATTATTGCGATGTTTTTATAATTGCAAAATATTGAGATGAGATAGGTATTTCAAAGGTAACAGTCCACAGGAAGACATTTTACCCTACCTGTGCACATTATTCTGACTCTGAGCCCACCAATCTTTGCTCTTACTACTAAGTGCCAGGTGCAAGGGTGAAGAAGCAAATACTAATTTAAAAGTTTCTGGTTTTGCCCAATTTGTTTTCAAACCCATTGACTCTATCACTTGAGGGGAATATGAAACCACTGAGGTGGAATCATGTTAGTAAAATGTAACATTTAACGCTTAACTTTAAAGTCATATGAAACTTCAAATTAAAAAAAAATATATGCATGTTTTTTATAACTAAATGGCTATTTCTTATTATAACACTTATGTGCATATACTTTTTTCTCAAGAAAAATCTATAATTTGTCCAAATTTAAAAGAAGTTATTTTTTTTTATTGCTTGCTTCCAGCAAACAATTCGCCGATATGTTTTCGGTATGCAGCGTGAGCTTTCTCGTAAAAATCCGGTGATCGCAATACACAAAACCAAACGTAAACATCGCTCCGTCATCAAGATAAACTATTATATCTTATTGTACCAAGACCTATTATACCCGTGCTTACCTGAATATCCATGCTTCTGTGTTGATTGTTTACAAACGGGTGAAAATCGTTAAACTTCGGCTTCAATGAGTACCTAGAATATACACAAGAAGAATTCAATTGCCTTAAAAATAGCACCAAAAAGAACATCCTTATTATTGGTGGAGACTTTAACATTTCAGACATCAATTGGGAACAGTTAGCCATAAATGGTACACAATATCCATCCAAAGTTAACCAAATCTTCTTGGACATAGTAGCCGACATTAATCTTGAGCAAATAGTGGACTTCCCAACAAGAAAAGAAAAAAACTCTAGATTTAATCTTGACTAGCCACCCAAGTTTTAAGCAGAGATGTAAACCGATTCCAGCTATTGGTAACAGCGACCATGACATTGTCCTTCTTGATACCTCAATTAAAGCACAGAAACCTAAGCCGGTTAAACGTAAAATACAACTATGGAAAAGAACCAACATATGTGAAATACAAAATGAGGTGAGGATATTTGCTGAAACCTTTAACCAGAAGACCTTCTGTAATATTGAAAAGATGTGGAACTATTTCAAAGAAAACATCATAAAAAATATTGATCAGAAAGTACCAACAAAGAAGACAACTACAAAATTCTCCAATCCTTGGACCAATACCAACAGCAAGCGTCTATATATAGCTAATAAGAAGGAAACAAAAAGCGTACAAGAAATCAAGAAAAACAAAGAAAAAGAGAGACAGAGACAGATATAAGGTAAATCCAGAAAAGCGCTTCGGACGCATGAAATTAATTAAACGTGTTGTTTTAAATTTTTACATCACTGAGTCGATACCTCTGCTGGTGGACTATCAGTCCCCGAGGGTATCATCAGCTCAGTAGTCAGTACTTCGGTACTGACATGATTTAACAAACTTTTCTAAAATTGTCCGTTTATAAATTTTGAAATTATTAAGAAACTAAGGTTTCAACTCCCTCAGGCAAAATTGACTTTAGATGAATTTGGCTATTTATTTTAGGTATTTTTGACATATAGCTCTTCAACGGTTTCGGTACTTATACATCCTCGGATTTCAAATGTTTGGCTTTGAGCGTTCCTGATGAAGGTAAATCCAGAAAAACGCTTCGAACGCATGAAATTATTAAACGTGTTGTTTTCAATTTCTACATCACTGAGTCGATACCTCTGCTGGTGGATTATCAGTCCCCGAGGGTATCATCAGCTCAGTAGTCAGTACTTCGGTACTGACATGATTTAACAAACTTTTCTAAAATTGTCAGTTTATAAATTTTGAAATTATAAAGAAACTAAGGTTTCAACTCCCTCAGGCAAAGTTGACTTTAGATGAATTTGGCTATTTATTTTAGGTATTTTGACATATAGCTCTTCAACGGTTTCGGTACTTATACATCCTCGGATTTCAAATGTTTGGCTTTGAGTGTTCCTGATGAAGGTAAATCCAGAAAATTGCGTCGGACGCATGAAATTATTAAACGTGTTTTTTTTTCTCCAATTTTTACATCACTGGGTCGATACCTCTGCTGGTGGACTCTCAGTCCCCGAGGGTATCATCAGCTCAGTAGTCAGTACTTCGGTACTGACATAATTTAACAAACTTTTCTAAAATTGTCGATACAAATTTTGAAATTATTAAGAAACTTAGGTTTCAACTCCCTAAGGCAAAATTGACTTTAGATGAATTTGGCTATTTATTCTAGGTATCTTTTGACATATAGCTCTTTAACGGTTTCGGTACTCATACATCCTCGGATTTCAAATGTTTGGCTTTGAGCGTTCCTGATGAAGGTAAATCCAGAAAAGCGCTTCGGACGCATGAAATTATTAAACGTATTGATTTCAATTTTTTTTTATATAAATACCTCCAACAACAAACACAAATGGAAATAAGAAAATCACACAAAGAATATATGAATGACATCATTAGTCTGAGAAACCGAAAAGATTTTGAGCAAAGGACAGAAATCTGTTGGAGTTGCACCACTCAAAAACAAGGAAGGCTTCCTTAAAAGCGACAGCCAGAGTAAAGCCAATATCTTAAATGAACAGTTTTGCTCAGTTATCACCAAAGAAGATGGCAGCACTATTCACAATAAAGGTCATAGTAACATCAATTCAATAAAGTCATCACAGTAACTGAAAATGGGGTATTCAAACTGCTAACAAACCTTAACACCAACAAAACAGCAGGACCAGATGAGATATCAACCAAAATACTGCAAATAACTGCTGCAGAACTATCACCAATTCGTACAAGAATCTTTCAGTTTTCACTTGACACTGGAGAAGTTCCACAAGATTAGAGAGATGCCAAAATAGTGCCACTATGCCAATTATCGCCCAGTCTCTCTTACCTCCATCACTTGTAAGCTGTTAGAGCATATAGTTCACAGCAGCATAATGAAACATTTTGATCAACAAAATATACTCTGTGACAACCAAAATGGTTTCAGGAAACGCAGATCATGTGAAAGCCAGCTTATCATCACCATCGATCATAAAGCCAAATACATTTCAAATGGAACCCAGATTGACATCATACTCCTGGGTATTTGACAAGGTTCCTCATTCAAGACTACTGTACAAACTCCAATTTTATGGAGTAAGGGCCGGACAAACTCCTGGATCAGTTCATTGTGTAATGTCACCATGCGTAGTCCCGCAGAGTTTAAACGTTTCATTCAAGGAACCAAACTCTTTTATGGAAGAAGAAGAAGAAAACACGACCATAAATTAGCTGCCATATTTTCACAACAACACTGACCGATTGAAATATTTTTTGACGATTATACGAAATTTATGCAATCAAATTAATAAATCGTGCACAGAAGACTGACTAAGCAAATGATTTATGTATAAATTGGTTCAAGAACTGGATTAACATTAAATTTCACCGATCACTCGTTTCATATGACTTTCATTTTTTTAAAATTTATTTTCATCTTACCTAGCCAAGAGAGCCATTTGAGCTCTTCCCATGCATAACTTGGCATGATCCTTTGTTTGTTATCGTCATCTATAAACTTTTACAAAGATCATCTCAACTTAATAAACACATATATAAAAATAGCATTTGCCGTTTCTGCTGAAAGAGCTAAACATGTCCTGTTTGCTATTATAAGTGACACACACAATGTCTTTCTGAAGATTATTGAACCTTAAAATAGACTGGCGCCAAGGGAGTCCACATGCGTAACACATGCGTAACAACACGTAAATAGGTCGTTACAAACACGTAAAAGATTCGAAGAATAGTAACATTCCGCATTGCAATATACTCGTTTAAATACTTATAGAGTCATGTCAAGTATGGCAATTATACATAGTGCATTGAATGATTGAAGTTGTACATGTCTGTTTTGAAGGGTTCATTTGACTTTGTGAACATTGTCATGGCTAATTGTTCAATGTAAGTTTTTTTTTATGGTTTTGTCAGTTAAATATATTATATACTAGTAAGCAGTGAGACCACTATAAAGTGTGTATGGAATGTCGGTCATTCGTGATTCATATGACCGTGACTTCATTGTTATGGAACAGTGATAATGTTGAGAGTATATGTCACACAGTGATAATGTTGAGAGTATATGTCACATATATCAAAACATGTGAAAAATATTAGAAAATAACTTTTTTCGAGATATTGATCAGTTCAGCAAGTTAAATATAAAAATAATGGGTTTTTTTCTAGAAATAAAGAACATATGTTTTATAATTCAAACAACACATTGAATACAAACAACAATCATAGGTCACAGGTGTTATGTTAAGTTATCCAAAAAGAAAGATTCAAGAAAGATGGTTTACATTTTGAAATTTGTGATTTTCTGTATTTTATCTATAAATTTTGGTAAGTGGATTTAAAAGGTTATAATTACACGGATGATTTTGTGATGGATAGCAATTCATTATATTTTAACTTAGTATTCATATTTTGAAACTAAACTTAATTTATTCTGTTTGTGTTACCTGTAATGAAAACCTGAATATTTTTACTCTGCGCACTGTTAATGCCCGCGTCACACTGTCCCGATTTTTATATACGATGGACACCCGATTGCGAAAATTGTAAGTTTGTACGAAGTTGGTCCCGATCTCGTTAAAATACCCAAAAGTGACCGAAGCAAGTACGATGAATAACGAAGTCTATACGAGGGTGCCGTAAGTATATACGATAACAAAAGATGGACATACGAAGGTTAACCGAAGACGGTATTTAAGCTTCATCCTACAAGATGGATCACGAAGGCTACACGATGGATTACGATGATGGCGCGATGGCCATACGATGTCTTAAAGACGTCCGTGTACAGCTTACGATGCATTTAAATTATATGCCGAAGGCATCACGCGTTTTAAATTGTTTGATCAATATTGAATATAGATTATAATGTACATTTAATTTTTTGTTTAATCATAAGACGGAAGATCGTGGGTATTTCCAGTTACTGAATAATTTGGTTGATTTCTAAAAAAAAGTTTATGTATAAAATATGCGTATTCAATTTACCATTTTCTGCATGTGTCATATACAAATATAGTGTCCATATTTGTCCCCAATATGTTACATACGAGGGGATGCCACGCTCGGCATTGACTTGTTTGAACTGTAAAATGTGTGCACTAGTCTGAATAATCACCCATAATTATGCCCATGTTTACTGATCTATCTTAAAGGTAAGGTAATGGGTTCGTTGATCCCTTTTATTCAAAAAGAGCTCTTTCCAGGAAAATATCATAATAATAAAGACAAAAGGAAGGATGTGGGGAAAGCAACTAATGCGGCAAAATATGACATATAGAAAGAAAAAATGTTTATGGAGTTAACAACTCAGACGATACATAAAAATCAGAATAATGAAGAAAAAGTTGGTTTCCCTATATACGTGTACCTGCAGTGTTGCTGTACGAGGCGCGTTTATGATTTTTATTATGTTATTTGAAATGAAAAATTGACAAAAAATAATATTTTATTTGTAAAAGTAAATCCTGAGCCTGTAATACCTGCTCTTCTTGTTCCATTTGAATTAATAGAAACAACGCTGTCGCCTTTTTGTTCTCATAGAATCATATGATATGAGGTCCATGTTTTGTGAACGTCTTTCTTAACTGTCGTATTAGACTGACCAGTGCATATCGCGCATGGCACTTTAAATGTATTTACGTAAGCGCGAAAATTAACTTACATTTAGCTGGATTTATTGCCGTCGTAGTTCCATCTTGTCACCTTCGTACTTTTATTCGATGGCATCACGACGGGATTACGAGGTCTTAACGAAGTCGTGTTGCCATCGTAAGACCTTCGGTTAGCTTCGTGATTCATTCGTGTAGACATCGTAATGTCAAAACTGCCCGATGGAAACGATGGAAACACGAATGCAATACGATGTTCAAAGATGCATTCCCGGTGACATTACGATGGTGAGGATAGTTATACGAACTCAATACGAACCCTAAACATCGGACGCACCTTCGGGGATTTTTTAACATGTTAAAAAATTTAGAACGCTTCCCGAAGTTGTCCCCGAAGGCTAGAAAAAGTGGCCGATGGTTCTACGATGGTTAAAGATGGCACTACGAATAGCCCGATCTGGATACGATCAGTCCCAATTTTGAAAATTTCCATAATCGTGTTGCCATCGGCGTAAAAATCGGGACAGTGTGACGCGGGCATTATGAAGTGGCTGTAGGAAACATAATGTAAACTACATCCATATATGTCATGCATGGTTTCATATTAACAGACTAGTACAGTCTAGTAACTTCAGGCTACAAAAGTCGCAGAATGCGAGATATAGGGAGTACAATCCGACGGCGGCGGTGGAAACTATTTGTATGAAGCTTTATTTTTCAAAAGATTGAAGAGCTGGATGATTTTCACAAATTGTCAGTATATCAGATAATATAAGCAATATGTAAATCAAAGGCGTATGATCTGGTTTTCGTGGTTTCGAGGTTAAGTAATAAGTTTTTATATTTTTAAAGTTTGTCAGATACTTATGATAAAAGGTCAATTATATTTGGTGTTTGGAAGGAAGGTGTACAAGTCTTTCAGTTTTCATATGACTTCATTTGTATGGTTTCATTGTGATTTTGTGGCGTTGTCAGTTGATCCGATGATTAAGCTCATATGTCAACTATATTTGGCCATGGTGTTTTGAATAACTGCATAACGTGCATATGTCTGTCTTGCAGTTTTCATGTGACATTGAACTCATTTTCGTGGTTAATTGGTCATTAGTCCGTGTTAATTTCGTTTCGGTTTGATCTGTTTCCCCAGGCACTGTAAAATACAGGACCATTATTTTTGGTAAATGAATTGATTGTAATGTGTACATTGTCTGTCTGTCAGGGTTCAATTGACCACAGTCTAATTTTCATTGATCGTTGATTAATATGTTTTACTCACTTGTTACGTGTAGTAATATACTCATACCAGTCAGGTGCAAATGGATCTTTACGGATTTTCAAGTTTGTAATGGGTGCAATTTATTCTTAAAAGAATATCTGCAAACAATTCATTACTAGCGGATAGTTTTACTTTGAAACTATGAACTTAATATTTACAATTAAGGCTATGCATAAAATTACGCAAAAATAACTTTTCTTGTGCCAATGTGAAAAAAATCTCATCAAAGATACTAAAAGTTATGATTTTGTACTCCGGACGTGCGTTTCGTCACAAAAGCTAGTACAACAAAAGTGAATAGGCCATATAAAGTACGGAATTGAAGAGCATGCACTGTTGACCTAAATTTTCGAAAAGTTTTGCCAAATACATCTTATGTAATTTGTACCATGAGAAAAAAAAACTACGTATTTCCTACAATTCAAAGTTTTATAAATAGGTAATTTATGAATATGACCATATCACTGAAAATTCATGTCAACACAAAAGTGTCGACTTAACTATGCTTCTGAATTATTTTTTTCCTTAATGTTGTTAGTGACTTATGCGCTCTTGGAAACAAAACTAAATAATGTTATATTTCCAAGGTAACATGTTAAAATTGTTAAATAGATGTTTTTCGTTAATACAGATATATGTGTTGTAAATCAAAACAACAGATGTAAAATAAACAAAGGTCACAATTATAATAGCTTCTTTTATTTGATCTTTAGATATTTAGTTGTACTGATACCAACGTAATGATTATACTGATCATTATGTGATTGAAACATGGACTTATAAACCGTCATATTTTGTCGCTGTTTTTCCCCCGAGTATTGTAAATGTACTTAAGCGGTGTGTTATATTT
Organism: Mytilus edulis; assembly: GCA_019925275.1. Classification (NCBI taxonomy): domain Eukaryota; kingdom Metazoa; phylum Mollusca; class Bivalvia; order Mytilida; family Mytilidae; genus Mytilus; species Mytilus edulis. The sequence goes on along the minus strand of CM034361.1, from coordinate 47,020,048 downwards.
TCTTAAAATAGTTGTGATTGTGTTACAGTATATTCCTAAAGTTGGTATTAGCTAGAACATGAAACGTTTTTAAATGCTGAATTCATTTATAACATTCAAAAGCGTGTTCTTCCCCCAAAACATGTCTAATTCCCCAAACGTGTCCGCATAACGTTACAAAATATGTCTAAGTTGTAAAACAGCGCCAAAGTATGTCATTTGTATAAATGCCCTAATGTGTTCATATTTTATTTTTTACTGGAAATGTCATTCGTGTCAATATTATAAATACGTAGGTTATTTGGTTATTGGTTTTTCATTAATATAAACTCATTTTTCTATTTCATTAAAACATAGAAAATAACTTAAGGTCTTTTTTTCTAAGCCGGCAGAATAACATGGGTAAAAGTGGGGACGTTTGTTAGGGCGAATTTCCCATTCACTTCGCAATTATAACTGTAGTCATAAATAATGGTTTTTACTCGCTCCGTCTTGTTTTTTTTAAATTAAAATCCCAACTTGTGTTAATCCCGAATAACCGTAAACATTTAGGTCCAATCCTCAATTTCTGGTATGATAGTAGAACCTATCTACAGCATATCAGAAAAGATGTGGTGTGATTGTTAATGAGACAACTCTCCAAAAGAGACAACATGACACAGAAATTAACAACCATAGGTTAGCGTACTGCCTTCAACAATGAGTAAAGCCTATACCGCATAAACAGCTATAAAAGGCCACGAAATGACAAATGTATTTTTCTTACAAAATATCGTTTAAATAATTCATGACCTATTTCACAGTGGAAGTTATGTCTCTTGTTTGTGTGTTTTTAGTGATGCTCGAAACCTAAAATTTATTGAAAACTGAGAGTTGAAAAAAGGAAGTCAATTCAGCTGAAAGCCCGTCATGCAATATTCGGATTAATATAAAAGCATCATAGGAGTTTATTAGTACACATTAATTTACATAGTAAACGATTAATTCAATTGTACAAGAATCATTTGTATGTTAGCTCAAAATGAGCATGAAATACTTGCAACTGGCCAATAAGCTCATACAGTCAAAAATTAATTCATATGTTACAGATTGAATTTACAATTATGATAATCATTAATAAACGGCATTGAAGAAACTAATGCGAACAAATGACCACTTCACCAACTGTGTCCCCCAACATAGAATAGCCGTAAACGTTATTTCATTCGGGAAATGAGTGTATTAACGCCAAAAGACGTGAGACGTTCTGGCGTGTAATAGTGGACGCGTTTTGCGAATGACAATTATCGGACACGTTTGGGGGTTCTGAAATTGGACACGTTTTGGGATATTGAATATCACGGACACGTTTCGGGAAAATAGACACGTTTGGGGCAATCGGACACGTTGGGGGGGGGGGGGGATGGGGGGAGGACACGTTTGGGAGTGTTACAATGCTGTTGATGTCTTGTTGATTAATTGATTTCTAAAATACATAATATCTGTCATAGTTACAAACTTCTTGTTTACAAAACTTTGAATCTTCGAAATACTAATGATGTTTTAATCCAGAAAGACATTAACATAGCTGTTTCTGGAAAACAAAGTCTGGAATTTAGGTCTTCAATCGAATTCAGCTTCTTACTTTATTTTGATCTGTTCAACTTTTTATATTCGAGCGTCTAGGATAAACCTTTTGTAGACGTAACGAGCGTCTGCAATACACAATATTAATCCTGGTATGTATTAGGGTCGTAATGGGGTAGCCTTCATGACGAATCACCTTAAAAGATCTTGCTAAATGACGATAAATGTACACTTACTTTCAGGCGTTGTAAACATCAACTGATTTAAAAAAATAACGTTAACGATAATTATTTGAGACTTCTGACGAATCACGGTAATTTTTAAACTTAATCAACGTCAATGGTAGCGGAATATGGCAGTATGACGCCTCAAGATAAAGGGCATTACTACCTTCATGTATGAAGAGTTTATTCGTAAGGTCAATAAGGATTTTTCTATAATTGATATCAACAGGGTGTTTAAGAGGCGTACTTTATTTGAGCAAAGAATCTTTCATCAAAGACGCAGAAATGATAACAGGTTTAATACAATTACCGAACAAATAGTTCATAAACATAAACTTTTATAGACCAACTTATAAAACAGACAACAAATTTATTGAGAGAATCATAATAGAGATTCTAAACACGAGAAAGAAAACAAAAGTACCTTTTTACTTGGAGAAGACTTCCATCTATCTGATATCTAAGTGGAAAAATTAAATGTAATGTAACCATCTGCCACAATTAATAATGAGAACATTCCTACTGATAGATGTCAGCAAATAAATGACGATAACACCATACATGTTATTCGAGAGTTGGTAGACCGATATGGAATATCCATTTCACAGATGATATGAGATATGTTCCTTATGTCATCAATACAATTCCGTTCCCTTTTGACGAACGTGAACTACCGGATTTGACTATTTACCGGGTTTTCAATAACATGAGCAATACGACGGGTGCCACATGGGGTGCATAATTTGCTTACTCTTCCGCAACACCTGAGATCAACCCAAGTTTTGGTGGAGTTCGTGTTGCTTAGTCGTCATTAGATTTTTATGTTGTGTCTTGTGTACTATTATTGTCTGTTTTTGTTTTTTTGTTTGTTGTCATTGAGATTGAATGTCCATTTGCCATCGTTTGCCTTCTTTTTAATTTTTTCTTTACAAATCTTGAATTGTTGTAGATGTTTTACATCTTACAATTGAAAATGTAAAATTTCTATTTTTATTCTCAAATTGCATACAATCAAAAAACAAGTTAAACATCAATACAGTATCGTTTGCCCTGCTTTTATTCACCGGCAATCTAGGTCGCATAGTTTAAAACACTAGTCTATATGAAAAAGTGACCATCGCATTGTAATTGTTAACACGTCAGTAAACGGTAATATACCAAAATCCAACAGAGGAAAAAAATACCTCCAGAAGAAAGCAAATGTAGATAGCATAGGGAAACATCCAGATGGTAAATTTGATAATTTTGATAAATCATAGTTTGATGATATCAACACCATGTGAGTATCAATAAATCAGATTATATACAGGATTACGTGGAAAACAGAAATTACTCTTGATTAATTATATAGCAATATATATATGATAGTCATACTTAAAAGAATATCTTTAAACCATAATTCTAAATAAAATATAATTTCTATACATAGTTCGAAGCCAATGTGCCTTTCCGTGCTCAAGACAAAATGTAACATACGACGGATTAGTTTCTGGTATTGATGCTATTTATGGAACTCAAACAGATAAAACGATTCTGCAAGTGTTCGATGCTAATACTGTTTTGGCAGAATTCTATTGCGTATCAAGATCGGGACCTTTCTATCTTTTACGGTATGAACAACATATTTCTTTTATTGCATTTACTGTGATAACATATGTAGTAGCTATTTAATAGTTCAATAGTAAATCAATTGCATTTCAATTCGTAATATTTTAGGTGGTTATTGGTATCGATGTATAAAAAAACTCTTGATAAAATCCGTGTGTCTAAATCACTTTTCTTGATTTACCTCCAGGCGGAACGCGGAAAGAAAATGCATGAATGTAAAAATACGTGGAAACGTTACAACCTTTATGCCCATAAGGAAAATATTGGTATATCCGGTTTTAAGCAGCGGTATACTACTTTTTCCTTTAATTTTTATTCTGGATAACTGTTCTTTTCATTGATTTATGAATTTTTCGTTGCCTTTATTTACTACTAGGCGTGTTTGACGATATATAATTAAATATAATTAACTTTGCACTACCTTCATCAAAACTAAACGTAAAAGCGTATACATGAGAAAAGCCCATTTTATTTAATAAACGTACAATACTAAATTCCACAGTTAAATATACTAAATGGCACTTTTAAAGAAAAAACACATAAATGGCACACTTAACATTTGTTGAACAGTTCATGCACAAGAGCGCTTAAACTGCAAAAACAAAAGAAGTAAACCAAAATCAATTAAAAACCAATTGTTCAAAGAACAATTGAAGGTCTTTCCACAAGTAAAGATCTATTTTATTATCAAAATATTAAAAATCAATCTAAAATATCAGTTCCTATGACTTTATAATGTATAAATATGAATTTAAAGCAAAGGTCAAAATCTAGAACGTCCTATAACCTTTGACTTTGACCTCAATTTCAAGGTCACCAACCAAGGACCTAAAAAAAAAGACACCAGGTCTTTAATATGTATGGTTAATGAGTTATATCACTTTAGTCATGATTTTAAATATAAGATGGGCGAAAACTCTCATTTATTGTTTACGCACCCTTCCAACCAAAATTTATAAGTTACAACATGTTGCAACTCACAATTTAGTAAAAAATAATTTGTCAATATCTTTCACGGTTGTTGAAATTAAGAGAAAATAAACCAAAATCAAAATTTAGAATATGACCTTGACCTTTGTCCTTGACCTCATTTTCATTTTTTTGGACCAAGGAACTTAAATCCAAAGACCCTAGGCCTATATCACTGATGGTTTACCAGTTAGAAACGCATATCACTTATATCAAATGCATAAGGGGAAATAACTCTCATATGGAGTCTCCGGATGACTTTGGTCCAAATGAATATCCTAATCCTGAAGAAGTAACGAGCAATTTGTTAAAATAAATTTGTCGTAATCTTTTACGGTTGCGAAGGAGTAGTGGCCACAAGAAAAACAGTGTTTGGGGAGATAACTCTTACAACGTAAAGTATTTTGTTACGCAGTTGTAAATTTTTAAAGCAAATTAACTATACGACATCATATTCCAAATATCTAAGCGACATCTTTTGAAACATCAATACTACGCAAGAACAAAATTTAGGCGGAAAAAAAAAATAATATTAATCAGAACAAATTCAATAGGTCTTTCCACGGAAAGTAGGAAAGACCTAATAATGTAACGTGACTATTGAAATGGAACATATGGGCACTTGATCTATCAAACGTTTGAAAATATACTCTTCGATACAGCGAATTATTAAACAGTTTCTTTTGCAGTGAAAACAATGGTACCCATGACTTATACAGATGTAATAAAGATGTAATTTATAAACAGGCTCCAGATATCATAGTTTTATACAAGAGTCAATCTAGTAAGTATTGAATTAAACAGTGGAAACAGTGTCATGAAATGATTTGAAGATTAAATAATCCATGTTTTTATCAATTTTCGTCTTCGGGTTCAAATTATAAATCCTGTCCTTGTATCTTTCAATACTTGCAATAACTTCATATTCATACGTGAAGTTGGCCGTTCATTTCAACGACAAATACAAAACCCCACATGTCTCACCTTTTTTCCGTGAGCAATTTCATTGTATCTCTTGGTAATAACAACATGAATGGTACCATGTTTACTGCACTAGATGCGTTTTTTTTTGTGACAAATAATGTATCGTCAGCAATAAGCTGAGAAAACTCAAAAGGACAAAAAATAGAACAAAACCTGTACAAGGAGAATGCTATTGGTGAGATGTTTTATTTATTCTACTAACATATATGACGAATGTCACAAGTAGAAAGTATTTGCTGAACATTTCGGAGCACATGATCTTAACCACAGTATTTTGTTGTAGTTGGTGTTGCTCAGCTTTCAGTTGTCTTTATTGTGTTTTGTAAAATATTGTTTGTATGTTTTTTTTTAATCTTTATTAGCCATGGCGTTGTAACTTAATTTTAGATTTACTGTGTCTGAGGGTTTCTCTTTTACATTTGTTATTTCTCTTTTATTGTATTAAAAAGATTGTATGATATCGAATTTCATAATTTTGTTTGCTTTAACATTAATTTCGGAAACTTTCTATTGCTGGTCATTGTCAATAAAATGCAAAATATAGTAAATGGCTGCTTACGCATCGTGCTTTACCGATCCTTGAATTGGTTATCTGAATGTTAAATATATCCCGAGTTGTTTCTCTTTTCTAGAGGTAAAAAACATTTTATCCCCCGAAAACATCGTATAGACGTTTTATAATTGCAAGTATTAGTAGTGTTTTATACTTTCGTCCTGGAAAAAACGACAGCTTATGTCATATTGATAGACGGATGCCAAGTGATGACTTGAGACCTACATGTGACATGTAAGTACATAGGAGACGACGAATGCTAATTGACGCCCCTAACACATTCTATATGGTCCTGGATACTACTGTGCTTTATGATTACCTCTAGACCTCAAACTTAAATTTGGAGATCCTCTTATATGATAGTTTCTTCAAGTGTTTTGCTCTGGAACGGCTGGTTCCAAATTATACTCAACATAAACATGTACAAATATATACAACATGGAACCAAACGCTACAGTGTTAGTAATATACTAAGAATAGTTAAGAATACTATGGAAATCGACCAACACTGTCTGAAGTATGTAATGAAGTTGATTTGGTACCCCTTATCGTCAAAGGTAAATAAATCGTTAAATTGCTTAAGAGAAAAGAAAACTCCTGCCGTTAGGTTGCAGTGTTTAATTACAGATAGAAAATTATACATCGCTGAGACAGCAACGAAACTTTACAAAAACCCAATTCCTCTCGAAATTAAGGTGAACTAGTTGAAACAATGTTCCAAGCAATAAATGAACAAACGAAACAAAATAACAGAAGCTACCACAGATCGTCAACATCTGAATCCCTACAGAAATATAAGCATTACGATTTAGAGATATTATAAAAACAATCTGACGATTTCTCTGATTTTGAACGAACACATTGACATGTGACAGCTTGGTTAAAGAAAATCTTTCTGAAAAACGAATTTGAGGATAGTTATTTAAATTATCTAAAAGACGTATACATATATAAACACTTCAGATAAAGACAATACCAATCAAAACCAATAAGTAAACAAAGACTAAAAAAACAAAAGGACATTTACATTAACAGTTATAAATAATAAATAAGAAACAACACGAACTCCACTAAAAACCGGGGGTGAAACCAGGTGCTCCGGAAGGGTAAGCATTTCACGCACCGTATACGGCACCCGTCATGTTATTTCTTTGTTCAGTTCGGTAATGATGGAAGGTTATTATGACTGAGGAAGAATATCAGATATGATGTGTGACACACTTTTGTCATAATGCCCAATCAGCTCATGATGGCGATCGCAAAATTTCTTGAGTGATGACTTTAATTTGATTGATTCATAGCCCTGTCTTAGAAACTTTTGAGAAAGCAGTATTCCTCGTTCAACAAAATCAACATACTTTGAGCTAGCTCTAGAGTAACGTATCAATTGAGCCACATATACTCCATATGCTGGTGCCGCTGGGATGTTGCTACACAGAAATGGAAAGTTGACTATAGGAAAATCAAAATCATCGCGTTTGTCATAAATTTTGGTATGCAACCTACCATCAGTAGTCATTTCGAGAAGAAAGTCTAAATATGAAGCAGATTTATCTGTGTCGGTAGTATCTTTAATTTCAAATTCACTTGGATATATTAAATTTAAGTGATCACTAAATCTATTATTATTAAGAGAGAGTACATCATTAATATACCGAAAGGTGAAATTAAATGTTTAATTGTTTTCATTATACCGCTCACATTTCGATTTATATCTCAATATGCAATAATCAAAAGAAATACAATACCAATCCCACTGTGTCTAAACCACACCGGCAAAATTTGTTCGGACTCGATGTTATCTAACATCCGGCACAATGACGGAACATTAATAGACAGAAGAAAGCTAGGTTTCTCCTTATTTTCTTATTTTTTTTATGATATCGAAGAATATATATACATATACAACTATTTTCTATTGTGATATGCAATATTTTCTACAACCGTTCTATATTAACGGAGAAATAAGTCAAAATGCATGTCAAAATGACGAATTGAGTGAACCTTGCCTCGAAATTGTTTAATTTCTCGTTAAATTGTTCACATTGTACGGAAAGAAAGGTACGGGAAGATAGATATTGACACGGAGATTGCAAATTTAGTTATTATGAGCATCTCCATAATTGTATCTCTGTGTATGGAACGAAAGAAATGGGTCATGTCAAAATGGAACTGGCCGGTTTCGTCTATGTATACAACCCGGTTTCGTCATAGATTTCAAAATGCATAACCCGGTTTGGTCAAATAAAAAAAATTATAATCGCATTACATTATAATTGATTATTTAACTTCAGCGTTCAAAAGGAGTTTTGTGGGTCGTTGGAAAACAAGTTCGTTCACCGGACAACGGCTTATTATTTATATGAGTCTCAGATTCAAATAAATAATAAGCAAAAACTTGAATTCCTACTCTTATAGAACACAAATATTTTAATTTACTTTACATTCCGAAATTTTTTAACAGCATATTGAGATTAAAGCTCTCTAAATATACGTTTTCTATATGAGTTATGGGAAAATATGTTGAACATGTTTAAACTTGAAATTAAAGTTTACGGTCTTAAAAATCGAAACACACAATTGATATGTGATTTTCTCGCACAAAAGGATGGACACCTTTATAAGTAATCTAATCATTCTATGTATGTAATCTTTTCTACAATCGTTAAAAATAAATCTTCTTAAGGATAAACGTTGATAATAAGACAAATGTATATGCATGCATAATCGACATAGAAAATGAATGTAGGATTACCATGCATTAAAATATTTTTTTTATCCCTTATTGTAACTATACTGCTATGTCCAAATTAGTATAATAGTCTCAGGTCATCGACAAAATTCAATAATAATTATGTTGTTAACATTACTTAAAAAAACGAGTCTGTACTGTCGCCGTTGTGTTATGATGATCGTACACTGACGTTGGTCAATATATTTTGACAATATATACGGACTGACGGATTCAGTTTTATTTCAAAGTGGACGTAATTCGAACAACTTTTACATACCGCCGAGCGTAGCGAGTCGAACAATATTTTGATTATTTTTTGCTTTACAAAATCGTTAAATACAGGAATCAATATAGTTTTGGCAACCAAAGGTGGGGTCGGGGCGTGCAACCTATACGTCATCTAGATTCGCCACTTATCTTATAAAGTGTATACCGAATTAAAATATTGTAAGAAATGAGAAAACAGGGACACCCGGGAAATCGGATTATGTGAGTTGGATTATGTTTATTATAATAAATGCCGAATATCAAGTTCTTTTTATCGATTTCTATACATTTTTTTCAAATATATATAAAAGTTATATAGCAAAAATTATAAGGCAGACAAATATACAAATAAATCGACTTGGCCGATATCCTAATAAAACTTATTCACCTTTAATTTTTTTTCAAATTTATGCCTTTTACACGCCCGTCCCAATTTTGACAGGACGTATTATTGTATACACCCGTCTGTCCGTCCGTCCGTCCGTCCGTCCTTCCGTCCGTCCGTCTGTCCGTCTATCTATCCGTCTGTCCAGCATAAACATGTCGCACCGTAACTTCAGGACAGCTTATCTTAATAAAAAAAACAACAGATTATTTAAAAATGTCTATCAACATTAAAAGTTCATACAAATTCCAAGCGACAACAACCCGACCATAGAGCAGAAAACAGCCGAAGGCCACAATGGGTCTTCAATGAAGCGAGAAACTCCCGCATCCGGTGGCGTCCTTTAGCTGGCCCCTTAATAAATATGTATACTAGTTCAGTGATAGTGGACTTCATAGTAAACTGCGAATACATGTATATTTATTGTATTTAAGGGATAATTTTAACTATGATACAAGTTTTGGCACACATCGCGCATTTACTATACAGGCTCTGTCATCGGACGAGTTAAGGTTTTTTCATCATTTTTTTATTATTTGTACTTTTGTTGTACTGTTTGTGTCAGCGACAACACTTTGACTCAGTCCATTCCGGAATCACACGTTTGTAATTCCATGGTTGTCTTTGGTTGCTTTATACCATATGCGTTTTGAACATAAAATCGGCAGGTATAGTTTTCTTGCCAAGTTTGAATTGTTTTACATTTATAATTTAGGGCCCTGTTATAGCTTGCTTTCATGCAGTTTGTGTGTTTTTTCTCATTGTTTAAGGCATACGCTGATCTAAACTTGATTAATTCAACATAATTTTTGTGTCTAAAAGAAAGTTGTCTCATTGTCAATGTTTATGGGATAAGTGGTTACCGTCACTTCTTCTTAATAAGACCTAGATATAAATGACGGTCATGTTTCGCAAACCAATTTTTATTCACATTGAAAATACAAAACTGTCAGATATTGTTTTCGAAAGTTATCTTGAAGTTTCAATTGAATTTGAACTGTACAAAAAATGAATTTGAACTGTAAAAATAATGTGAAAAACATGTCTATGAAAATAAATGTGCCTACCAGAAACGGGGAGAAAGTTACAAATCTCACTGCTATGTTATGGATGCTTAAGTGTGAAAACTCTCTTTAGTGCGCAAGTAACACAGTATATATAGTACCAGAAAATCTGGCAGGACTGCATGCATGATTAATTTGTGAAGAACAGTATAGACTATAGTCGGTTTGGGACTTTTCGTCAATGATTGAATGCATAAATGTATTAATAATATATAGTAAATATTGTAAACTAAGTGTATATAATATAGTATAGTAAATTAAAATTATGGCACAATCAAAACACATCCTTTTATTTTTCATCTTTACATACTAATATTATAAACAAAGAAAATATAATAATGTTACAAAATAATTAGATACCAGTGTTTGCTATTCAGTATTTATATTCCATTTAAAATTAGTTTGAAGTTAAGTGAAATAAGGGATACGCCTTTCATTAGGAAAATGTGTATTATCATAATTATAAACTTTGTCCAAAAGTGCCCGTTTAAAATAGATTTTAACACGCCAAGTTTTTACTTTACCATAAGTATATATTTAAATTCTCGAAAGACAATTTTCAGATCCGTGCCAAAGTTTCTTTTCATAAATTGTTTGTTAAAAAAACCCAAAAAAAACCGGGTGATATATATAGACGAAACCGGGTGATTGTGTAGTAACAACATTGACGAAACCGGTTTATTTTAATTTGACATGACCCTTTTCTTTCGTTCCATACACAGAAATACAATTATTGAGATGCTCATAATAACTAAATTTGCAATCTCCGTGTCAATATCTATCTTCCCGTACCTTTCTTTCCGTACAATGTGAACAATTTAACGAGAAATTAAACAAATTCGAGGCAAGGTTCACTCAATTCGTCATTTTGACATGCATTTTGACTTATTTCTCCGTTAATATAGAACGGTTGTAGAAAATATTGCATATCACAATAGAAAATAGTTGTATATGTATATATATTCTTCGATATCATAAAAAAAATAAGAAAATAAGGAGAAACCTAGCTTTCTTCTGTCTATTAATGTTCCGTCATTGTGCCGGATGTTAGATACCATCGAGTCCGAACAAATTTTGCCGGTGTGGTTTAGACACAGTGAATCCATAAGAAGACGAAAGATGGACAATGTCTTGCGGTAAAGGAAAAATTGAGGACAAAGCGTTCTTCATAAAATTAAGAGTGACCGCGGGAGTTCCAGAAGGGTTTGGAGTTCCTGCTTAACTAATGATACCCTACGCCTTATTTATAGGAAATACAAATCAAGAATTGCACTCGGCGATGTCACGAATGAAGGAGAGGACTTGATAGAGGTTTCGACTAATGAATTGTTAGTCTATTCTGAAATATATAGTTGATGTGTTTTATTTTCAGATAAAGATATTGATATGATAATTTCTTTTATCCTTACATTATTACTCATTGCATTGCAAAATCAGAATTGAACCATACATTTTAAAAGAATTCGTTGGTTGAATACATTAACAACGTAAAAGAAGAAAAAGAAAAGAAAAGAAAGGGTTGGCCTTTCCAACAAAAGCCTCTACGAAACTAAATAAATACGGAAAAATAAGGTCAGGACATAAAGACACAAAAACTTAAAAATACTGAGTAAAAGGTTCAGATAATGAAAGTATTGTCCAATTATTATGGTTATTAGATATGATAAGATGTGATAAATGAAGGTAACAAACGTATATCGCTGTTCAAGAGTCATACATCGATTGGTAATAGTGCTGACGAGACAACTCTCCATGCAAGTCACATATATTACTATTTATGAAATGCAAAGCCAACAACACAAAATTCTAATCCATCAACAAAATTAAACCAACTATCAATCTTTTAATAACCATCAAATGGAAAATTAAAAAGAAAATATTGGAACTTAAGTGGGAAAGGTGTTAAAAATCAAATCAATCAAACTTACAATTTGCAGAAAGAAAAAGTATAAAAATTGTACATTTCTTGTTTTATGCTACTCTTTCCTTTTGTTTTATTTAAGGTTGCGGAGTTGGTATGTTTGTTTTCTTAATCAAGATGTTTGTGTATGATCAATGATGTATCTACTTGTGTTTACAAATTATGTGCAAATGTAAAAAAAAAAAAAAAGACTTGGAAGATATGTTAATAGTTTACTATTTTAACTATATCAATTTTCTTTTCTATTTTTTTTGTGTGTCCCAATCATATTTTTACCTCCTCAGATACATTTTATTCTTTGGTGTAAAAAGAAACTATCGGAGGACAATGGAGCTGTTGATATACTTGATAAACTGTGACATGAATAATCGAGAACTGTCATCCCACATATGATGTTTTCCTTAAAACTTACATACAGGTGGTACCAATCCTAGATTGAAGAAAATAGGTCCAAAAGCCTTCTTTAAGCAGGAGCCCTCTACTACAAATGAAATGAAACCGAATTCCGGTTGAATATCGTATCAATTGTCAGAAATATATCCCGAATTTGAAGAATAATTTGTATACAGTACACAGACACCAGTAAAATTACAGACATTTCCATCTCTCAGCGTTTTAAATTCGCAAGATTGATAATGTTACCGGTTTTTTTTTTAGAACATGCATTTTTATATTCTAGTAGTAATCGTTTCCGGTGAGTACCGTGTTTTTCAGCAACATACACAATTTCTTAAAAATATGTACGTACGAACATACTGTATATTGATTCCTAATTTATGCAATCGTACATCTCATCAAAGATACAAACCTTATAAACAATCCAGACAAGCGATTCGTCTGGAATAGACTCGCCATTGACCCTCGATTATAAATGTTAAAGAATGAACTTTTGATTTTGCCAGTACAACTACGTTAATCTATATCAGGGGTCGAACATCCGCAGTTGTTTGAACATTTCAAAGAGTTGTAAACAGTTTTAAATCTACAAATATGTTTTTTTTTTTAAACTGTGAAAAGTAAAATCACAATAATACTGAACTCTGAGGAAAATTCAAAACGGAACGTCCCTAACAAATGTCAAAATCAAAAGCTCAAACACATCAAACGAATGGATAACAACTTAAAATATTTAGTTGGCGCAATGTTATAATTCATTGACGTAAAATTTTGTAAATTATTTATAATGATTTTATAACTTATCTTGTAGGCATAGGATGCAACATTCCATGTATTTGTCCAGTAACTCGACCAGGACAGATTCAGTACTCGGCATGCGAAATATCTGAAAGAAATGATGACGGACTGGCGAGCGATTGTCAATAACTAAACGAATTTGAAAAAAAATTGACAAAGTTTTGTATTGTCTTATTCAATTGTAAAAAATCCATAAGTTTCGTCAATAAACTCATCATAGATACCATGATTAAAACTTTGTATGCATAAAAAAGTATAAGCATCATCACGAACTTAATGTAAGAGATGCTTCCTATTTTGCTGTTTCAAATATATTTCAAACTACTCACATTAAAAAACGTGTCAATTGTGCAATCAAGATAGATTTTCAAAACAGATTGATGGCTCATTGATAATGAGTTTTGCCCATCACGGCCGACACTCAGCTAATCGAGAGATTGGTCGGTTAATCTATATTGAGTATGCGGCTATATCGGCGGTTGGTCTGTTTATCGGGTTGGCTAAAGTCTGTTAATCAGGTGTTATCGAGAAAATCATTGAAAGTTCAGCATGTTTCATTGTACAACTTTCTAAATATATTTTCATCATAAAAAGTATTCATGTCTAACAAAACAATTCAATGTACTGAATTCAGTGGTGTAATTATTATTTTTCTAGCTTCGATGTACGATCTATAAAATGAAAAGGCGGGTTACTCATCAATAAATTTATACACATTTTACACACATAAAATGTACACAAAATGACACATTGGTTAAATTTACTTGCATTCAATATTTTGAACATCGAAAAAAGAAAGGCATTATGTTTGTTCACCATATTGATATCATTGTGTGAAAAATCTACACGAAAATCTGTATTTTGGTGACATAAATCAATCTTTGTTTAAAACCTAGTCTGTTAATGGGTCGGATGTATAAAACCCGGTCTGCTAATTGGTCTGTTAAGAGTTATGAATGGCAATAAAAGTAAAATTGTATTGCTATATGGGGTGTTATCGGATCAAATGAGTAGGCTCAAGACGAGCGGCTAAAATATACGAAAACAACACATGAGCAATGAAACATAACATGTACGGAAACAACACATGAAATTGAAAATTGATAAAAATGGTTTCAAAAAGCGTAATGTTAAAGTAATATTAATTTCATCCAAGAATGATCGCATATATCGTGTTGGTTCTGTTTAATGGTCATGAATGACACAAATTTGTCGTCTACATTGGTAACCAGTATATAAATCAGAGATAAACGTCGTAATGTAACTAAACATCAGTAAGTAAAATATATTGGGATGACAAAATATGAAAAATAAAGAAAGAATAATGAGTAAGATAAATAAAATGCAGAAAAAAATGGCATAACAATTTAAAGAATACAGAAATAAACAATACCCCCAATCAGGACCCTCATGGTATACACGAGAATCTGGATGGAAACGCAGAATATAGATAATATATAAGGACAGTAGAGAGTGATACATTGCTAAAAACGAGAGAAAAATAATACTTGTTTTAGAATACACACATGAAACACCGATGGCTGTTGAAACAGTAACGTATATTGGTGACAAATTCTAGAAGTTTACATGCGTACAACTATGGTGGCAGGTTAATGCCATTTTGCGTTTAAGCGCGTTAGCGTTTTCGTCTTACATATTCTATATGGCGAAAACGCGAAATTGCGAAGTCGAAAACGCAAAACCGATTTCTCGTTTTCGACTTCGCGTTTTCGCCCTATAGAATATGAAAGGCGAAATCGCGAAAACGCGAAATGGACTTCACCGGCCACCATAGACAACTGTAGTTCTCCTCTGCACTTATGTAGAAAGGAACTAAACGGAATAAAATGAATTGAAACTTAAAATAACCAAATGTAGCTTTCCGTTTACTTCTTTAGAGTGATTTGTAAACAACATATGATTAAGTAATAGAAGAAAAGAACAAATTGGATGATGCTAACGAATTAGGGTTTCACGTCCAGTGACAAATATTATGTTCATATGTGAACGAGAACACGTTATATGTACCCTGTGTTGTATTAGAAAGACACTTTCAGTCGGAATTGAGAACGTGCTACTTCGAACAGACACAAAAATTAAGGCTGATTGAAAACGTCAATAAAAAAATCATGCATATTCCAGAGACCAATCCATATCACGCTATATTGAAGTGACACACCCTCCCATTAAATGCAAACAAAGTTAAAATAAAAATGCTCTTTCTAGGATACTGTGGCACCGTATTGTCATTTTTGTTTACTTAGGAAAATCTCATTCTTAAATTTTTCTAAGGGAAAATATAAAGGTAGCAAAATTATTGTCGTGGCTAAATAACTCTTAACTGACACAATTTCAATTGTCCAACCCATTAACAGACTTTATTCCCATAATTTCCACTAAGACGTGGTATTATTCACGTTTTTTTACAATTATGAAATATTTACTAATGTCAATTTTTTTTTTGTCCTTTAAATGATATCTAAATTTTTTTGTTTCGCCTTTTCATTAAAAAAAATTGCTATGCGTATAAGCATAAATACTACATACTTTCGCGACGCCTTTTAGTTTTACTGAAAACTGCGCAGATTAAGAAATGTTTTTACAAGTGCAAAATGTTCTATGTTAGATATCATTTTGTCAGACACTTTTCTTTTTTTGATTTGGTTCTTATAACATGCCAAAAGTCTGTATATATAATAGAGTTTAACATTAAATTAAACGTTTTACTCTTAACAGACGTATAACCAACCCGATTAACAGACCAATCGCCCATATAGCCGCATACTCAATATAGATTAACCGAACAGTCTCTCGGTTAGCCGAGTGTCGTCCGTGCCCATGTTCACCGATTTGCCAATTGCAGTGAAAACTATGATATATAGAAACATCTTTAACATAGTGAAAATGGCCACAATGAAAAGATTTCCAAATGAATGTGTAACAAAAATGTATCACCTCCTTCATTCTATTTTGAGTGTCATTGATATTGTATAATTACATATTGTCTAATAGCGTTTTTTTACATCGCTATTAAAAACTGTAAAACAAATATACCCTGTACAAGTCATCAACACAATAACATACACATATCATGTCAACATTATCATTTAGGGGGGGGGGGGGCACGGGGCCTGGACCCCCTATTTGGGAAAAAAATTGGTTGCTTCTATAGGGAATCACTGAAGCGTGACTGGAGCGGGCCTCCTCTTAGGTCAGTCAGTGGGCCCCACTTATGAAAAATTCTGGATCCGCCACTGATTATCTTAAATATCAGTTGACTCCTTGAATGAGTTGTTTCTCTGGCATAACCATTTCTTAAATTTTAGCGATCACTATTTTCAAGGGTTGTGACCTGTGCCTAAAGTGTCACCAGTGAAGTCGAATCATCTTACCCTTGCGGAGTACATGATAGTGCCTTCAATTGATGGCGGTGTTCATTTTTCTTGCGAACTTTTATTTCATTGTGTTGCCTTTAGTTTTTGCCATGGCTTTGTCAGTTTCTCAGTAATGCCATGTTATCTTTCTCCTCTTTTTTATTGATAATGTAAATAATATTGAAAATTGCAGTGTTTAAGTGTTTTCTGTTTATATTTTTCCTATGATTTTTTTAATGAAATTTGTATCAATGGAATATCTAGGCATTTATTTGACAAACTGCATATTTAACATCCAATCATCTTTTAGCGGTAGTTATGACCCTTGCAAATTATTTGGAAAGTTGCGTTAAACGCGCTTTCATGTCTATATTTCGTGTGGAATTTGTATACGAAACTTTTATTCAGTTTCTTGAATTCTGATTAAATAATCATTATATGCGTTATGACAAAATAATGAAAATAAGACCAAAGGACGTAGATGGTTAGCAACAATAGGTCACTGTTCGAACAAAAATGCTATTTACAATTCAAGATAGAAAACTAACGATCTGATTTATGAAAAAAACAATAAACAAAAATTAAATATGATAAACAGTTACAACGACATCTACTGAATAGCAGATTCTTAGCAATCGATAGGCACATAGTTACATAATGTGGCGGGGTTAATCATGTTTGAAGGCACTCAAACATGGGACAGTGTTGTACTATACAACACGCTATAAACATACGCGATACATATTTTTGCAGGGATACTGGGATTTTCGGTAAATTGAGATTTTTTAAATAACAAATGCATAACAGTTGTTTCTATGCTAATGCATATATAACAAAACAGAACTTAAATAGATGCACTAAAGCTCCGAAAATAAAATAAAAATAAAATTCTGCGAAACTTCATGAAGGATTTGGCGAATTTACGTCATGGTAAAACACGACGTCATACGAATGAAATTTTTCAAAGAAATGATTATTTCGTTACGTGTACGCTTCAAATTCGTATAATATCTCATAAAATTAAGTTTATGAGATAGCTGCTATTTTATTTTAAATTTCGTTGCATTTATCGAACATTGATGAAAGTCAATATGGCGGCCAACTCCTTAGTCACGACCTGACAGTTGTGAGGCATGTGATGGTGACTACAGTAGCCTCTTACACTAAAAATGTAAATAAATATCGAGAATTATAAGGATTAAACACATTTTTCCTGAAGGTTATTGATGTGTAAACCGGGCTCTTACTCACAAACTTTACATAAAAAGTCCTTCGAACAGTTTGTGAGTTAATCGCCCTGATTTATACATTTTTTAACGATTGAGAAAGCGAGCGAACGCGTACAAACCATAGACCATTGACAAGAAAACTCGGTCCGAAATAACCATCTGAGTATTGAAAAGTAGTTATCACTGTAGACGAATTGATCCTTCAAAGTTGATTTTGCTATGAACATGATAAACAAATGCTTTTAATTTCATTTCCTTATTTAAGACATATTCAGACCGGTTCTTGGGATGAGGTCTTGCTCGTGGAAACAAAACATTAAACCCTTTATGTTGGCTAGTGTTGCTTTGCTGCTCATCCACTGACAATTATGCATTATAAAATATTTGGTAACGATGTGGATGCCCCAAAGTCAGTTATGTTCACCCTTGTTTTGATTTGTATCTACATTCCTGATTAACCTCGATACAAAATTAAAAAAAATAGATCATTTATATCTGATCAAATGATTTAAAAGTAGATATATATATAAAAAATACTACAAACATGATTTTCATTCGCACAATACTCATAAAACAATATCTTTCATATTTGTAAACAATTAAAAAGTGACATTCAAATTTATTGTTCTTCCATGCATAAGAAAAATATCCAATAACTTTTTTCCACTTCAACTTCTACGGGTTCTATTTAATTCATTTCTCACAAGCAACTATCCTTCAGTTTTAACATCATAATAGCATCCCAAATGGAAGTGCTAATCTGCAAGTTGTTCTACTTTCTATATCTTGATTTCGTACTCTGAAATAGATAAGACAAGTTTGTTTACATTTTGTTATTATATATATATTATATGTGAATTCTCAAGATAGGAAATAACAGTAAGTTCATCAACCAGATTTGTATCTTTAAGAAACTTACCAACGGCAGCATTTAAGACTGTATACTGTGCATTTCACTGTCTATTGTTTATACAAACTGTGTGTAAATATTTTAGTTTTTGTTTGTTTATTAAAGAATATGTGATGCAGCACAAAAGAATAAAAATAAAATCAATGTTACCTCCTTTTTATGCACGAGTAACTTTGATTAATTTCAATTCTGTGTTTATAAATCAGTCTACATTTGAAAATGCCTGTACCAAGTCAGAAATATAACTGTTTTTGTCCACTTGTTTGATATGTTTTATCGTTTGATTTTGCCATTTGATTAGGGAATTTCC
The DNA here is from genome assembly GCA_019925275.1 of Mytilus edulis. Taxonomy (NCBI): domain Eukaryota; kingdom Metazoa; phylum Mollusca; class Bivalvia; order Mytilida; family Mytilidae; genus Mytilus; species Mytilus edulis. The sequence goes on along the minus strand of CM034361.1, from coordinate 47,000,777 downwards.
GTTTTTAATTTTCCTCGGAGTTCAGTATGTGTGTGATCTTACTTTTCACTAATGAGGTTTATGTCGTAGAAATGCGCGTCTATCGTACAAATGTGTTAGCATGGTATCTTTGATCGAATGTTTATATCTCTGCTGTCGTTGTCACATTTTAGAATTTCATAATCAATGATACAATAAATAAAAAATAGGTCTTGTCAGGGTATAAGGGTCACCAACATCTGTTAGGGTTACTATTTCGTACATTTTTTGTTTTAGTATATGAGCATTTAAAATGTCATTAAAATATAAAAACGACGTGTATTTCAATTTGTCGTCTATTTAATGAGATTTTATCATACGGCTTCCTAAGAATGATCGTTTTGACAATCTAAATGTATTAGTATCAATATGCCATAATATCAATAATAGCTACAGTATTAATTCATCTGATAATGATAATTATAGGGCTAAAAGTTCAACGTGCTACAAGTTACTGTCCGTAACTTTCACTTGCATTGTTTCACTGGGAACATGTAAAAAAAATGTGGTTTCTTTATTCTAGTCGTGTCCTGTGCAAAGGGCATTGAAAATGAAACAAAATAGTTAGACAGTAAAAAACAGACTGAAGCCAAATTATATTAGAGCATTGCCGTTTATATATAAGGATTATAGAATAAAAGACGAGTAATATTAGGTGTCATTCCACCAATTCACTCCATCCAATTTGAAACGTTTGTAAAATTAGCCCAACTGGTAAAAGACAAATACATATAGACCATTGTTGCCAAAATTAACTTGTTTAAGATTTTGCATTAAAAAGTGAGGATTGATGATCTCCATATTATACTTATTTAAGATTTCCAGAAAACCAGGGGTTATTTTTTAGAAGTTTATGTCTTCCGAAAGATCTTTGAAGACTTTAAACATTGGTTGAAAATTGGCATGTAGACAGGCGATACATGGGTAATTCAGTATATACCTGGTTTCTATGAAGTTAAACGTAAGGTAACATATTGAGAAAGCTGTGTAAATTGCCAAATTTTGTAGAATTGATAGGGATTTTGAATTGTTTGTCTGGCACCTAGTATGATTAATAATTCCGCATTTTTTTTCACTTATATGTACTTACCAAAAACATATTTGTTGTTTTTATCAATAAGTAAGGTAATTATTATGTAATATATAGTATACATAGTAGTTTGCTTTTGCTCAAACATTTTCTTTTATTATCAACACTGGACAACTAGATCGTACCAATCTAAATTATTAAGTAGTTGTTTGTTTCTTAATCATACTAATATGCAAATTATCGTTAAACCCAAAGGCGTTTACTTACGGTTGTCGGAATGATCCTAGCATTTGACGCACAGCTACTGGATTGTGGAGGGCTCGTTTGAATACTGGGTATTCCCCTAAATGTACTTTAGTTGGACTTTGGAAATTACAGACTTCTTTAACTAAACCTTTAGTCATTAAAGGAGCGGCTTGCTCGTCAATTTCATCTATAGTCTGTTGGCATCGCATTTTTAATCTTTTTCCATGTTCTGTCATTTTTGCAAGCATACTTCTATTTTCGGCCATTTCTTTGAGATTATCATCTCTTCGTTCTTTCATTTCATTAATGAGTTCATCAGCGGCAGCATCTATTCTGGATTTTAGTTCTTCTTGTGCTTTCTTTATTTCTGCTACTCTCTCTTTTTCTTTATACTGGTAAGTCTTTTGAAATGTATCTGAAGTTTTTATATGTTCTTGTAAAACCTCAGTCTCTTTGTTAACATATTCAATAAAGTCTTTTAAAAGATTTTGTTGGATTTCAGAAGCGGCAGGTAAAGACCTATACTTATGGAATTTATGAATACCATTTAAACATTTTCTACACAAAAATTGAGAACATTCCATACAATAATTTTCTATCACTTGTTGTGGATGAAGCTCGCATTGACGCCGCTTAGCTTCAGTTAAAAGTACTTCTGGAGGTTTTATCCTATGTCCTCTAGAAACGGTACTTTTTAGGTGAATAGATTGACAGTGGTCACATAAATATTGGTTGCACTGAATACAGAAATGGTCTCCAGTTTGTCTTGAACATAGATCGCAAGTTCCAAAAGTGAAAGTCTTACTCGGTATGTGTGAATTCAGAGACGAATTCTCCCGCGAAAGTTGTCTGGATCTACTCATTTTGAATCAATATTCAACCAATAGCTAGATTATTTTGCTCCAGTTTTAATTTTCTGCTTTTGACATTTTTGCTCCGACATCTTCCTGTACCCTTAAATCCAGCTTTATCGGACATAGACTACGTTGACGACAATCACCCTGGTAGCCATACGTGGAGCTAACTAACCGAACATTGATATTTATCAAATGTGTCGTCTTTGTTTTAAACTATGTATTTATCTGTTTTAATAGAGCTATGTTGGTCCTTTAAACTTATAAAGGATCGTGTTAAACTATAGTTATTGTGCATTATGTGGAACTTCGGAGTGTGTAAATCAAGTATACATTTGTTAAACCTCTATTGGTATTATATAAGTATAAATTGATATAAACCTTATTGATCAAATTGACAATTCTTTAAACTTTGAAAAACGATATGTTACTATAAAAAATAGCTTCCATTGATTGCATTTTTAATCATATTGTGCACTTTTTAATAGTTTTGTATATTTTCAATTTAAGACAATTAGTTTTAACGTAAAAAAGAAACATTTAAAAAGCAAATAACATATACATTTCATTTAAAAAACTAAGTAACGCAAAATGATATAAGAAGTCATTCAACTCAATAATTAAGTGAACGAAATTATAGATAAGGAATAAAATATCGGGAACAGTGAAATTCCTGTTCCGCAATAGTCTCGGGGTCGATTTAAACATTTGTTACTACAAAGATTTCATAAATATATAAAGTTATATAAAATATTTAAAGTTAATATCTATTCGGATTTCTGACCTCTACGTATAGTCAATGCCTTCTCATTATATCACATTATCTTGAGTTGACATTTTTCCTTATGTCAAATCATTAATTCATGCATATCAGTAAAGATTAAATAAATACTAACATAGATTTGCGTATCTAATATTTATAATAAAAAGATATTTCGTTTTAAATTATAATTAGTTTGTTAACTAGCTATAATTAAAAAAAGATAATTCGTTTAGAATTATAATTAGTTTGTCAACTAGCTGAATTTTAATTTGTATGAGCAAAATCAATCAAAGTACTGAAGTACTGAAAACCGGATGACCGTAATTTCCGGTGGATAGTCACAAACACATGTTACTATACCTGAAACTTAGGTTAAGGTACATAGATAAAAAAAAAAAAATCTGAGACATTGTCAAGTTTCTGTGTGAATGATTAATAAATGACAGGGAATTCTACCTCACGAAACAATTATGATATTGTAGTGATATAACTAAATAATTCATGGAAGCAATATATTTGTCGGAAATTTACACATGGCCTGGGTCGCGATATTAGAATTTTATTCTTAGCGAAATACCTTCGGTTATCAGTAATAAGCGCAAGGGAAGTGGGCAAATATTTCTGCGGCAACATAACTCTGGTATGACCTCTCACGGTCACATCCAATGTAAATATCGTGCAAAATACGGTATATAAGCGTCATCTATGGAAAGGCAACTTTAAATACACTTAACAAACATTTTTTTACGGAATTAATTTCTTGTAGGGTGTAGAGATGATATAATGTATTGATGTGCTTGTGGTGTAACTCCTATCTTTAGATTGTGGAGAATGCAATCAAAAGAATTCAGGACGATTTAAAGCTTGGCGTATTGCTTAGAAACCTGACTGTCGTTTAAGATTTCATGATCTCCTATAAATAATATTTCGTTTTTTTGTGTGTGTGGTTTCATTTACATATATAGCACAGCTGTTTTTATTCATATGCAGTGTGCGTAAAATGTTCGTTTTAAAAATAAATATCAAAATATTGTTTTAAAGATCAGTTTTGCCTAAAAGAGGTCCGAAAGATACCAGTAAGACATCTGATATTAATCATCGGGGAAATGTACCAAATATATGGTTCCGTATGTTTTTCTGTAACATCGTTTTATCCGTCATTTATTTAATATTCATAGTACTGTAAAATGTTCAGAAGATAATGATCCAATTAAATAGTCTTTTCATGAAACGCACTGCACAATTCCAGAGGTGGGTACAACTGAAGACCGAAAGTCACTTCCCTCATTGAAATGTGTTTCCCAACATAATCAGGTGCATTGCTTTTTATTTAACATATGCATTACTATTGCCTCTTTATGTCATTTCTTTATCTCTCTTAACATACATGACGAGCCAATCCTTACACAGAAACAATAAATAAAACAACATAATTATTCACTTATTTATTTTATTCTGTAACTGTTGGTTATTTCTTTTAGAACTTCTATAGTATATACCTGGTAAAAGTCCCTTTGAATGTATAATACGCCTTTTTACTTCTTTTGTTATAGTTCCACGGTTGTACATCGGAAATCCTTACCAACATTTAAATACTAAAAAATCAACTTCAGATGCAGATTGGTCCATTATTCTCCAATTACTCTTTATATATTGTGAAGCATATATGTTCTTTGTCAACGTTAAACAACTTTTCACAAAATTGAAAGTAACACATTTTATTTTTATGCGTCCGAATCGCTTTCAAATAGTTTTATCACATTTTACTAGTATTTTCAGTTTCATCTATATGATCAGTAGATTCATCCAATTTTCTTCTTTTCGAATTGGCAACCTTTTGACTTCCTTTAGTCATCAGTAAACAGAAAAATTCTATGATCTCTACAATTGACAGGATGCTGGCTCCTATGAACATTCCCATCTGTCCACCAACCGTCCCTAAAACAGTCAGTTATAAATTTATATGACTTCATTTAAGAACCTAATCATATGCAAAAAATAAAATAACAAAAATACCGAACTCCAAGGAAAATTTAAAACGGACTTTCCGTAATTAAGTGGCAAAATCAAAAGCTCAAACACAGCAAACGAATGGACAAAAATGGTGGATTTAACATGGTTTTATAGCAAGCGAAACCTCTCAGTTGTATGACAGTCGCATACAATTCCATTATATTGACAACGATTTGTGAACGAAGTATAATACGTACAATTTAATTTGTAGTAGCGATTACACATAAGGTAAGTCATTATCATTCGTAAACATTAAATTTTTTTCATGTAAGAATATATGTTTCAAATATAATAATTATTGAACAATACAACGGGTGTCGAATGCTTAAGTGATATGATTGTAATCAATAAGAGTTTTTTTTATTATATTCTTCCAGAGAGTGACGGGAGTTGGTATTGGTCCGAATATGTCTGTTCACACGACCTTTGTGTTTTTTTTCTATTACATCTGTATCTTTGTGTTGTATCATATTTTATGTCAATAAATACGTTACCATCATAAATTCTGAGAACATCCATCTGCGCAAGTCTGACAGGCGGAAAACCCCAAATAAAAATATCATCCATTGAGAAGAGGGATGACCAAGCAGTGCCCGTATAACCATGCCTTTATATCATTCATTTAATTTCCGTCTGCGCATCGAGACACACGTGTTACAACTTACAGAGAAGACTTTAAGTGTTTTGTTTTTTTAATAGTGAATATTGTAGGTATCCCCATACCATTGTTTATTTTACATTTTGTTGTTATAATATTGTTGTTTATAAGTGTTTAACTTCATACTTCTTTGATTATGGAGTTTAATGCTCCCAGTCCTTACGAGGCCATTACAGGTAGTGATATTTTTTTAGACGGTTCGTTACCCTTTCCTGTTACCGCAACAACGGTATGGCAGGGAACCCCTCCTAATAGTAATCAACTAACCGACGTTTTTACTTCGGTGACTTCTAAGACCGGTCAACAGACCCTCAATGCAGGTTATGTCGGTTATTATGGAGTAGTAGTCAACTAACCGACGTTTTAACTTCGGTGACTTCTAAGACCGGTCAACAGACCCTAAATGCAGGTTCTGTCGGTTATCATGGAGGTGTCCCTACCATTATCACTGTAACGCACACTTTTTCTAGGCCAGTTGACACCACAGGGTCCATTTCATCTTACCCTGGTACTTCTATGGGTTTAAACTTACCTGGGTCTAGAGCACCAGCGTCATACTGTGACTTCACTTTACCCGCTTCGGCTAGTAATGCCATGTCTTGGTCTAGACCTCCTTGGTTTCAGGGTTATCCTTATTCAGGCTTTCCTGGTCAGGGGTTTCCTGGTCAGGGGTTTCCTGGTCAAGGGTTTCCTGGTCAAAGGTTTCCTAATCAGGTTTTTCCTAGTCAGGTTCCTGGTCAGCCCTTTCCAGGTTTCTGGCCTTATTGTGGACCAACACCAGTTATTGTTCCCCAGAGTACTACATCTAATCTGTCAGTTCCTGCTCCTCCTTTAGAAGTGTCATCTAGTAGTTGTAGTAGTGTATCTGTATCTGCTGTTCTGTGTCTATCTCTTCATCTGTAATTGGTCAGTCTTCTACCAATTCCAGTAAGGATCCTGAGGCTGAAGATACTCCTTCCACTTTGAAGGATCTTAGAGATTCGGTTTATACAATAATGAGAGATGTCAACAAGGTGCCATTTCAGTCTTCTCCCAGACCCAAGAAACTTACCTCCACTTTCGAGGCTTCATGTGGTCTGTCCGTAGACAATACTAAGTCACATACTAGTTTTCCACAATCTAACCATATGTCTAACTCTCTGCAGATCATCAATGATGGGATTGTGGCTAATGAGTCACAAGTTAGTGGTTTTGTGCTTGCCTCATTTACTGAGCATTTCCGTTCTAAAGACTATGACATTTTTGATTCTACCTTGGGTAAACTGGTACTAAGTACCTAAATATGACAAGGTGTTTTCATCTACGATTGCTTCTAAACCTGCCGATGGACTGCGTCTTTCTCAGTCTGTTTGGTCCAAAACGGAGAACCTTCTTAGGAACGCATCTCATGTTTTAGGCACTGCTGAACACTTTTTAACAGCAGTTGCTCCAGTTCTTAAAGATTCTTCTCTTCCACCAGAGGTCAAGTCTTTTCTATTACAGGTAGACAAGGCTTTGGGTGCCTTCCAATTGTTGATTATGGGTTCCATCGCCAACTGCACCTTATCCAAAAGATCTGAGATTTTGGATAAGGCAAAGGTGTCAGATAATCTTAATGATACTTTAATCAAGTCTCCGTTGGATGAGAAGAATTTCGGGTTACCACTTGATGAGGTACAGAAGCATCTCAATCAAACCCCAGCTCCAGTGTAGGTGAATAATTCTGGAAATAATTCTAAACGAGGTAGGTATTCTTCCGCTGGGGGCTCATCTTATAATTCTCAAGAGAAGAGGAGGAAAATCACTATCGATGGAGGTAATAAACCTAAAAAATCTGCAATCCCTAGTCTAAATCTAACAGTTTTAAGAGAGGTGGCATGAGGGTCAATCCCTCTTCCTAGGAAGTTGCCCCCTCGAACGTTACTGTCAGAATCCAATCCAGAGATGTACTACAAAACTCATCTTTCTCAATTGCCAGTAGGGGGAGGTTAACTCATTTTCTAAACAAATGGATAAGTATTACCTCAGATTGTTGGGTTCTGTCAGTAATTCCAGGGGAATTGACTCTTCAATTCAAAGAACAACCACCCCTTTCTCATGTTCCTATGCCACTGTCCAATACTCAAGATCTATAGAAGTTTCTGTCAACAGACGTAGAGACTCGTTTGACAAAGAGGGCAGTGGGGGAAGTCCCTGTATCTTCAATAGATCCAGGTTTATATTCTCGTCTCTTCCTTGTATCGAAGAAGACCGGAGGAATGAGACCAGTCATCGATTTGTCTATCCTCAATTCTTACATGATTATTCCCCATTTAAATTGAGACCAATCGTTCAATAAGAGTCTCTATTCTTCCAGGTATGTGGACAACATCCCTGGATCTGACGGACGCTTATTTTCATTTTCCAGTTTGTCATTCATACCGCAAATTCCTTCGGTTTGTTTGGAACAAAAGGGTTTACCAATTCAGAGCTCTCTCTTTTGGTCTGTCAACTGCACCACTAGCCTTTACCAAACTCATGCAGGTAGCCTTCATTCACAGGCTATTCAGACTCATTCTTACCTGGACGACTCACTGATCAAGGAACTTTCTCCCGAGAAACTTTATCTTAATACCGATGTAGTCATCAAATTGCTTTTCTCTCTGGAGTTTCTCATCTCTTGGAAAAAGTCCGACCTCATTCCGTCTCAAGACTTCATTTTCCTAGGCGAACATTACCTTACTCATCAGTGCATTGTTCGACCTCCTCAGGAAAAGTTTCAGAATCTTTGTTCAAAAATTCATCTGTTTCTATCTCAAAAAACAGGTAGGTCTCTTGAATTCACTAGCGGATGTTGTTCCACTTGGTCGCCTTCACATTCGACCTCTTTAATTTTATCTACATCAACATTGGCTCCCAGCTACACAGGATTGGGAATTTCCAGTTCCAATCATTCATTAGGAATTGTTTCCTCATTTGGTTTGGTGGACTTCTCAAGCAAACGTTTTGAGAGGCCAACTTCTGTCCTCTCCAGTTCCAAATCAGACTCTGTTCACAGATGCCTCCAACCTCGGTTGGGGAGCTTATCTGGAAGGTCTTTCAGTGTCAGGAGTTTGGACTCCACATCTTTTAAAGGAACACATCAACATACTAGAAATGAAGGCAGTTCTTCTTGCACTGTCTCATTTTCCGTCCCTACTGCAGAACAAATCTCTGGTTCTAGCAACGGACAACACCACTGTGGTGGCTTATTTGCGAAACCAAGGGGGAACTCATTGTTACGAGCTGTATCGTTTAGCAAGAGAAATCCTCCTTCTTTGCAATCACCTTCATCTACAGATTGTAGTTCGTCATGTCCATGGGAAACTCAATGTCTTAGCAGATGCTGTGTCAAGAACACTTACCCCAGTCAATACAGAGTGGGAACTTCTCCAATCAGTATTTCAGTCAATAACACTTCAGTGGGGGTCTCCTCATGTAGACCTGTTTGCAACAAGCCTCAATTACAAAGTTCAAGTGTGCATGTCTCCTGTACCAGATTCGAAAGTTTACGCAGTAGACTGCATGAGTGTTCCTTGGGACGGAATGTTCGCTTACGCCTTCCTTCCGTTCAGATTTCTGTCAGAAGTTCTTCGGAAGATCTCAGCAGAGCAAGGGTTGATCATTCTTATTGCTCCAGCTTGGCCCAAACAAGCCTAGTTTCCAGATCTTCTTCATCCGTCTTGTGCTCGTCCACTGGTTCTACTAGTACGACACAATCTTCTATCCCAGTTCAAGGGCAAGATTCTTCATCCCACTCCAGAGAAGCTACATCTGTTCGAGTGGCTTCTCTCAGGGATAGTTTCAAGGAGAGGGGTTTTTCTGAATGCGCAGCCAGACATCTCTCCCGAGCAGTTAGAGATTCCACTAACATCATCTATGGTGCCAATTGGACTATCTTCAGTAGTTGGTGTAGTGAGAAGGAAATTGATCCTTTCTAAATTTCTGCACAACAACTAGCAGACTTTCTGATCCACCTTTTTGAAGAGAAAGGATTGTCTCCCTCTACTATTAAAGGCTATAGATCAGCTATTTCTAGGACGATTCAACTGTTTGGAGGTCCAGACTTTGGGAATAATGAATTCATTTCTCTTTTAGTTAAGAATTTCACTCTTGAACGCCCTAGACAGAGAGTTTTAATCCCGTCTCGGAATTTGAGTGTTGTTTTATCAGCTTTAAAAACCCATCCTTTTGAACCTGCTGAAAAGGTTGAAATCAAGTTTTTATCGTATAAGTGTTGTTTTCTTCTTGTCTTGGCCTCTGGTAGAAGACGAAGTGAAATTCATGCGTTTTCCACTGCTAATTACTGCCTTCGTTTTAATAGGCATAAGTCATCTGTTACCCTATTAACGGATCCAGCTTTTTAGCCAAAAATCAAATTCCGGGCAGAGGTTCAGAACCGATAGTGATTCCAGCCCTTCCTGATGTTCAACTTCTAAAGTACTCTGTCCTATCCGAGTCTTACTTTTATATCTTCAGAGAACACGGAGTCTCCGTACCCGCTCAAATTCCAGGTTATGTATTCCTATTAACAAAGGAAAACAAGATGTGTCTGCTAAAACCATTCAATTAGCTTACAGTTTTTTTAATGAAGAACTTCTGAATAGTATGCATGTTAAAGCCCGTGATGTTAGAGCTATTTCTACCTCCTGGGCCCTTTTTAATAATGCTTCTTTAGAGGAAGTCTTATCTGCAGGTTTCTGGAGAACTGAAAATTCTTTCATTTCTCACTATCTGCAGTCATTAGTTACTCAAGCTCAGAGTTTGTACTCCTTAGGACCTTTAGTTTCCGCACAAAGAGTTGTTTTTCCTCCTGCATCTTCTGGTTCAGGGGATTCAGCTTTGCGTTAGATTCTATATTTTACTCAGAATTTATGATGGTAACGTATTTATTGACATAAAATTGTACATTTTTAAAGTAAAATGAGATTTTATCAAATAAATACTTACCATCATAAATTAAAGGTCCTTCCCAACCTCCCCTTCATCCCCTGGTTTTTTTTCCTAGGGCTTCTTGCTTACTTTAGGAAATTAAATGAATGACATAAAGGCATCGTTATACGGGCACTGCTTGGTCATCCCTCTTCTCATTGGATGATATTTTTATTTGGGGTTTTCCGCCTGTCAGACTTGCGCAGATAGATGTACTCAGAATTTATGATGGTAAGTATTTATTTAATAAAATCTCATTTTACTTTAAAAATGTACAATTTCAAATCCTTTTTGATAATGAAGTAGGTTATAGATCACTTTTTTTTAACTTTTTATAGTTAATTCAGCTTAAACGATGCTTTGAATCTTAAATGTGCGTCTTGGTTCCAAGTTTGAAAAATATCTTGCACAGTTGTATTTCTTTATGCAGTGTTCCTTACTGAACATAACGTTGCATAACGATAACCAGTCGGAAATACAGTTGTCGGGACTTATGGTGATTTTTATAGTTAAACATGGTATGGAGACTAGAGCATGCTTGATTGATTGTTTGTTAATTTCTTAACACCCAGTGGCAAATATTTTGTACATCTTCAGGATGACTAGAATATTGAAGAGCATCCGAAGTATGATAGATTTGTTTGATTTATGTCCCATTGACCTTTAACCCCATCTATTCAATTATTGATGAAAATATATGACAGGCAAACATTATGGTGGATCTAGACAGGAGTCTAGATTTTTGTACTCCTCAATTTTCTTTTCATTTTCCTATAATTTTATGTTTTTTGTTCATATTCTCTATTCTTTACATACTAGGACCCAATTATTCTCTATTTTTTATTTATTGTTGCCTAATTATTAAATTCTTTAGTGGTTTTTACTTATTTTCACTCATCATGTTTGATTATTCTCTCTTTTGTAAACCCTTTTTAGACTCATTATTTACAATGCTCGAATTAACGATCTAATTTAAAAACAATCATATTGAAAATATTGATATTTACCTAAAATACTACCAACTGTCTTTTCTGGAACCTCTTCCGTAGCGTCCTCTATCATCGAATTGTAAAAGAGACGCAAATCGATGAAATTTCTACTGAAGAAAGATGAAATACAAGATAAGAAAATGTTTTGGGCTTTAAACTTAAAAGCGGATAGAGGCACTTTGTATAACTGTTTTTTTTTCTCTATAAGTTTTGAAAAACTGCTTCGTGAATTTTGTAAAATTAAGAATTAAAACCAAAAATAAACACGTTTCTTATCTGTCACCACACAATGCTGATCTAGCTCAATTTTGTCAAAGCTGTTTTGACAAATCAAAAACGTGAAACAAATGTATGTAGACATCAACTTCTATACTGAATAGGACAATACTTGTAGTAGCAATCCGCCTAAATAGGTACTTACAGTACAATATGTGTGCCATGTTTTGGTTTTAGCGGCGCTTGTAATAAAATTTTGCATATTTTTGTTTATGCGCACCAATTTGGTATTGGTATAGTATGCAAAACAGGCAAATCAACTAGACAGTATAGCATATATAATTAGTTAATTACATACCTTAAATAATCCTCATTTGGTAGAACAGATTGGTTGAATAAGTACGAAGCTATGAAGTTGGAAGTGAATGCAGCATATGACAGTGAAGTCTCGTACTTTATCGTCTCACAGTTTGGTGGACACGAACAGTTGTGTAAGAAATCTGAATCCCGGGATATGTTTTCTGTACGAAATGATAAAGAAACTTACAGAGACCTACAATCATACATATTGATCATGATGGGTGTCACAAGCGAAGCAGAAACTTTCACTTTCGGAGCACTTTGGTTCGTCAATTTTTTTAGTAGTGTACGTGTTTTACTCAATATTCTGTTTTGTTTGTAAAGTGTTGTAAATTGCTATTTTTCTTTTAGCCACGGTGTAGATCGTCTTTCTTCCGTCTTTGATGTATTGCCCTTTAGTTTCTATTCCCCTTTAAGCACAAGTTTTTCTAAAGGAATTTGATGACGTTTTACGGTAATGCTCTTATACAATCAAGTGTCAAAAACGACATTGAAATTCCATGTTTAATATACAGTAACTCATTGAGTACCGTTGAGAAGTGGTTTTTAATTTGGATTTTATTCCTCGAATTTTGCATTGAATAAAAAATATTGTTTAAAAACCCTATCTTTTCTTTTCCCTTGAACGGCTTCATTTATTCACAATAAATATTCTTCAATTTTTTTTAAAGTATAAAATGCGTTAATTTGTTGTTGTTCTTACTTTGGTACTCGGCATAACAATTTATCAATTGTTTACTGTCACAAAACTCTGCTTTACCTAAAATAGAATAATTAAGAATGTGATAAAGATTGATAGCGTGATGTTTAACGCTACTTTTATTATTATTGGCTATTTTGTTGGGGACAGTAAGCCGGGTACCGGGATGGAACACCGAACTTTGGCAGCTAAACCTGCGGTATTCGAACTCACAACATCAGTGTTGACAGGCTATTAATTCAGCTAGCAGTTAAAATACAACAAATGTACGTCGACCACATGGCCAACGAGACACCGATTGTGATTCGCAAGGAAAAAACTCTTACTTTGAAAAGTTAAAGTTTGTATATATTTCTAAGTTCAGAATCAAGAGATAAAAGTGAAAATTACTAGTTCACACACATAGCACAACACATATATAGTCGGGTATTCTCCGTATTGAATTTCGCACAACAATGTTAGATATGCAAATTGGGAAGCATTCTTTTTCTCTATATCAGTGGAATTTGAACCCATGCTATTATGACATTGTTGCACAGAACACATGACCAACTAGGTTTTACAATTATATCTATATAAAGCATTTTTTTTTATAAAAGCTTGGTCATTTTAGATGATGTTACGTACCATTTGAAAATAAATGTCTGCAGCCACATTTTTGTACGAGATAGTCGTCAAAACAATGTCTAAAACACGTCAGCTCTGAATATGTACTAATTCCCGATAATTTATCAGACACCTCTCGGCAACTACCATATGGACTTGGAAGTGTAATTACCTAAAATAAAATTACGACAGGATAATTAATAGATTAGAAATTTAAGTTAATTGACTTAAGATATTATATAATAATGAACATGATAATTCTGATATATAAATAAAGTAAGATTTGTTTTTATAGTGTCACATAACGTACAAGCCATTTCATCTTCTAAGAACATATTCACATATTAAATGCTGGTATGCTTTGTTCTTCCAATTAAACGTTATATATCATGAATATCGTTAAAAAAATATAAAGTTCAGTTTAAGTTTAAACATATTTTATTTGTTAAAGTACAAATTGGATAAGACACAAGTCAAACAGACTTATGAAGTCTTCTCCATTTAACATTTATAGCAATATAATACAAAAATATATGTATGAGCATGCATGTATAGAATGGTATATCTATTTAGTAAATATATATATAAATATGGATCAAAAGACGGAAAATTGAAGAAAAAGAAAACAATAATAATACAGAAAAAAAATCAAAAAAAAAAAATATATAAATCATTATTTAGAAAACAGAAACACAAAAAAAAAAAAAAAAAAAAAAAAAAAAATAATAATAAAAAAAAAAAAAAAACAAAAAAAACAAACAAAAAAAACAACAAAAAAAAAGAAAAAAAACGAAAAAATAAAAAGGACAAAAAAGGGGAGAAGAAATTTTACTTAGATGATGATGTGTGTGCGATCATGGTTTGCTACCTAGACAATTTGAAATCTTTCCGAACTTTTAATAAACTCAAAGACATTTTTGAAAATGGTTTGGTTTTGCTCTAGAGAAAGAAGACAACTACCCGAGGTAAGTAGTTCTATGTTAATTTTACAATCATTTGGAAGCCAGCGCAGACTTTCATACATTTTATTTCGTATGTCTGAATATAATATACATTTAAAAAAGAAATGATAGGAATCTTCACGATTAACACCACAGCGGCAGGAAGGGTCAGAAATAATATTGACCCTATATAGATCATAGTTTAAGGATGATGCAAAACATCGAAGTTGGGTGAGAATTATATTCAATTTTCGATTTCCAAATTCATATTGCTTCGGTACAAATATATTACTCTGAGGATAACGGTTTTTTAGTTCAGTTTTAAATTTATTAATTGATTCCACATCACGAGTTGAATCCTCAAGATTATTCCAAAGACGTATGGTTGATGGAATAAAAGAATCATTAGTTAATGCTAGTCTGCAGAATGGAATAATGATGTCATTTCCATTACGTAGAGGATAGACCGTCATACTTTGTATTTTTTGGGGAATTAAATTTGACAAATATTCTGGAACATTATTATTTTGAATATTATAAAACATTTGGATTTTTCTTCTCTCTCTTCTTTCAGCTAATGTTTCCCATCCAAGTTCTTCATAAATAATCCTTGAGCTTGTGAATATAGGTAACCCCGTAACTATCCTAGCAGCTTGGAGCTGTAATTGCTCCAGTTTATTGACATAACCTACCCCAATATTATCCCAAACCTCACTTGCATACTCAAATAAAGGTCTTATAAAAACTAAATAGAGTTTTTCTAAATTTTTCCTGCTCAGTTTATATTTCAACTTCCTTAGCATATTTATATGTTTAGACGTGCTTAAGATAATATTATCAACGTGGGCATTCCATTTAGCATCATTGCTAAATGTAACCCCTAAATGTTTATGAATATTTGTAATAGGTATATTTTTATCATTGAATATAAAGTTCATTTCTGGGGTTTCAACATTAGAAAATAACATAATTTCTGTTTTATCTGGATTAAAAGACATTAACCATTTTTTGGACCATTCGTTCAGCTTTTCTAGATCATGGTTTATCACAGTTTCTATCTGAAAAGCATCACGATCCGCACAGCTGAACGATGTGTCATCTGCGAAGAGTCTGCACAGAGAAATAAGTCTTTCTGCAATATCATTAATATATATTATAAAAAGTAATGGTCCAAGGACCGACCCTTGAGGAACTCCAGCTGAAATACTGCAAAGTTTTGAAGAAGATTGCTTGATAACCACCCTTTGTTTTCTATCACTTAAGTAGCTTCTAAACCATTTTAACAGATTTCCATTTATACCATAAGCCTTCATTTTATGTAATAAACCATCATGCCAAACTTTATCAAAGGCTCTAGAGAAATCGCAAAAAACAAAACAACTTATCTCTTTCTTTTCAAGTGAGTTCAATATGCAATTATATATTTCTAACAGTTGGTGAACCGTTGAACATTTAGGAAGAAAACCCGATTGATACTCATAAATTAATTTAAATCTTTGTAAGTGGTTGTAAACATATTTATATACAACACGTTCCATGACTTTGCCTATGCAACTTATGAGTGATATAGGTCTATAATTGGAAGGTAATGAACTATCCCCCTTTTTAAATAAGGCTATAACATTTGCAATTTTCCAGCTGGAAGGATATTTGCACTGATGCAAGGATTTATTAAATATAATACATAATGGAATTGCAATTTTTTCGGGACAAATAAAGTTCAGTGAAAGGTATTTGACATAGTAGTCTCCGAAAGATCGATACACCATGGCCAAAATAAAAATAATTAAAAGAAAGGCAAACAACAGTTCAAAAAAACTACAAGAAAAACATTAAGCAAAACACTTAAACCAATTTTTCTTTAATGCATATTCGAATTCCCTCTGGAAAGACTTAAAGTAAGCAATTCAAAGCGGCATCCGTTTTGTTGCAATACAAATCCGGCTTTTAGTCGCATTCAGTGATTTTATAAAAAGGAAAGCAAGAATGTAAGTATTACAATGGGACTATATCCGTGTTCGTCGGAGACACAGATATTTCATAACTGTCAACAAAACTATGAGGGTGTCAAATGTCAGAACAAAACTTTTAAAATCTATGGTATAATATCTCCTTTGTTCGTACAAACATTTATCTAAAAAGAAATCAGGAGAGAATATGCAAGCCCTTGAATATGGCATCTACGTGATCCTGCGATATATAATCCATGATCAGAAATTGCTGGAATGGAAAGTGTATATGTACGATAACAAAGGAACTTTATTGATTGGTTGTTTTCTTTATTCTCAGTGGCAAATAGTTCATGCATATTTAGAACGATAACGAATTGACAAAAGAATAAGATGGATCAACCACAATAAATAACATACGGGGATTCTGGATTGCCACTGAAAAAGAGGGAACTTTAAAAGAGACAACGAATTTGTTTCATCACGTTTATAGTTGTGTTGCAAGTGCCATTTCAAATGCAAAGAGTGTGACATTTATTAGCACAAGGTATCGGATCTAACGACCACATTCTACTAAGAAGTAATCATATAACCTGCTTCGTCAAACAGTCACTCATTTAAAACGCCGGTTTTACTACCAGATTGGGAAATTAGGATCATATAGTTTTATACACCGATCGGCCCTTGATGTATAGTATAAATTGACATATGGCAAAGTCAATTGCAACTTTGAACGGATTAGTGTCTATGAAAATTTAGATTTTTTTCTGAAATATATTATTTGAACATGTTTCTGACCTTGGTTTTCCTTATAGAACATCCCGCAGATAGGCCTGGACCAACTAGAAATCCTCTTAACGATGGCAATGGCTCTTCTGATGGATCATGAAGTACAACCTTCAAGTAGTCAAAAAAGCTGTTTTATGATATCAGGGAAAATGATAATATACAATTCTGAGAATTGTACAAAAAAACAAATCCTCAATTGAAAAATAACTTTTGAATACAAATCATAATGACTTGTTCTGATTTCATACATCAAACGTCTTAAAAAAATATGACAATAAGGAGATGTTGTATGATTGACAATGAGACAATTTGTTAATTATCCTGATGCTTTACCCGAAACCCAATATAAAGCTCTGTCCTCTTTGGTCAAGAGCTGCACATGTATACACGAAATGAGGTTAGATTTTATTAATCTATGTTTTGATTATCTTTTTTTTTTTTGGCATTTTTCTACCTGCTGTTAATGCTTTAGTAGAAAAACAAACCAATTATCTAAATTCTGAAAATGCTTCCGTAATGAACAAATGTAGTATTTTACGATCGCAACTGGATCCTATATATTATTGGATATTCGTGTTTAATAATAGAGTGAGATGTTAAATGTACATCACTGAGACAGCATACTAACGACATAAAAAGACATCTAAAGAGCCCAACATACAACAACATATATCTGTCTTTACAATATTTTCTAATATAAACTGAAAAATAAAAGAAATGACAATCTACATTGTGCTATAAATCATTTCAAGTCCCGAAAAATATTGTTTATATACATTCATTTTTTAAATAAATTACAATGTATCTCATAATAATCAACAGGAAATGCATTGTCTTTTGAAAAAATAATGCTGCATCTAAATCGCAGTACGTGTAATTTAAGACAAAATTGAAAAATCCACTTACAATTCCACAATTGTGTGCTTAAATAATTAAATAAAAATTCAAAACGAAATGGACCACTAACTAAAATTGACAAGGATCAGAAAAGGGTTTAATATATTATTACCGGGTACTTTACACAGCAAAACTAACCACGAACCGCTCATATTTTTTTTTTTTTTTTTTTAAATTGAAAATGATTACATATTTGTTCCACGCACCCATTATGACCAACCATGGTCCTGCTGGGAGTTACTGTGTCCCCTGTATACAAATTTCTATCGATGTTATTCAACATCTGATAAGAGATAAAAAAAAAAACAACAAGGAGCTCATTGATTAAACATTCGCAATTAAAAAAATCATGCTAGAAAATTAAAACACAGACTTATATCACCCGATATCCAAGAGCGACTTCCTCCCTGGTTAATTAGAATAATGAACGATCATTTAATTTACATTATCTTCGTTTAATAGTGAAGCATGATAACTTACTATAATAGTTGCAATTATTTTAGCACATTTAAAAAAATTAGTCGGACTTTATTATGTTTGAAAAATCCACCTGAATTTTAATGAACTTTCATCTTAAAACGAAAAATTGCTATGGAATTAAGGGAGTTATGATAATGTGAATGTTGAATGATTAAAATAGCTTCATATACACGTGTTACTTATCCAAGCAGTTAATCTTAACTCTCTTGTACATTGTATCTGTCAAAAACCCATGTTGCTTGTCCAAGCTGTTTAACATACTTACTTAACCTTGTAACTGTCAAAGCTGCTTACATGTACATGTATAAGATGAACATCATTGTAACATCATAACGGTACTAGTAGAACAAAGGTAAACATTTCGCTAACTCATAGAACTGACATCAAAAACGATTAAGTATAAAAGCATTTAAGCTTGAGAATATGGTACACACTTTACATGTACAATGTAATGTACATGTATACCTACTACTATACTGAGAACAACAAGCTTAGCAACATATATGTTAATTTAGTCAGTTGAGACACAAATAAAACATATCGGTCAACCTATTTGAGGTGGAGACCCTCAAAAATTAGGTAGCGTCGAATTCGGTCGATTTAAGCAAATGTGAATTCATCAATTCTTTTGGAAACAAAGGACTATTTATAAAGCGATCAATATAAGATATATATAAAAGAAGATTCTGTTTAAATGCAGGGATAGATAGATAAATTGATTTATTTGCATATCAATCTATCAGTAATAAAAACAGAATAAATAGTATACCTTTACACCAGCTTGTATAGTTGAAGAAAAGAAATATAAGTCTTGTTGAATATTAACAAAGAATCTCAGACCGGCCGTTTCTCCAACAGACTCTGCCACCATCTGTGCATCTTTATTAAAAGTATAACACACACCAAGTTCTGTCATTATAGGAGTAAAGATATCATTACAGTCAATGAGCTCTTGTTTGAAATGACAATATCTGATCATGTCTCCAATCTGATGAGAATGATTCCGTGCACAGCTGTATAGTACATCCCCTGGGATCGGTTTGTTAGTCGACCGTAGCCCGAAATGCTCTAAGATAATTGACAGTTCACTGAGAGCGTAGAATGTCTTAGATGCCTCCACTTTATCCTCTTCTGAAAAACAATCTAACACGGAACTTTTTACTTGGTTCAAGTTACACACAGTAACTGCAGGGAAGTCAATGGTTTCTTGTATAGATGTGGTAAAACTTGTGATGGTAGGGTTGTGTGAAAGATGGAGAAATTCTAATATCACAAATATAAAAAGTCCAGAGGCTGCCGCCAGGACCAAAATAATCCATATTAGCCTGCAAATAAAAATTAAAAATTACTTGTATCAGTTATCTAAAAGAATATGATTCCTCTCTTAAAGGACTATACTATGCACACGTAAGATGGAAAATGTAAAAAAAAAAAGAAGATGTGGTATGATTGCCAATGAGACAAGTTTCCACAAGAGACCATATATATCACACAGAAATTAACAACTACCGGTCACTGTGCTGCCTTCAACAATGAGCAAATCCCATACCACAGAGTGTGCTATAAAAGAGTCTATTGTTCAATAGATACAAGAAGGTGTGGTATGAGTAACAACGAGACAGCACTCCATCCAAGTCGCAATTGGTTAAAGTAAACCATTGAATGGTCAAAGTACGGATTTGAATACGGAGCCTTGTGTCCGTTTCCAAATTTTGTTTCTGTATGCAACTTCAACATTTAGTTTTATCCTTCAGCACATCATGTGTCTCTTTCAAATCGTCATAGTATCACAATTGGAAATTCTGTTTATTGAATATTTTAGCAATCTAAAAAAGTTTTTTTTATACATTTAACTGTAATGAAGGAAGTTACGAAAACAATGTTTATTGAAATGCTCGTCCTTAAAAAGAGCAACTTGAACAACAACAAAACACGCTAATAGTATATAAACGAGAAACGAAAATATGTATTTGCAACTTTTAAAAGATAATATTTCCCTTGAATTTATCTTGAATATATCTTTTATGACTATGAATACAAGAAGCATACTTGCGTCTAGAGTATAATTCTGGTCCTCCAAATCTTGATAGTCCATGGATTGAAGAAGTATTCTTAAATTCCTCTACAATGTTAGTATTAAAGACCATTTCTGTTGTATACCTTATCATTCTCGTTCATCATGATAATATCAGTTAATTGTTCCAGGCAAATAATACCTGTATTAACACCTGTAATCAGTCTCTCATCTGTCATGCTTGAAGAATTCTGATATTTGAAGCAGAACCCAGAAGGTAAAATAGCAATCAGCAATAATTATTTATCATCAACTGGCCGATTAATGACTTTTATTTAGTCGATTTTAGAAATTAATCATTTAATCAATTGAAGTTGAAAGTCATTATTTGCTGAATTTGAAATTAATTACTTAGAGATAACACAATTATTATTTTCGTAATAGAAACATTTAATATATTGCGGACAATGCATGCCAAACATTTTAAACATCCTGCAAAATCGTTGTTACAGGTATTATTTGCTCTGTTTATTTTTATCGGTAATAAAAAAAAAATAATCTGAAAATCTGGACACGGAAACAGATATTTAGTCAAATTGAAATCAAAGTTCACTCGAATCATCACTTTGCCGTGTATTTTTACTAGTTTTCTATGATGTGTTGTGTGTATAGTTGTTGTTTGCCTGTTGGTCTTTTTCTTTTTTTGCCATAGCGTTACAAATTCATTTTTTTTTTAAAGTATTCGACGTCAAAATTTCAGGTAATGACGTTGCTAACGTAAAATGTTATTTTCGCGACGTCAAACTATGACATATCGAGAAAAGATGCATTTTTCGACTATTTTTTATCATTCAAACTGATTTAATTTGAAAACGAGTGCATAGACCCCTATTTTGTAAAACGACATTTTGTTTCATTTTGCAGGGAGATTATGTGGACCAAATTTTATAAAACTGTAAATAGAGGATTTTTTTTAATTTTGATAAATTTACAGCAAAAAAATGCGATTGTTTCTTAATTCATGACCATTTGATAAATATGAGTTATTTCTGAATGAAAAATGCATAATTTTTTAGGATACTTATAAAATGCAAAAAATACAAATTATCTTACAAAAAACAATTTGTGTTTATCTTTTAAAACAAAAAAGTTGTGGCTTTCTTTCGAAAGGGAAAATACGGCCACAAATCCGAATTTTGAGCAAATTTACAAAATATCGACCTCATTTAACTCGAAAAGTAGCACATGAAGGTATATATTTTATTACATATTTGATTGAAGCAGGCAAAAACTAGCCTATATGGAAATTTTCATCAAACTGTAAATACAGGATCAAAACTGTATCGTATGCCCTTAACCCTCCTTGTCGTCGCTTGTTTGGTGTAACGTTGTGTTGTATGAAAATCGTGCGCAACGTATGTCAGTATATTTTCGAATTATGAGTTTTTTTTATATGTGTTTGCTATTGTTTGTCTCTTTTTAATTAATTCTTCATAAATCTTGAACGTTTAGAGATGTTTCACAGCTTACAATTGAAAAAAAGTAAAATTTCCATTTATATTCTTCAATTGCATACAAATAAAAAACAAGTTAAAAACAACATCCCTACTTTTCAGCTGGCTATTTGTGGTCCATCATCGAACTGGAAATTATATATCATGGAGTCGAAACCTTTTTCCCCGGGGTTCTTTGGATACGATGATATAGTTTATATGTTGAGATTTTTGTAGATAATAACACCATGGAAGTATTATATTGACAGGAACTCCAACAAGCAGACTTCAAACTATGGTGCGATGCCGCAAAATCGTTAAGTATCTGTTAATTAACTCGACATGTCTTGTGGATGCATGGGTTCCGATCAAATTTTTGGAACGCTCGTGAATGATCGTAATTACGTAAACATACCGAAATAACCGGATGTGTACTTAGTTGTCAAGGAAATGACATTTACCGACCATCTGAATGACAAATATATCAGATTTTACGGGTTTTGCTGCTTAAAAAAAAAAACGAAATCCTCGCGACTGTTTTCACCAAATAAAAAAAAAAAAAAAAAAAACTGAAGAGTAAAAATACTCACAAGCCATAAACATTTCAGTTTAAGTTGCAATCCATTTTAAAAAAGTAAGATTTTTATTCATGACAGGGCGAGTTAAACACGCGTAACTGTTACATGTTTGGCTTAAAAATCTTAAATTCTCATGTAAAGTAAACGGAAAGTTTTTATCAGTTATTATTATCGCGTTTTACTGATCACTTTGACAAATATTTTAATGAAGTGTTTAATGAAAGAATTTCCAAATAAAATTTAATCCAAAAGTTGGCCGGGGGGTACGGGGTTAAAGAGCTTTGATCCGAAAAAATATCAAATATTTTGATTTATTGTTTACTAAAAGTCCAATGGCAAATATTTCATGCAATTAAACAAGAAACAGAAACATAAATTGTTTAAAAACGGTGTAAAATGTTTCCGAACTGTTAGGCTTTTAAACACATAAATAAATTCTAATCTGGCTTCCATGATAAAAAAAAATTAAACTGCTTAGGGCCCATCATAGTGATCGTTCTTTAAATGCATCCAGAAACATTTAAAGCCATCCGTAAAAATAAATCTGTCAGACGTCAGAGTAATCTCCGACTAGGTTGAATGTTTAAGGTTGTTCACAACTTTGGAATTATCATAAAGGTGTAACAATTCATCTGCATGTCTCGTAACCTGATATTGCTATGTATAGAGGTCATCACATGCGTGTAATTATTAACCTCTTTTAGTCTTTAAAACATATTTGATAAATAAGTTAATAACATTTTACGATATTTTACGATAGAGAAAACCATAAATATTTGGTTTTTACTCGATAAAAGTTTACAATCTTTAACTTAAAATTTGAGTTATCTGGCACCATCTGGCACACTACACGCACATCACATTATTTACTGCAATCACTCTTCTTCAGAATCATGTAATTTTCATAATCGGATATTTCCCGATTTCTAAGTTCCAATGATTAAAACATACTCAAAAAAACTAAAAATAAGCTTGCCCTCTTTCCGAATGCAGTTCATTTTCTTATGTCATTCTGTTAAATATGGACCGATTTGTTTCGTTCTTTCAATGTTTGTTCTTCTTTTATTGAACGGACACATGTGTTGTTATTCATGTGGCGATTCACAAATAACCACGGGAGTTTCCGTGTTTATTTACATTCACGGTGGGTATGGTTGTCCTGCGAGAGAACGTTCTGTGCTACTGATTTGGTCCTGTCAGGTGCTGGTGGGTCCTGATTCTGTGCTGGTGGGTTTGTTTACATTGTATCAGAACGGCAATAAAACGACTGTTTTGTTGCTTAATTTTTCTCTGATGCGTCATAAGTACCATTGCAAAAGTCGTGCAAGTTCGTTAAACGGAATTGTCCTGACGCTGTGCTGGTGATAAGAAAAACGGTCCTGGTTCTGTGCTCCTATGTCCTGGTTCTGTGCCTTTATATTTTAGTTAAAAGTGGCATATATTCAAGATCATTGATACTGTTATTGGCTAATTTAAAACTGTTGTCTGCTTTCTTGAAATTGACATTGTTGTGAATCTGTTTACTGTTATTATTTTTATTTTTTTTAAATTGACTGTAATCTTATTTATTGGCCTGTTAATGGAACCCTTCTTGCACCCTTTTAAGATAAGAAAATATGCTTACGATTTTCGGGATTATGATCATTTTGCAAGATCACCAAAATACGTTGTAAATTATACAATACTTATATAAAGTAGATGATGTGGTATGTTTGTTGTCAATGGACAAATTTCCATAAGAAACCAAATGAAGTATGTGTTAATAACCAGACGTCATCGTACGACCTTCAACAATAACCCATAAAATAAAAATGTAAAAGGTTTTGCATAAAAATGGAGAGCAAAAATATAGAACAAATTGACACATAAAATGAATTATATAGAAAGCGACATGACATTAAAAAAACTCTCTACTTTTCGACTTTTTTCGAACAAATTGACACATAAAATGAATTATATAGTATTGTGGAATTTTTAACCTGTGTTCAATTTATTGGTTACACCTTTTACTAGGATAACAATCCTGTCAAGTATGAGCTGGGAAAAATATTTCAGAAAAGAAGATGGAAATGTGAAAGTTTCCGTGCGTCAGGTGCAACAGCATACGAACAGCTAACATGCCTCGTCAGTTTGGAAGCTAAAAAGTCCACGAAAATTCGATTTAAAACCTTTATTCGTTCCAACAAAGTTATTGAGATTTTGTTGAGGATTTAACCATCTAGGACAACAAGATTTTTTTTTTAGAATTTACAGCTTTTCTATAAATATATGCAAAGCAAACCATTGATCAAATTGCTTGCTATGATTGTTTGGATGTTTGTAAACGACAGGTAAGTAGTCTGTTTACTATATACTAGAATTTGTTTGGACAATAAACATTAACTATAATTCCTGTCAGTTTAATTGTATTTGTCCAATCAAATCCCAGTATGTATTGAAACTCCGCCTACCTCAAAACATCCAAGCAAACATAGCAAGCAAGTCAATCAAAGTTTTTTTTGCATGCTTTTATAGAAGAGCTGTACTATATAATGCAAAGAAGCGTTTCAGTCTTTCGCCAAAAAATACTATCAATTTCTTTTTGTCCTATGTAAACTGCCGTACCATTTCCTTCCATTCATGATCATTAAATTGAACTGTAAAATATTTCTTGGTACCTTCTTAATTCCTTTATAAGTCTTATGAATACATAATTATGACAATAACTGTTGTGAGCACAAGATTTACTGCACACTTTTAAAGTTCTGCTTCATCAAACATTAAAATGTGAACTTAAGTTTTGAGACTTTTTTAATCGACACGATTGGAATTTTTGTATATGAGAACATGGTTTATCTATTAGTTGAAAAGGCGGCTTTGAACTAGCCTTCAGTACCTGCGAGCATTCGTTGTTTAATAATGTGTGTCTTTGTGTTATTATTTTATGTGATGAATTGTTGTGTTGGTACACCACTGTAACAATGAAGGAGGAAATGAGGAGGGTTGGTTGGGTGGAAGTGGGGAGGGGTATGCGGAGCGCTAACAAACATGTCTATGCGGCATGCATGGCTTTGATCATTGTTGAAGCATCAATGTAAGGGGCATTTAATATCTTAATAAAACTATTCCTTATTTTAGATACTATATATTGTTATCTGATATTGGATGAAAGATGTTGCCCTTTTATGTAATTATGTAATACAAGTTACGATCATTGAAAACACATATTAAACAGCCAAATGGATGCACAAGAGCTAAAATAGGAGTCATAGATCCTATTGACAACAATTATCTGCCCAATTTTATTGATTTTGTAACATTTGTTACAAATATGACCAACTTCTTATCCAAAATCACCAGCACCGTATCAGGACCCACCAGCACAATGACAGGACCCACCAGCACAGTATCAGGACATGAATAAATTGAGAAAATGCTAAATTTTAATAAATTGTAATGTTTTTTCACAAAATAGTTTTGCCGTGTGGATTGCGGTATGGAAAGCGGACTCTATGAGCATTTTTGTTTTATTTTTTCAGTTCTAGATTTTCTGAAAATGAGCACTTTTGTGTTTCGCTTACTGAAACAGTTTAGAGGGTCACTTTTTTAATGGTTTACATATGAACCCATAAGAAACAAAATTGAAAAATCTCAACTGTTTTCTTCCATTTTTTATGAGTGAAAACGTAAAAAATCATCATTTGCGTCTTTGTTTACATTTTTTCATTGATCACCAGCACCCGTCAGGACCGAATCACCAGCACAGAACGTTCTCTCGCAGGACAACCATACCCACCGTGACATTGGTAGGTAGATATGACAATCGATATCAAATCACGTGATAAGACCAGCTTCAGTTAAAAGAACAGGCGTAGGCGGCATCACAGATACCCCACAAAGGAGTTATCACGTACTTGACAAACTGAGTCGGAACCTTTTATTTTCTTAAAGAAATCAGTGGGTTGGGAGTTCCTGTCAATATAATACTTCCATGATAACATTAAGTAAATAGACTAAAATTTTACACTTGCGCCAGACGCGCGTTTCGTCTACAAAAGACTCATCAGTGACGCTCGAATAAAAAAATGTTTAAAATTCCAAAATAAAGTTCGAAGTTGAAAAGCATTGAGGACCTAAAATTCCTAAAAGTTTTGCCAAATACAGCTAAGGTAATCTAAACCTGAGGTAGAAAATCCTTAGTATCTTTAAAAAATCAAAGTTTTGTTAACAGTTAATTTATTATTATGAACATATCAATAATAACTCAAGTCAAAACAAAAGTTCTGACTACTGGCCTGGCGATACCATCGGGGAAATACACCCCCACCAACAGTGGCATATATATTACAGGTACAAATCGTCAATAAACAACAAACCAACAACACAAAAACTTCACACAAAAAAGGTCTTGATGAGGTATACAGAAAAGAGAATAATGATCAACAAAAATATCATGAATAGAGAAACATGATTACAAAAAACTGAAGAACAGGAATAATGGGGTGCTAAAGTAAAATGAATTGTGGAAAGTAAAAGAACTAGGAAATCAAATACTGAATAGAGATGTACAGAATAAAGAAGTAATCGTATTACAGAAAAAAAATGGAAAATCAACATTCATGAACATTATACAGGATAAATTTTATTTTTAAAGATAAAGAAAAATGTCCCAAAAGAAATCAGAAATGAAGGACTTATTATCTAGACCCTTATGCAAGTCAACATTAGTATGACGTCCATTTTAACTGAACTAGTACACATTTTTATTTGATGGTCAAAAGAGGATCACCTCCGGGTGCGGGATTTTTTCGCTGCTCTGAAGACCCATTGGTGGCCTTCATCTGTTATCTTGTTTTTGATCGGGTTGTTGTCTCTTTGAAACATTCCCCATTTCCATTCCCAATTTTATTCCATGTGCAATATAAGGTGGATAATTGGTACAGTTACCAGCTTATCTTTGGAAGACTTTCTTATTATGTTTTTGTTGTTATGAAAATTTAGTGGAAATTACAAGTAGAAAAAAAGTATTTTAAAGAATAAGAATATCCCATAACCAAAGTTGAAAAGGTGTCATGTAAAACTGTGTCAGCTACATGAATTCAAAATTTTTAATCTGACATGCGCGCTAATTTTAATAATCTTATTTTTCATAAAGTGCAACACTATCCTTTTCATTCTTTCACAGTACTTACAGCCGATTTCATAGAGTGTGTAGCTAAAGGTAACATATTTAGTTAGCTTGCTTGCTAGCTGAACCGTGAAGTCATTGTTAAGTAAGGTATACTATCCTCCTTTCGAAGAAGCCTAGTCCTACAGACAGATAGATTGGTTATCCGTCGGACTAGTCTACTCTTAAATGAGGGTAGTTTATCTAAGCTAACAATGACTTCACGGTTCAGCTAGAAACCAAGCTAACTAAAGATATTACCTTTGCCTACACACTCATTGAAATCGGCTGTAAAGAGAAAGAAACATGTTATCCGCTCTTCTTCGATCGGGTTGTTGTCTCTTTGACACATTCCCCATTTCCATTCTCAATCTTATTCATTTGAAAAAATGAAAGCCTCAGGCTTGTATGTAATTAAAGGTTATTGATATAATTGTATGTAAAAACAGTTATATCAATAACAATACTTACAAGTTTGAGCTATCAAGTTTGAGTTTTCTAAAAAGTTTGAGCTTTCTAAAAAGCTGAGGACTGCTTCGCTCTACCCTAATCTAAGATAATATGTGTGCGTGTGGTTGTTGATTTAGTATTGGAAATGGGGTATCTTTAGATGTTGAGTGATATAAATTGGATTTACCGTAAGACTGTGAGTTATATACCCATGCTTTTAAGAAATTTGTTCACTTTACTTTTTGAAAAGTAAAACATTTACAAATACACACGACTCTGGCAGTGTGCTTCTCTGGTGTGACTACATTTACAGAAGTTGTAAAATACAGATAAAGCATTTTTGCAAACATTGTATCGTTTGGCAAAACAAATGGTTAATGTTGCTGATTACCAAAGCAAATTAACACGTATCAAAATAATTAATATTTCACTATTGAATTTCAGTGTGCAATATATGCAGTAAACGAACATAAATTAATGACAGTTGTTTGGAACTTTAATACATATAGTTAATTTTCCGACATTTGATGTAATTTCCAGAGACGAGAAAAGTCTGTAATTCATTATCTCATTTAAGCCAATAGCTGTTGCTGTAGCTCAGTCGCACCGTAAATCTACTAATCATAATCTTTTTGTGATCATTTCAAGATGGATGCATATAAACTGAAACTAATACCACCGCAATATGATGCGAAGCAATAAGACAGTGATCTACGTGTTGAAGTTGTAAACGGAATAAGAAGTTATAATTGGTACAGGAACCATGCCAAAGTCAAGGTACATGTAAACAATTCCTGCTTTACAAATTATCTTAAAACATTTCAGGCTAAGGTCGACACAAAAGGTTCCCTGTAAGATTGTTTTCGGATGAGGATAAACTTGATGTATCTAAGACATTCTACACTCTAAAAACAACATTGCGTTTCTTTATATTTGTAAAGGCAAGCAAAACATCGATGATTAGTCGCATTCAATGATTTCATAAACCAGAATTGTGTTTTTCATAAGATATAACTTATTTATGATGGCGCCGTAAATCTTTTAAAAGCTTCATGATTAACAACGGAAAAACGGAAACAATGAAGTTTTTTTGTAAACGCAAATTGAAGTTCTCAACCGACCCATACTATCAGCCAATTACCAAGCAAAACCAACCGACAGATCTTCGGTACTCTACATTTCAATGCCGATTACATGGAATAAATTATTAATTATTAAATGAAAGAACGTTCATTATGAAGCTTCTACATTCTTCTTTAGAAATTCCTTAAAGAAGTCAGTAATATCAAACCCTACAACATTGAGAATGCAAATGGGATATGTTGGCCTATAAATGAGGGACGAAAGATACCAAAGGGACAGTCAAACTCATAAATCTAAAACAAACTGACTACGTCATGGCTAAAAATGAAAAACACCAGAAAAACAATAGTACACATGACACAACATAGAAAACTAAAGAATAAACAACACGAACCCCACCAAAAACTAGCGGTGATCTCAGGTGCTCCGGAAGGGTAAGCAGATCCTGCTCCACATGTAGCACCCGTCGTGTTGCTTATGTGATTACAAATCCGGTAAATAGTCCAATGGGGATCTTTTGTTGCAACTGGATTGTCTTCTGTTTCAAACAAAAACGTATTTCATAAGCATGAAATTTGTGTTGTCAAACATCAAGGATTGTCTACTACAATGTGTAGTATGTCCCTTTCTAAAAATACTAAGTGTATTTACATTTGACATTCTATCACACAAAGTTAGGTCAATAAGTCTTTTTGACTGAGAAATAAACATTTTCATAAGATGACACAGTAAAAAAATGTACGATGATGGGGAATTCGAAGTAGGCTCTATCCTTGGATGGAAAATTTCGATTAAACATTAGCTCTCCTGATACATTGTTAGAAAACACATTGAAGCAAAATTGTTTCAATAAAGACATGCATTGCATATAAAGGTATGTATAACTATTGTATCATTCGAAAGATGTATTATGTTAGTCAAAGCAAATGAATCATCAGCATGGAACTATTTCGACAAAGACTAATAAATATTTCTAGATTCAGTTGTAACAAAGCAACGTGCAGAAATCAACAACGAACGCAAACATTTGATATCCAGCGGGATCGTGATTTGTGTATAGAAATTTTGATTGGAATTGACGTTGTGGATATTTGTTGTTCCATGATGTCTCTAATACAACAATGACATTTAAACATTTTCGAATTTAAGGTGGTTCATAAAACTGCAGGGATATAACTCTGTAAATATCAGCTGTATGTTTTAAATACATTTGATTGTTAAGTAAATATTAAGCTTCTGAATGATACAAAATAGTGTTTGTAAAACGGTTTTATATCAAGTTTCTTTGAAATTCAAAAAAATTAAACGAGCCAAATTAATTTCAGAAAAGAGTAAAATCACAAAAATACTGAATTCCGAGGAAAATTTCCAAAGGAAAATCCGTAATCAAATGCCAAAATCAAAAGCTCAAAAATTGAACATCATTTTGGAAACTAACAGGGACAAAATGGGGTGCAAATGATAAAATCTTAAAATCTGTCTACCAGATGACTCACCATCAGACTTTAGATAAAGTTCAAAATCAGGCTCTACGTATCATCACAGGTGCTATGAAATCAACACCAATAAAAATATGGAAGATATAACAAACATACCACCATTAAGTAAGAGAAGGGAGTGCAAAGCCATGATTCATGCCACCAAATATCAGTGTTCACTAGGCCAGCCAATGAATACCAGACTGAAAGAACTCTCATCAGACAGACTCAAAAGATCTAGCTTTATATTAGAGACAAGAGTCTTATAAAGAAAACAAAAGTCTGACAACAGTATTACAGTGGATCCCTTAACACTGTGGAGACCGGAGTTATGAACAAGCCAATACATTAGCAAAGTATGGTGCTGAAAACAACAGGAAGAAAATCCAGTCTGCTACACAGAGATGAAGACTATCATCTAATCTCTGCTCAACACTCCACATCAACAAGACAGTTACCATTAGCTAACAAGATTTGAACAAACCACTATCTTTAGACTGAGAACCGGACACAACAGACTCATCCAACATCTACACAAAGTCATGAAAGTTGGTCCATCTCCAATATGTTCTTGTAGCGACGCAGAGCAGGATACGGCACACCTCTTACAGTTATACAAGATCCATCAGGCATTGAGAGATAAGATATAGCACGTAGAAACACATGTAAATGATAAGCTATATGGACAAGTGGACCTAAAAAAATGGATAACAAGTGTGTCATATTCCTGAATTGGTAAAGGCATTTTCTTATGTAGAAAATGGTGGATTAAACCTGGTTTTAAAGGTAGCTAAACCTCTCACTTGTATGACAATCGCATCAAACAGTAAAAGAGTTTGGTACCACCTTAATCTAATCAGTGTATAGTTTTAAATGCATGCCAGGTACAGCAAGTTATTTACGACTTGATATTTTGCTTAGATACATTGTTAAACGTATGACAATGCAATTATTGATATTGAATGCAGTTTAAGTAATTGAAACTATTAGATTATTATCAAAGTAAGGAGATACAATTATTGAATGTATACATAATTTTTAAATTGAATCATGTAGGGGAATTTCTTAGGTTACCAAAACAAGGTAACAAAAGTTCTTTGAGTTAACTAAAAACCAAATGACAGCAGGCTTGATAACCTGCAAAATTCTTACTATAACGCAAACTCAAAAATAAAATGACACAAGGACAGATCAAGCATTTCATGTTAAGTATACGTCATCAATACATCTGACTAATAAATGAACAGAAA
Organism: Mytilus edulis; assembly: GCA_019925275.1. Lineage (NCBI taxonomy): Eukaryota > Metazoa > Mollusca > Bivalvia > Mytilida > Mytilidae > Mytilus > Mytilus edulis. Next base: position 46,968,847 of record CM034361.1, on the reverse strand, counting down.
TGGACAATTTCGGTCAACGAGTACACATGGCTAGCTGCGGAACCGTAGCTCTTAGGTCCTTATGCTATTTTTTGACTATTTGCGGATCATAGATTTGGTCCGCAAATAGTAAAAAAAATAGCATAAGGATCTAAGAGCTACGGTTCCGCAGCTAACACATGGCCATCGCATATCGCAAAAATCTATGGCACTTAAATTCACTGATGGTCAAATTTTGACTGGGAATGGCAATGATCATAACTTACAAAAATAAACTTTGATGTTCTAGCTTATGAGTATATTATATATCTGTGTCCTGTTTGGTCACGAATATGTTTGACCTATCATTACCACATTGTCCACCTTTTCCCCGGTAGGTACAACCAGTTAAGCAGGAACTGCTTGATCCGTCTACACTCTCCCCGCGACAGCATCTGTTGAATCCTCAATGATAAAACAATTAAACAAACAAACAACCAAACAAACAATCCAAAGACGTATGCATTTTCTCAAACAGAAAAAAAAATGTTTCCGTCAACTAACAATTTAATTTCTTAGAATTATACGATTATAAAACTTTGTTTATAGATGCAGTTTATGTAGGTAATGGTGCTCTCTCTTTATATATATATATATATATACAACTCGTCTAAACATCAACTCAACAATGTTAGATCTGTAAATTTACTTTCGCAAATATTTGGTTCTTCCCTCGCCGGGATTCGAAACCATGCTACTGTGATATCGTGACACCAAATCGCCTGCACTGCAGCCGTCCCGCTAGACCACACGACCACCTGGGCTATTATATTATATATATATATAATACTCATGTTGTTTGTTTGTCATTTGTCATATTTGACAGTGCATACAGTTATATATGAATGATTAAGATATGAATGTAACAACGCGTCAGAAACAAAAATCTGTAATATGTAAAATTATTCGACGACACTACTATACTTTGAACGCATATCTCATTTGATAACCCATTACCCACAATCTTTTTATAATTGAGAACTCGTTGACTAAAGTAAGATATCTGTAAAACAAGTGCAGTTTTTGTCGTATTGGTTTAAGGTTGTACACAGTAATGAAGTGTATACGTAATACTTTACCACAGTCTCAGACGGACGAACTGACGGTTAAATAATGAAAAACTATAGAAAATGCTTCTACGTGATAAGGAGCATGTATTTTCAATGAATTGAACTAAAAACGAACGCTGCTACGTAATATAAAAATTCATCTACTAAGTATTTAATTAAGAAACAGTTATTGTAAAGATATATGCAGTTATGAAACTTCTGACGTCACCTATTGTTATTTATGCATATTGTTTATATTGTTTGTAATATGCCATATATATGTACATAATATATGTACACACTGTTTTTGAATACACTGATGAGCCGTGAGGCTCAAAGTAAATAAAGCATTGAATTGAAATTGAATATGAACAAACAGAGAGGAGATGATTTGACAATGGCATAGGCAGACAAGAACCAGCTCTCATGAATAAATTACAAAGTAAAACATGAAATACTTGCATTAAAATTAATACTTGCGCATGCTCGATGGTATAACATAGCGAACATATGAAACTAAAGAAAATTCTTCTACGTGATAGGGCGCCTGTATACTCACTGAATTGAACTAAAAGCGAACACTGCTACGTAATATTTTGCTATTCGTGATGTATTTGGAGCCGAGTGAAAGATCTGGTAATACGTATAGCAGGTATGAACTTGTCATGCAGTGCATTTAAACATAAAGAAGTTTTGTTAGAATGACATACATTGGTATACCAAGGTACAAGGCCATGACACAATTTAGAATTATATTTAAGTTATGTAATAATTGTTTAACTTATGTTATAGATAATGACAGACCATTCTAACGATTAAGATATGTACAGAGTGAAATAAGCAATGTCATTCTGAATTAGCTGAGTGCATACCGACATAAAACTCAGTATATAATTTGTTATTATGAATGGTGTTCGGTAGTAAGGATTTTGGTCCCAAATAATGTAGCAATTTTTTTTTAAATTAAATGATTTATTTTCAAATAAATGTTTTTTGGTTGTTTTTTCCTCCGTTATGAAGACCTCACTGTGACTTTGAGATGAAGAACAGCAATAAAAGCGCTGTTTCTTTGCTCTGTGTGTGTATTTTGCTGTGCATGAAATAATTTTGTGTTAGGATGGATACCACAATCTTTTGTTTTTCTATTATAAAAATCATATTTCATAATCATGAAATCTGTGTTGTCAAACATCAAGTATTGTCAGTTTCAGAATACATTTTACAATGTATTGTATGCCTCTTTCTAAAACAAATATTTGTATTTACTTTTGACATTCTAACACACAAAGTTAGATAAATTCTGTTAATAGAGCTTTGTGACTAAGGAATAAACTTGAGCAAAAGATGACAATATAATAATAAAAAATAAATTTGAACGAAGCTATGAAAGTATTTTTTTTTTTGAAGAATTACGATAAAAATTAAGCTCCTGACACAATGTTATAAAACACATTGAAGCACAATTGTTTCAATATAGATATACATTGCATATAATGGTCTGTTTAATATCATTCCAAAGATGTATTATGAAAGTCAAACAAATCACTTATCAGAATGTAACTATTCCAATAAAAACTAAATAAATAATTTTAGATTCAGATGTAACAAAGCAACAAAAAAAAACAAAAACAAAAAAAACAAAAAAAACAATGAACGCAAACATTTGATGTCTAACGGGATCGTGATATGTGTATAGAAATGTTGATTAGAATTGACAATGTTGATTGGAATTGACAATGTGGATACATTTGTTATTCCTGGATGACTCTTCTTCAACATGACATTAACATATTTTCGAATTTTAGGTGGTACATTACCTTACATGGAGATAACTCTGTAAATATCAGCTGAACGTGTTATTTACATTCTATTGTTCAAAAAAACATTGAGCTTCTCAACTACAAAAATAAAATATGTCTGTGAAATGCATATGGCTATAATTATATCAAGTTTTTTTATTTTTTATATTTTTGTCAAAGGACCTAAGTAAATATTTTGTCAAAATTTTAACAAAATTAAAGCCAAATCAATTTCAGCAAAGGTGTTATGTACTACCTTAATCTAATCAAAGAATAATTCATTAGCAGCATGTAGAGTTTTAAATGTTTACCTTATACAGCGTGAAACTCTAAGGGATATAGTTATTTACAACTAGATATTTTGCATAGATATATTGTTTAACGTGTGGCTACATTGTTGATATTAAATGCAGTTTAAGTAATTGAAACTATAAGATTATTATCAAAATGAGGAAATGCAATTGTTGCATGTTTACAGAATCTTAAAATTTAAACATGAGGGTTACCAAAACTAGGTTAAAAAAGACCTCTTAATTTACTAAAAACCATATGACACCAGACTTGATAACCTGCAAATTCTTACTATAAAACTATATATTATTTGATTATAGTTCATTATCATATAATATACGAAAGCCTTCAAATTTAGATTAGTCTAAATGCAGACAAACTTGAAAGTGGAAACAGTCAGAATAACACGAACTCATTAAAAACTTACGTAAGGGCGTCGACATACATCAGCAATCATCTGATTAATAAATGGACAAAGATGAACAATTAAGATCAACGAGTAAACATAGCCATCGTAGATCGAAACAAGGCACTAACCAATTGATGACAAAATTTTGGCTGAAGAATAGCAGTGGTCCTACCCCCCCCCCTTTCCACACACACACACATCAACATTTGATGCTCTAGTTAATGAGCAAACACTCTTGATGTAATACGTAAGTGAAAGCAAACTTAGTGACAAATAGTAGTACTAGTCCATATTGAATATCCGTGTCCTATTTGGCCACGAATATGATCAACCTATCATTTCCACACTCTCCACCTTTTCCCAAAATGTACTATTAGTTGGACCTGAAATGCTGACTTCCTCTACATCCTCCCTGTAATAGCTCCTGTGGAATCCCCACAGACAAAATAAATAAACAAATAAACATTCTAAGAAACATATGCATTTTGTCAAATAGAAACTCCTCAGTCAACATCAAAACAAAATGTTTCTATCTACCTACAATTGAATATTGTGGAAATGTATCATGATAAAGTTGTCATATCTGACTCTGCATACAGTTTTAAACGAATGATTAAGATAAGAATGTAACCTATTTAGAAACAAAAATCAGTGAAATATTGAAATCAGACTACACTACTATACATTAAACACATATCTTATTTGATAAACCATTACCCACAATATTTTACAGAATTGAGAACTCGTTGACTAAAGTAAGATATCTGTAAAACAAGAGTAGTGTTTTTATCTTATTTGTTCAAGGTTGTACACAATAGACATGCAGTAAAAAGCAAAAACTTTTTATCATCTTCCTTGATTATTGTCTGCATACTGCAAACGTTTAAAATGTTAGAATGTTAAGATATTAATATTACTTGAGCATGTTCAATGGTATATTTATGCATTTGAGTGTTTATATCATTCTCAGACGGACGTACCGTCGGTTTAAATGATATACATTTTCAAATCAAGTTGTTTTGTCAACGGTTAACCGGTTAACCGGACTTTTTTCAATTTTAATATATTTGATATAAATGTGTATCGAAATAATTAAATAGTTTTGTTCAATTTAAGAATTATCAGCTTGATGATTAACTTGACAGATCAATTGTCCAGTATATTGATTGCTATTGTTAATCCAAAAAATTTAAAATTAATTAGAACTTAGACAACTTGTCTATCAGCTAGATGCAAGATCTTAAAGTAAACATAATTAGTATAACTGTTTTTTTAAACTGTAACTTTAAATCAGTAATCCGATTAAATTTTACGATTTACTTTATTATTTCATTTTTGATCTAATATTGCGTAGACATATATCTAAATTTCTCAACGTGCAAGACTTTGTCATACTTAAGGTAGCGCAATACAAAGATTTTATAACTCCAACTCCCAAATTTTAAAATGCTGTAACTTTCTTAATAATGCTTGAAAATTTATAAAAGTGGTAGTTATAGATAGCTGACAGATTACTCTTTCAAATTAATGTAATGTAAGTATTATGCAATAAAAATGTAACCAATTATAATGTTAACTGTGTCTAAAATACTTTCCCCCAAATTTCCACTTTCAATTGAAATTAGTTTCTGCATAGGTATTCCTAGAGAGTTGATTTTATTATATGTTGTTCCTATGGCTATTATCTACAAAAGGGTGTCTCAGATTTCAGATAGAATGTATAGAACAAATTTTACCCCTAATTAAACATTATCTTCTTTTATGTGGTTAGGATGTTCACACTAATTAGAGATTTATGAGAGAATGGAATACTATAGGGACAATTTGAGACACACTTTTGAAGCCCATGATGTGTATATTAAGATTTCGCTAAAATTTTCTGTATAGTTAAAGAGATGATAGAGCTAAATTCATTCAAGTGAACTGACCGAGATTTTGCAACTAATTACATAATGATTGCATAATAAAAATATTGCATTCATTCTTTTATCTATCTATATATATACCTCTTTTATTACTTTTTATACATTCCTAAAAAAGTTACAGCATTTTTAAGGTTAGTGATTGGAAGTAAAAAAAATCTTTGTATTGTGCTACCTTAAACTAAATGATAACTCAAAAATTATGAAATGCAAAAATCTACCTGAAAGTAATAAGCTTGAGCATTTATAATATTTTCGATCTGAAGTTATTACAAACGAAATAGTAGATACGTTGTATTGGATTATTAAAAGTCAAACTTTGCCAGGAATCCTCATCGAACGCACGCAGAGAGCCGAGAGCAGTCGAGGTGCGGCAAATCCTCGGTCTCGGGACGAGTCGACACTAGACGGGCTATAACACCTGGCCACCACGAGGATGTCAGGTCACCTTCCCGTCCGGCTTGTGACCGCCTTATAATGCCAAAGGACAAATTTAACTAAATTCATCGTATTATAAAGACGTACATTTGAAAGCTACTATAGTCAGATAAGGCTGTCAACATCAACGTTAAGTACCAGTTAACCGGTTAATCGGGCGAACGATTATCCGAGGAACCAGTTAGGCAAAACTGTACGATTTGACAGCACTAAAAGCAAGATACAATGTCAATGACACAATTTAGAATTCAATTCAGGTTATGTAATATAGGTTTAAACTTCTGTAATAGATAATGACAGACCATTCTACATTACTAATTCACACCGCATATTCTACATTTGTATTACACTATTGGTGAAGATTGAACGACTTAAATGGAAATATATTTTGTAATTATAGCCTTCGAACGATACATACAAGAGAAAAGACAATAAAAACGTGCATTGTATTTAAATCAATTTTATACAGCAAATGTCCAAAAAAGTAATTTCTTTAATATGTGATTTTACTATTAAATTCCTAAAATTGCGTAAATATCCTTGAAATGGTGATGTAGAAGAAATAAAACAATATAGTCATTGCCCATGAATCAGCTGGTACTTAGCTAACACAATATTTATTTGGTATAGTGCGATGTATGTCATGATTGCATCAGGGATAAATACAAGGCAAAAGACGAATTATCATATAAAACAACAATGAAAATTTGTCGCACCTCCAAAAGTTCCACATAAGAAATGATCGCATTATCGCATTTAAAGTTACAATGAATCGCATTCAGTAATCAATTTCATGAATTCAGCTGCTATAATAACACTTTTTGTGACTATAATCCTGTTATTATACATTAAAAGTTATATTCTAATGAAATTATGTTAAAACATACTTTCATATATTTTTTTTTTGTATTTTCAAAAAGTAAACAAACGCAATTTCCCCGTCATCCTTTATTCTACAATAGACATACTCTCATCGTACAGTGAAAATGAACTAGATTCGCACTTTATAGACCCTTTGAATGTATCTCGACACACTAGTGACATGTTTTCGTAGTCTTCCGTTGTATTTCTCTTGTAAATGATGTGTTTTCATCGGTTTTCGTTTGTGACTTTGATTTATTTCAGTGAAATTAATTTATATAGATATAAGAAGATGATGTATAAGTGCCAAGGAGACAACTCTCAATTCAGGTGACAATTTATAAACGTAAACCGTTATAGGTCAAATTACGGCAACACGGAGCCTTGGCTCACACCGAACAGCAACCGGGCCCATAACAATTACTACTGTAATTACTATCAAATGAGAAAACCAAAGTTCTAAATTAAGTTCGTGTTGTTTCTTATTTGTTATTTATAACTGTTGGTGTAAATGTCCTTTGGTTTTGTGAGTCTTTGTTTACTCCTTGGTTTTGATTGTTATTGTCTTATATATAAAAAAAAAAAAAAAGAGAAACAAGAAACACTTATATACTATATCAACAAACGACAACTACTGAACATTCGATACCTAATTTAGAACAAGTGCAAACAATTGCAGCGGGTTTACATGTTTTAATGGTACCAAACCTTCACCCTTATCTGAAACAATAGTGTAACATCACAACATAGAAATACACACTATAAAATATCAATTGAAATGGCTTAACTCAGTCAAATGAGTAACACAAATGAACATATACAGAACGAATAAATTTGATCTATGCTACAATATAAATACAAAATTAATAATAAAAAGGGGTGAATAATATAAGTAAAAGTATCTATCGCTGTGAAATGTTAAAACATTTCAGAAAAAAATGACTATTGAACAGTGGTATAATACTATTACCTTTACTTAGATCTTTAAAGATCAGAATAGTAGTCAGACTTTTTTATACCAATTGTGACCTTTTTCAGATTGTAACATTTTTGTGAGTGTTGATTTGCACAGCAGGTGATGCATACATAGCAGAAGATGATCACCATGTCAACATACCCGATCTCGCTCATTTTTGAGTTTATGAGATACTCTCAGGTTTTGTTTGATACCTTGAAATGTCTTCTTGATAGACTGATAGATGTAAGGGATTTTAACATCTGTAAAATGTTGTCTAAATTTTCAACTTTGTTTAGTCTCAACTGCCTCTAGATCATTAAATGATAACAAACAACCGCATAAAGGGCATAAAAAAGTAATTCAAAATATATCTTTCTTGATTAAAATTGCATAATACATAACTTGTACAAGGAAAACTATCATAAACAAAATTAAGCTTACAGTGCAATTTCATGTCTCTTCAGAGAACGTATTTAAAACTTATTGTAAGCACTCTTGTGTCAAGGGCAACAACAAATGTTATTCGGTGAAATGTGAATGTTTAACACGGAATATGTGCAGTCTTTCTGTCACACCTTCGTTGGGTGAATAAAATAAAAAATAAAAAAAATAAAAAAAAACCGTGACTTTGTAAGAGCCGCCAAAGACAAACAATAACCAACATGATCAAACCAAGCAAAAAAAAATTTTGAGTAATATTTACCACATTAATTTATGTGTTGAATTCAGGAAAATAGTTATCAAAGGTACCAGGATTATAATTTAGTACGCCAGACGCGCGTTTCGTCTACATAAGACTCATCAGTGACGCTCATATCAAAATATTTATTAAGCCAAACAAGTACAAAGTTGAAGAGCATTGATGATCCAAAATTCCAAAAAGTTGTGCCAAATACGGCTAAAGTAATCTATGCCTGGAATAAGAAAATCCTTAGTTTTTCCAAAAATTCAAACTTATGTAAACAGGAAATTTGCATTTGGCTTTTTAATTATTTTTTTTATTCGAGCATCATTGATGAATCTTTTGTAGACCACATGCGCGTTTGGCGTTAATACAAAATTTCAATCCTTGTATCTTTTAGAGTTATATCCATTCAAATAAGGTCAACACACGAATATTGTCGAAAACTTTGTTGTACAGTTCCTACAATTATAAATGGATGTGCACTGCAGTTTTCAATTAAACGAATTTAGAAAATTATTGTTTTAATTTTCCTTAAAAGTATAAATAGAATATGCATTGTAAATAAAATCAACAAATCATAAATATCAAACAAACAAAACAGAATATAAAGTAGTATACATAATTTAACTAATAGACATACATTTTTAGTTTACTGGGATATCTTTGTGCACACGACACTTACATTATGTCTTTAAAAACCAGCTGATCACCGATTGCGTTCACTTGAGAAAAACAGACATGTCTAAAACAAGAGGAAAGGTAAGAAAAATACAAATTCTTAAAAAAATATATTTTTAGAATCAATATTTTTTTTTTTTTTTAAAATAGGTTTAAAAATTAATTTGATGTATAGTTTTATAAAGAACTCATCACTTACATAGTTTTAAATTTTCAATCAATATTTGGTGTATCTTACTTGGTCTTTTTGTACAATATCTATACAAAAAGCGTTATGTATGAAAACAAAAATTAATATGAAGCACAGTTTATATATTTTCTATTGTAATTTGATTTCATTTGCAACAAAAGTTCGAAGTTAAATGTGAGTGACCAAGTCAGGAATATTACAGTTGTTTTCTTCCTTTTTTGTGTGTTGAAGCTTTTGGTTTTACTATTCGGTCAGTGACTTCCCGATTTGGAATTGATCATTGAGTTCTTATTTTTGTTATTTCACTATTTAAAGTAATTTCCCACAGAAAGAAGTTTATCAACACTTCTCAGGCTACCTTTTTATTCTCAAAAAAATGGATATAAAAGTAATTCTTATGTTTGAGAGAGTAAATAGTTTTAAAATGCCGCTTTATTTATATCTCTTTCCGTTTAAGACTTTTGTGCTAACAAGCAATCAATCAAACAATCAAATAAAAAAAAATGAATTATAAAGGCAACCGTAGCATACCGCTATTCGAAATTCCTAAATCGATTGAGAAAAAAAACAAAACAAATCTGGGTTAAAAACTAAAACTGAGGGAAACGCATCAAATATAAGAGTTATAGATTATAATTTCTTTACACATAGGCTATTGAGTGCAAGGCTGCTGTTTGCTGGGAGCCGAGACAGCCTCTCTCTATAGAAACAGTCCAAGTAGAACCACCAAGAGGAGGGGAAGTTCGTGTTAGGGTAGGTTACTTACAAAATCTACAATTTAATAATCTTTGTACTACAAAAGCGTTCAATGAAGTAAAAATATTTCAAACTTTGAATGCAAGATGACTTATGTTTGTTGAAACAGTGGCTATTTGAAAAATGTTAGAACTATACTAGTCATGTACATGTGCAATTGTTGTGTCTGGCTGTTTTGTATATTCGGAATGATCATCACAGATTTTGTTTAGATATTAAGATTTTAAAAGAATCTACATGACTTATATATAACGCAGGCTGCACAATATTGACAGAAACTTAAACCCTCATATCGTAAATTTTGACTTTAAGAAAATAGATAAATAAAGTATATAAAAAGTGTTGGTCACATAATCGTTTAAATGGATATGATTCTGTTTTAGTACTGTTTATGACTCTTCTATATCAAATATTCTCGAAGTATGGCAACCTGTTTTAAATCGTAAGTAAACAAAGAGCAATCACTTTGACTTTCGATTTTTGGCTAATATTTTTTGTTATTGAATGCTGTATAAATAAAGTACATAGTGTAACTCAACCAACTTTCCGTCATCTGGGGTTTGGCAATTAACAGAGTATAAATTGTTAACAGGAAACACCCACAGACCATACAAATCGCGCTATAATTAGTTATGTCTAGATTCAGTGGTAAAAACAACAAATGTTCTGCTCTCTGAAAATAGATCTTAATTACACTGGACATTTTAATATTTATACGTTTTGGAACGAAGGCGCCAAAACTGTCCAAAATAAAGGCAACATTGTACACCGCTGTTAAGGTGGTACCTAACACTACAGGGAGATATCTCTGTAAAGTCAGCTAAAGTTTTAATAAAGTTGTGTTGTAAAAGGAATATTAAGCTTCTCAATGATCAAAATTGGTGTTTGTCAAACTGCTATATAACCAGTGTAATTTTTCTGACAAAACAGTAGGTTCAAAACTTTTGAATTTTTTATATTTTTGTTAAAGGGTCAAAGTATATAATTTGACAAAATTTTATGAAAATTAAACGAGCCAAAATAATTTTGGTGAAAGTGTTGGGTATCACCATAAATAATCGATTATGAAACTAACACTGATTCCTCAAATATCACGGTGCGACACAGTTGAAGACGAGGTGTTTGTTTTTCAGGTTCTGTCGTCTCACATATTCATTGTTGGGATAAATTTGATATATTGTTAACTATTCAAAACACTATTTTATATTGATAGGGATTAACAAAGGAATCAAAAGAGCAAAAAACATATCTAGGTCAATGTGCTTGTTTTCGATAGTATAGCCATTGAAATTTTGGCGGGAAAATATTCTCTCTTGACTTTTCATAGGTTTATTATTGACAAGTTAAAAAAATATATTTAAAAATATTTGGATTTTAAAAGACTTTTACAGATGGCTTATCATTAATGATTTATAAAAGAAAAATGGGGGTCAATGGGCAAATGTTGTAAAGGAATTCGAATGGATAAAACCAGAGGATTCCGAAAATATTACCAAAATCCCCAAAAAAACATGACAAGCGACCTTTCTTAAGATTTTATTGCACGTTCTACTATGTCCTACATGACAATAGTATACCTAGCTAGCATCATCTTGTCCTATGCAAATGTGTAAATGTTAGCAACTTAGTTTGTTGGTGTCTTTTAGTTTATCTAAGTGAATGTGTTCCTATTAGAATTTCGTTCAAAAGATAATTTTTAACAGCTTAAAAAGAGTCGATATGAAGATTTAGACTTATACTTTTTGTTAAAACAACTTGTTTATCAATGTAGAAAATAATTTGTAGACGTTAATATACCTTGGGTGTTGCTTTGTCATCATTTCAAACCCAATTGCTTCTTCGTTCATATGTTTTGTTTTACTAAAGGGATTAAGAAATGTTAATTTTCGAATAACTTGCAAAAAAGTACAATCATCTTATTCAGCATTTGTTGGAGAAATATAAATTCTATAACTACAACAAGTGTGTTACGATACTTATCCACTCGAGATGGTTAGATTTTAATATTAAAAACGCGAGGTTTGGCGAGCTTTTTAAACAATCATATTTTAAGTGTTGAGAGTGGAGAAATATCATAATATACGAGTTATAGTGGTTGAATTTGTTTTTCTTCTGATTTTTCTTCTTCCTTTTCAAACATTTGCAGAAAGTTATGTTCTGTATATGTGACGTCATCAGACAAGGTTGCATATTTTCATGACGTCACAATAGGAAATTCAGTAGAAATAAAGAAAACTAAACGTTATAATTAAATTTCGACCAATCACTTTGATGAGCACAGATAATTCACTAGTGATGAGAAATATTTTTCTCACACCGGTCAGGAAATGAAAAAAGCTGAAAAGTTAGAGATAAAAGTGTTTCAATATTTAAAAAAAAAAACAATTTAAAAAAAAATGTATGACTTTTCCATTGATGATAATAGCTAACTCAAAATAAGCCTTGTCAGCTGTTTTTCAATTTGGTTTCCAAAGAATTAGGTCGAACATTTTTCTTAAAAAAAAACCTTGTGATAGTTATCATAATTATAATTACAGAAACTCATTATAAAAAGCAAATATGTTCAAGAAATTAGTTCATCAAAAGGGTGTTATACATATCTTTTAAATTAGATAATGCAAACAAACCTTTCGATAAAGGAGGTGTTTTCATCAATTACCTGAATGTATAATACGCGGTGCCATAGCTCAGTAAGGTGTTGTTAAAATTTAAAATGAAGTATTTTTTAATTGGAAATTTTATTAAGATCTTTTTTAAAGACATAATAAAACCTTATATTAAGGAGTTAATGCATGAACGATCATTCAATATACCTACCGACTTGAGTGTAGGTTAAGTAAATATAACATATCTCAATGTGATTATGTTTTTATTCATCAATGCAGTTCTTCAAACAAAATGATGTTTATGCATGCATATGAGTTTTGGAAAAACAGTTGAAGCATTATCATTAACATAGTGTAGGGATCTAAAATTACAAACACATTACAAGGGTAAAGGAAAGCAAACAATATCTCAAAAATATGGCAAATATTTAGAGCAAAATCATGACTAAATTGATTGTACATTGTATTAAAATTCTGTACACAGTAAGTATTAAAATCAGTGATAATCAATGATGATCAAATGTATCCAAAATTCACTAAATATCGATAGAAAAATTCTTGGTTTGGAAAAAATTCTCTATCATAAATGGTAAATCAAATAGGGTCAATAAAACACGGGAGCAAGGGGCATCATAAAAGATTGAAAATTATTTGTTTACTAGTACTATAACCTAAATTCCATTTAAGATTGCGTTCACTGGTATCTGTCACAGCGATGCACACATTTTGAACGGATGTATCGAAGCTAAATTACCCGTCATCCTTGGTCACGAAGCCTCGGGCGTTGTGGAAAGTGTTGGTGAAGGCGTGACCAATTTTGAAGAAGGTTGGTAAAGTAAGAAAAAAATCCAAGGAAGGAAACATTATAATATCAAATAATACATTGATGCACCCTACCTCTTCGATTTCATACATTACAGTTCATAATGTTTGAGTTTGTCGTTTACTATCATTCAACTCTTATGAATATCATTGAGTATCTACAAAACCTGAACTTAAATCAGTATTTTGAATCACTTATCCCTTGTCTTAATAACAGTATTGAGCCCTTATTATCAATTTTCTGTTCCTTTCGGTTGTATTTTGTCTTGATTTGGAGGGGAAATCTTTCACATGAAAGAAGACTTTTGATCCGATTATCATGGCTTAGGAAGACTGTTTCCAAAGAACAAGTCTAGAGAAAGTCGATTACCGGAGCCGTGCAAATATATCTGGCATGGATAAAATATAATGAAAACGAATTTAGAATACAATGCCTTTGAAGAAAATCAAAACTAAGACTACATGAACTATACAAAATATCAAATGAATATTGAAACTCGTAAGTCTAAAGCAAACTGACAATGCCATACCAAGATAAGAGAAAACATCAAAATACAAATACAACAATGTAACAGCATACAAAAACAACATAGAAAAGTAAAGGACAAGCAAAACGAATCCCCTTACGAGTACAATTTCATATGCCTTAAAAAAAGATTCAGGAATAAATACTCTAAGTTGCACTATCATGTTTCTCAATTGCAAAGATACACTTCAAACATTTGAAATGTGAAGGAATATGTGTGATATTAAAGAAAACAAGTGCAACTTGTGAGGTAATCAAGATGTGATAAACATATCGAATTTGACATACTACGCCTAAAATGACCATTTTACACAAAATTTAAGGTCTCATTTGTGTCTTTACAAATGAAGATAGTATACCTGCATATACATCTTTGTATAGCTAACTCGTACAATAATATATTTTGGTAAGGCCTTGGTTCATATCTAATATTAATTTAACACAATTTCTTCTTGCTTTTTGTATACAAAGAAAAAGTTTGAAAAAGAAATGCAAAATTTGTACAGGAACATCAAATACCTGAGTACTTTAATATATTATTAAGTTACGTGACAAACTTTAAGTGTCCAATAAATTACTGTTTGATTAAATTGTGCAAATTTGTAATATTTTTTTTAAGAATTCAAGTAATAAAAATGTTCCCGTCATACCATCACCTTTGTGAAAAAGATTAAAGGTACATATTTGACAGCACTAGCTATAGATTTGACGTACACAATTAACAGATCAATTAAGTTTCTATTGACATATACTTGATTTTTGACTATTCATACAAGTACATGCGCACTTAAGAGTACAACTTTTAACACCAATATTTTAATTTCGACGCTGTTTATATCAGTGCAAGGAGGTTATATAACCTCATTAATCAGTGTAAGTAATATTCTGTTTTTACTTTCACGATCAACCTTGATTCTAGTTTCGATGACTCTTTGTTTTAATAGGTTAATGCAATCTGCTGTCGTTTAGAATTTCTGTTAAATTAAGCTAATTTTAGATAAGAATACATAATGAGGATTTTCTTTAAACTAAAAACTTGAATAGTTAACAGTAACGTTTTGTATGAAACCGTATGAAAACAAGCAGCTTTTAAAGATAAAAGCAATTTAAATTGATAACTGTAAGAAAAACAAATATTTGAAAATGTAAATCTCATAATCCTGGAAGAGTGAGTCAGAATATGAGGTAATTTAAAAGCTAACGCAGAATACATAAGCAAGAATGAAATGAATAACTTTGTATCTACATCTTAAAAATCTGAAACAATTCATGACATAAGCCATCGTCTATATAGACTATCTGAATAAAAGGTTGCTGATGTAAAAATAAATACTGTTGGCTCTAATTTTACGGGAAACTAGTTGAAAGTCTACTGCTGTTGTTTGTGAAGGTTTTTATTGTATTACTACCATATATCAGTCAATATTGATGGCTAATTCTTAAGTTGACATTTTACTTTTTTCAGGTGACCATGTCATTACTATGTTTCTCCCAGAATGTAATCAGTGTAGATGCTGTACTAGTGGGAAAACAAGTACTTGTGAGGTATTCATGGAGTAAGATATCACAACCATATGTGTAACTTAAAACAAAACTTTAATACATATCATTATCGCTATTTTGTGCATTTTTCCTTTGATCTTTTTTTAGTGATAATTTTTTATATCATGCTACTCGCTTGATATGGATAATTCTCGCTAGAAACTAAGGAGGCACGTGGCGTTGCTAATGAAATTGAAATGAAATTGACAACGTCGTCATAGGTAAAATAGTGATAAACAGATTATCATTGGTCATCTCAACTCGATTGCATTTCTCGCTTTTGCCGTACCGGCTTAAGCGAGAATATCAATATCTTCGAGATGATCAACGATAATCTATAAATATGTAATAGATATCGATTTAATCAATCAAACCAGTCTTCATTTTAACAGGACAAACCCTATTTAAAATGTTCTAAAGCTAGAAAATGAAATTTTAAGTAGTGATATAAAAAAAGCGGCAATTTTGGAACATTGTAGGAAATTAGATACGGAAGCAAACACACACTAAAATGTTCTACTCCGAGTTATTAAACACCTTTAAGCATCAGATGCGGATCAAGGGGTGGTCACCCGGTGCGGGTGACCACCCCCTGGGTTTGCAAAAATGGTGCACCATGTACCAAACAAATGGTGCATCATGAACATTTTGAAAAATTAATTCTTTGATTAAATCCATTTGTTTATCCTAATTACCAGTCATAAATGCTGCATTCAAGATAAGGCAAAACGTATATCTTATGAATTATTTGTTTTGTTTTCAATGATATACAACTTATAACTCAGTTTTAGGCTTGCAACTGTTTTGGTGTGAGCGTTTTTATGAGTCTTATTGAGACGAAACGCAAATTTGACGAATATATCTTGATAAGAGAGTTTCCGTTTTTAAATTTTCCTCAGTGTTCGGTTTCTTTTTTGCTACTTTGCCTTTATAGGTAAAGGCAACAGAGGTATACCGCTGTTCTAAAGTCATAAATAGATTGAGAGTAAAAAATATCTGGGTTACAAACTAAAATTGAGGGAAACACATCACCTATAGGAGTAAAATAACAAAACAACAGAAACACTGAAGTGCAACAAAAAAACAAACAAAAATGCAACACACACACACACACACACACAAACTATAAGATAACAACTGCCATTTTTCTATGTTGGTACAGGACATTTTAAGAAAAAAAATGGTGGTTTGTACCTAAGTTTGTGGCTAGCCAAACCTCGAACTTTCATGGCAATGTTTACTATAACATTAAAATCACAAAATAACATGACAGGACTACAGTACAAATAAATGCCAGAACATCCAGGACAGAGAAATACACAAATAGACAATACAATAGAACATTTCGACATGCTAATAGTTATCAAAGGTACCAGCCTTATAATTTAAAACGCCAGACGCATGTTTCGTCTACATAAGACTCACCAGTGACGCTCATGTTAAAATAGTAAAGAAAACCAAACAACGTTGAAGAGCTTTGATGACCAAAAATTCCAAAAAGTTGTGCCAAATACGACTTAGGTTATCTATGCCTGGCATAAGTAAATCCTTAGAATTTAGAATAATTCAAACTTTGCAAACACTAAATTTATATAAAAAAAAAAAAAGACCCTACAATTGATATTTATGTCAATACCGAAGTGGTGACTTACCACAGAATAAAAACGAACACGTAAAACAACCTAGATTAGCACATCAAAAAACAGCACAACAGAAAACGCATTGTCTGCCACACGACTTGACGTCCCAGGTACATTAAAAAACTTTTTTCTAAATCTTGAAATTTATACAATTTAAGCGAACACCACAGACAATTATTTTTTTTCATTTGGCATATCTTTGTAATATTTGCGTCGTGTTTGGAAATTTTAAAATTGTATCAGCGTCTGTGGTGTTCGATTAAATTGTATAAATTTCAAGATTTAGAAAAAGTTTCTCAGTTTGAATATATTTACATGATTCATTTGACATCGTGCTATTATTGAAGAAGGATATCTGTTATCCGAAATATCTAATATTTGTTCATTTTATAGTTATTTAATGGTGATGTTGTACCCTTTTTGACTTATATATTATATATTATATTTTGTGGTGTACAGAATCATATTACATGATCCATCGCCCTGTAAGATTGATCGTTGACTATTTATTCAGGGAAGAATCAAAAATTTGCGAAAGCAAATTTACAGATCTAACAATGTTAGATCTGTAAATTTGCTATATACAACTCGTCTAAACACCAACCCAACAATGTTAGATCTGGAAATTTGCTTTCGCAAATTTTTGGTTCTTCCCTCGCCGGGATTCGAACTCATGCTACTGTGATATCGTGACACCAAATCGCCTGCACTGCAGCCGTCCCGCTAGACCACACGACTACACATATATATATAGCTTGACATATAGGAATGCCTTATACATTTTGACATACTTTTTAAAGACTAAGAAGTAAATTTAGAAAATTTCATCTTTTAACGCATAAAAAGGTTGTATTTTTGTGAGTGTAATCTTTTAATGAAGTAAATCTATACAACAAAGAAATCGTGTGTTTTTGTAGTAAAAACTATGCTAATGGTTTGTTGATGGATGGGACATCTAGGTTCATCATCAGAGGGAAGACAGTTTACCACTTCTTTGATACCAGTACCTTCAGTCAGTATACTGTGTTACCAGCTATCTCCCTCGTAAAGGTATGGAATTTAATTGTTGGTATAAAACGAAACTGTAATGACAAAAAAAGAAACAATTGCAGCAATTACAAAATTACAATAACATGTGACATGGTGCACATATGGAATTACAAATGTAGCAAACTCTAATATCTAAGCGTATCAGCCTATTTTGAGGAAGTTGGTGGGACGTGACATTTGGCGAAAACTGTTATAGTCTCTGACTTTTGAAAGAATGGGTCGGGTTGGTCTAAGTTTAGGGCACTTTTTATTGCAAATTTTTCAAGTTCCAATTTATTTGTTTTTAAAGATAACGAAACCAAGCAATCCGAGTTGACTATGTATTTATTCACCAAATGCAGACAAACAGACAACCATCAACAATAGATGTCGCAAGGGAACTTGTACGTCAGGAAACTCAGCCTGTCATACTTCGACACAGAAATTAATTTTTTTTAATTTTTTTTTTTTTTTATCTTAACCGAATTTATACGTCCTACACCATTGTATGCCCTTCCCGGCTACCAACAGATGGTGTAGGGAACATTACTACATCAAAATACAAACCAATTACAAATAGCTTAGGTGATCGAATTCATATCCGATCATAATAATTTAAAATCAAATCATTATAGTGTTTTGCCATTAATGAAAATTCATAGAAATAATTATACCCTTAATACGTAAATACAATTATATCTTTTATTATTGCAGGTCAACCCGGTTGCACCACTGGAGAAAATATGTTTACTCAGTTGTGGCATACCTACTGGATATGGTACTGCTGTTAACACAGCCCCGGTAATATATTATTGTTTTATTAAATGCATTTAAATGTAGACAAAAGTATAATAAAAATCAATTTATTTATTTAATCATTTCGTAAACATAAGAATTTGGAATGAAGGAAAAGGTTGCTAAATTAATTTTAGGTTTTTAGTTCATTTGTTTACTGATATAATACCTTATGCATTAATGATACGCTTACATTTTTTTTATTCGAGCGTCACTGATGAGTCTTTTGTAGACGAAACGCGCGTCTGGCGTAAATATAAAATTGTTATCCTGGTATCTATGATGAGTTTATTTACGTAGATCTACGTACACTGTTAATGAAAATTGTTAACGTTGGAGATTAGTCGAATAGTCGAATAAATATTGCAGTTTTGATGTGTTCTGTACTGTTGGCCGTCAATGAGGCTGTGCATAGTGTGCAAACACAGAAACAGCAGCTGACAATACAGCAAAATGCGTTGGTATATATTGTTATCATATTGTGATAATTAAAACAATAAATATAAAAACCTATTCATTTTTTAAATTATCTACAATAGTTCCTTTTTTTGCAATAATCATTCAAATGAGTAACCTACATAAAAGCGTGTTTGCAAATTGTATTGCATTATACTTGACAATAATAATATGTATTATCGTTATAGAGTTTAGTTGTACATGTGTGTCAGTCATTCAAAATTTTGGTATCAATTAACTAAAAAAAATGTGGTGGACTGGTATCATTCCCACAGATATAACAAATGACCTACAAAAAGATCAATGGACTGACGTATCATCCACTTAAACATATGTCTTGTCTATTTACAATAGGTAAAACAAGGATCCGTCTGTGCTGTGTGGGGACTAGGGTGTATTGGATTGGCGACTGTTATGGGATGTAAGGCTGCAGGCGCCGCCCGTGTCATTGGAATAGATATCAATGCAGATAAGTTCGAATTATGTATGCTGTTTCAAAGTATTAGACATACGTTAATCGGAAATTAGATATGTCATAACATCAGAAAAAAAAATCAAATGCTAGGTGTTATTTCTGAGATTCATTATTGTAAATGTAAATATCAAAATATGAATGAATACTTCGGGGAAATGCAAAAAACACTTAACAAACTTTAAAATAAGTTGATATCAATATAATGCCACGATTTATTTCGCAGCTAAACAGTTTGGAGTTACAGAATCACTTAATCCTTTGGACTACGATAAACCAATCAACGAGGTACTTAAAGAAAAGACCAACGGAGGGTTAGACTTTGCCTTCGAATGTGTTGGGACCACCAAAACAATGGTTAGTTGTGTGATACTTTCACTTATTCGGAGTTAGACTTTGCCTTTTAATGTGTTGGGACCACTAAAACATTTGTGTAATGATAATTTAAATTTTTAAAGCAAACGAAAAATGCTATATTCTATCTAAGTGTTAATCTTAGCATCCTCGCCCAGATGTGCAGGCGGTAGAAAATAAAGTCTTGAAACTTGGTATTTGCTGCTTTTCTGTCTATCGCGCTACAGTTCAGTATTAAGTTCAAAGACAGCGTGGCTAACTCGTAATCAGAATAACGTGATTCGGGTTTCATGTCTCCTTGTGAACTGTTACCTGGTGAACTATAATAGTACTTTAGTACGTGGTTCTAGTGCAAAGCAGGTTTGTATCATACTTACATATATACTCAATTTTCCATTCTTGTATTATCACCATCAGATGCGGACAAGGGGTCCTGGTGTCCTGATAGAGAACATCTGACCATCGTTATTATCATCATCAATCATATCACATGCATTTGCTCATTTGTTATTACTGATATTTAAAGAATAGCTAGAAATATTTTTTTAATTATGACCAAAACATTGTGTTTTTTTTAGGAGCAAGCATTTATGTCCTTGCACAAAGGTTGGGGTAAACTGTTAGTCGTCGGATTGGCCCCCGATGGAGATACCATTAAAGTACCACCTTTTGAACTGTTATATGGAAAGACTATTACTGGCGCACTGTATGGAGGTATCTTTTGATTTGTTTTGACAAGTTTTTAATAACAGAAACTGTTAGAATATGTATTCCTATAATATAGGGTACACGCGCAAGGTAGTAAAGGACATCTATCGCGAGAGCAACTTGAATAACATTAACTACTAGTATATCGTTTTGTTTGAAGCATGCATTTTCTTTTAAACTCGGCAAAGTGGTTCCTTTAGTATAATAGAATCTTCGAAACACCACTGCAATAAAACGTGTACTATCAATATGTATAACAGTGGGTTAAAAGAGTTATTAATAAAACCAAACAAATCCTTGTGATATATTTATCGGAGAGCATCTGTTAACTGTGAGAACATTTTTCTTTTTTTCTTATGCTAACGTTTGCAATATAAAGTTTGAAATATGTTTTAATAGATCACAGACGTGCAAATCAAGTCCCTGAGCTTGTAAACAAATACATGAGAGGGGAAATCTTAATTGATGAGTTTATTACCCACACTATGCCTCTTGATAGAATAAATGAAGCTTTTGACCTCCAGAGAGACGGAAAGAGGTAAAACTTTACGATCAGATAATGAAAACTCCGATTTTGAAAGGAAATATACTTCTACCCTTTGTTTATAAAATAAGGAGGTGTTGTCTGCATATACAACATTTTACACAACTAAAGTCGTAAAGCATCAATTTATGTTTTCAAAAACGACATAAAATAAATCAATCAATCTAAATTCAAAAGTGCTCTAGAACATCTAAGGAAAAGCAATTAGTATGATATCTTTATAAGATAGTTTATAAAATATCTTATAAAGAAAATTATATGAGATATCTTAATATAAACTATATAAGATATCTTATAAACTATATAAGATATCTTATAAACTATATAAGATATCTTATAAACTATATAAGATATCTTATAAACTATATAAGATATCTTATAAACTATATGAGATATCTTATAAAGTTTATTAGATATCTTGAAGCTAGAATAAATAGTAAAACGGCTTGCCATAAATTGGCAATGAAGATTACCATGTATTACAAAATGAACATATTATTTCACCATGAAACAGGCATTTTGTTTTTGTACCAATTAAAAAACTTTAAATCTTCAATTTGCTCGATAACAAGACAGAAATAGAAGGGTTTAAGCTTTTATATATATATATAATCTTTATTCTGATCACCAAATACATAGGTACAGAGCAGACATGCATGTATAATACAATATATTAACTACATAAACATAAACATAAATATACAATATATACAACAACAACAAAGACAAAAAGAACTTAGAATGAAATTCAAAACAGTGTGGCTGTGGCTATTGATTGACACATTAAATTCATCCATTGACTGGGACAATTTAGGTGAACGTTTGTATGTAACGACCACTGATCACTATGTACTTTTTAAAGACACTTAAACTATGGGGTCACCAAAGGTTCTCAACACCTTAATAAAGTAGTCAGAAATAACACGATGTTTTGATTTATACCAATTATATGAATAAAAACATAAAGGTTATTCCTGATTAATTTGACGAATTAGTTAAGAATTAAAGGCGTTAAGAAACCTTTGGTGACCCCACAGTTTAAATGTCTATCGTAGGTACGTCGTTAACAGTGGTCGTTACAGACAAACGTTCAAGTAAATTGTCCCAGTCAATGGATGAATTTAATGTGTCAATCAATGGCTACCACAGCCGCACTGTTTTGAATTTCATTCTATTCAGGAGGACATACTCGCTTGTTTATAATTCGTATAAACTTACATAAATTAATGAGATCTGTCCTACTTGTAGACGACATAATTTCAGTAAATACTATAATATTTGGCCTTGTACTAAAATTTCGATTTATAAATTTATTTCTCTCCTCTCTAAAATGTGAACAATTAATAATGTAATGAAATTCATCTCCAATATCTAGCATACATAAATTACACTTTCTTTTTTCCCTTTCTATATTGTACCATCTTCCAAGTTCGACTGCCGGAAGTTTATGGTTACATATTCTAAATTTACATAATGTCAAAAAATCTTTTTCGTCTAAAATATTAAAATATTCCTCAAAACACAATAAATTCTTAAAAATATGATAATTCAAGGCTTTGGAACAGTTTTGAATAGTCTCATTACAGCTATAACCATATCAATAACTGAATAAGCTATATGAAACTCATGTTTCAACATGTGCTTACTTTTATTAGAATTGGACCAAATGGAAAACATTTCCCGAAAATGAAATAAAAATATTTTGTAGCAAATACAAAACGCAGCATGGAACAATTTATGTGCTTTAAATATGTCACTATTTCGACATAAGTCTTACTTCAAATAATGATTCGATAAAGCGAGAACAAAGTAAGGTCTACAAATAACAACACAAAACGCAAGTCGAGCAAGACAAAAAAATCACTGAAAATGCATGTGAAGCGTTGTTACAATGTGTTTTCTCTGGGTTTTTTTCGAATTTTATTCCATTAGACATTGTTAAGCATTATAATATGTCACTTTTTGTATTTTCAGTCTCAGATCTGTAGTTACAATGTAAAAGCAGTTTACCAACAAAATGACGCTGTGAACTTATATATATAGACGATGTATTACTGATTTCATATATATGTGTGTTGAGTTAGAATTAGCAAAAGAACTTGTAGTGCAGCTCAAATTCATTTTCATTATCGAAACTCACTCTACGCATACCAGTTTTGGATTTATCCCAAAGTGTTGCATTTTATAAGAAACTACCGGGTAGTTGTTTTCTTTGACTCAATTTACTTTTGACATAAAATCATGGATCACAAGAATTTTAAACTTAAGAGTCAATCAAAGAGTCAAAATTAAATCTATATATGTGGCATTGTAAGCTTTATACTAGTATTAATGTTATATATTCGTATATTATACATGATTTATTTGTAATAAAGTTAGTTGTGTAGCTTTTAGTAATGCAGAAAATTAACATGTAAGTACGAAATGAGAACTCTATCTATAACAAACTCTTATACACAGTAACACGAAGGAACCAAAAATCAGCTCAACTCAATCTATAAGGAGATGTGGAATATGACTGCAAATTAGACTATATCATGTGGTATGCCGACTCATTCAAGTTCAAATAAAGTGGATGTATGCAATTATTGGCAACTGTACCGCCTTCAACAGTTAGAAACCCCCCTCACTGTATAGTCGGCCATTATAATTAACCCGAGGTGAAAAATATGAAACACTAGTAACAATTCAATTGAGAATAAGAAAATGGAAACTAGCAACATTTTATGTTTCAACCATTCATTGGCTTCCATTGAGCTAGTGACCCCGGCCAGATACCTCTTTTTTTTTTTACAAAGAACAAAATTGTTGGAGAAATATAACATTTTCAATTTTTATTCAAGCGTACAAGATAAAGATGGTTCCATGATTTTATTTCTAATCTCTGTATGTGCAAGTACTACCGATAGCATTAGCCAAACTTTGTTTCAATCGAAATTTAGACAAAGAGATGCCCCAGCTCTAGCTCCTCTTTTAAGTAACTGTATTATAACAAAGTAAAAGTCAATGTAGGACTTATTTTGGGATATTATAATGTCTTTTGGACACAATTAATGCCGCAGCAGATGCAAAGTGATATTATAAAATAAACAATGTTAAGCATGGAAGCACATAGGTCTATATATAGTTCACTGTAGGATGAGTTATCCTGAAACGCAAAACCCTGACAACATGACCACCTTCGATATATATTTGCCCAATCATGTACAGCCAGCAAAGCGAAACTTTCTAGCATTAAAACTGTAGGAGTTATCTGGAATAACTATATATACTCACAGCTGGACGGAAGGGCAAAAAACAATTTGCTCCCCAAATTTCAGATGCAGGGACATGAAAACAATTTGAACGTACAATGAAAATACACATATCTTAATAGTTCATTCATACAAAATTTATATTTTGTAAAAAAACAGTCTTTCTCATCCGTTAGTTTTTCCGTTGGAATTGTTTTACGTTGTCATTTCGGGGAGTTTTATGTATGGGCTTTGTTCATTATTGAAGGCCGTACAGTGACCTTTAGTTGTTAATTTCTGTGTCATTATGGTCTCTTGTGGAGAGTTGTCTCATGGGCATTTATACCATGCACATCTTCTTTTTTTAATACTTCTTGATTAAATGAAGATTTGTTAAACTGGCATCATGATGATGCTCAATTCATTTTATTGACAACATGTGTGTGACGATAGATCAGTTTTGGTTTTTCCGAATCTACGGTTCATCTTTCATCGTAGCTTTTTCTATATTATTCATAAAAGATTGGCTGTTATTGCTAACGCTAAAAAAATTCAAACGATTGGAAAAGGCTACAAAACACAATTCTTTAACTTCACATTTATCTAAAAAGATAATGTCCTACGTATACTGAAAAGCTAGAATTGACAGGCCTTTTTAATTGCATCTTATTATAATAGATATTTTTCATATGAAGCCGAAATTGCTCACGTGTCTTGTGTCTGATGTCTCACAGCCCTAGCAAGTCCCACAAAGGACCAATCAGAGAAAACGATAATGTAAAGATCTCTATATAGTAGATACAGTTAAATCTCAGTACAATGCATCTTGGTTTACATCTAGAAATTGAAAGTGGGGTCGAAGTGTACGACATAGATGTTTTTGTTTTACCAACGTCGACTTTCCCTTTTCACTTATGCAGGAACATTATAGCTGTACTAACACCAGGATTATAAATGCAGTTTTTATTTCTCATGGTTATTTCTATAAAACAGCAATGCTGTTATCTTGATAAGAAAACAGTTGAAAAAGGATTCGTAATTTTAAAGTTGAGGACATCCCTTTAAAATCTAAAGCTTGATAGATTCATCAACTGTCATTTTGTCCTTTATCTCACTTGTGTCTCTTTCCTCATCAATAGAATATATATATACATGTATCCACAATGCACATTGACTGTAAAACTTGCTCAGGTCAGGAAATGTCTATTTCGACTTCCTTTAAATACAAGGGGAGGGGGCAATATCTTTTTGTGTTAACCTGTTATGGCCCTTTTCAAAGTGTTACTTACTGTTATCTGAGATCAATTTAAGCTGTTAACTGTTTAAAGTTTTCAACCCACTTTGTTAACTGTTATCAGCATTTTTGCATTTTTTGTTTTTGCCAGAATCGAGGTGTTGTTAACATGTTATAACCTCTTATACTTAAACATGCTCATACAATGCAAACTGAAAGTCCTAACCCATGCTCTTACATGTAGTATACCCCTATTAAGAGAGCCTTCTTACAGAATTATTAATTCTTAAACTTAAGGTAATAAACAATTTCACTGTTAACTGTACTTATGAATTAGCGACAAGTAAACATTTAAAATCTAAAAAGAAGGTGTAAAATTATCACCTATTATATAAGCGTTAAAAAAGATCACCTAACTGATTTGTTTAAAAGATTAAAAACTTACAATCAGTTTAAATCTCAAAATGCCATTATCATATATACCACACTAAAAAAATGAAATATTGCACTATATGTCTCTTTTAACATGGAAAACTATATGCATAGTCTTTATATCACGTTTATAGTAATAAACTAGTTCTCTTCTGATGTAGACCAAAACATAAGCTGCTTGACAGCTGGGGCTCAATATTTATCCATAATTGTTTAAAAAACTGGAATTTTTTACAGTCCACTATTAATTGTAATAGATTATCCTCGAAGTTAAATAATTCTTCCACTAGTATCTAGCATTAATCTTATCATCTAGTAGATTTCTTAGTAGTATAATGAATTTCCTTCTCACTCCTTCCAATGATTTACATTTTATTAGAAAGTGCATTAAGTCTTCAGATTGTTTAAAACACAGAGGGCATAAAAAACTTGTTCTGTGACCATTAAATTTAGCTCGATCAGCTTGAAGAATGCAAGTCCCACTTATTATTTTGGCTTTGACACAGGCTCTTTTAACAGATAATAGTTCTGAACCACTACTCTCCCAGATATTATGAACTACACCAACTTTAAAATTTTTATAGATACTTTTGTCCTAGCCTCAAGAATTAAGTTGTTTTTCCAATAGTCATTCACTGCGTTATAAACCAATACTTTTATAAATTGTGACTTGGATTGAGAGTTGTCTTATTGGCACTCATACCACATGTACCACATCTTCCTATATCTACGTATAGTTACACAATGTATATCTGGTATTCTACCTAGTTTATGACATCGCTTTATGGTACTTATATAAACATTACCATATATATTATTTCATACACTTGCTATGATGAACAAAATGTGTATCACAAATGCCCCACTGGTTAACAATCATTTTTTTACATAAATAAGACTGTTTGTTTTCTCGTTTGAATTGTTTTACATTGTGATTTAGGGGACTTTTATAGCTAACTATGCAGTATGGGCTTTGCTTATTGTTGGAGGCCGTACAGTGACCTATAGTTGTTTATTTCTATGTCATTTTGGCCTCTTGTGGAGAGTTGTCTCATTGGCAATCATACCACATCTTCTTTTTTTATATGCAATATTTTAATTTATGAATTTGGTGCGTCAGAAGCACTTTCTGGATTTATTTATATGCAGTGTTCACAGATTTAATCTCAGTAGCATATACAGCTTGATTCTTGGAAATGACCATTTGATTTTCTAGGAGGGGGTGCATTGTAAGAGCTGAAAATAAATAACCTTGGCTGCATAAAAAATATGAAAATGAATATTCTGCAACACAACATGTATGAAACAGTTGTGTATGAAAGTTCTGTTATTGAAGGTGCTATGGAATTTCACATGTCAAGATGCAAAATGTAACTTCCATGCATGATTGTGTGTTTAATGTTCAGTGGAAAATATTTCATGCATATTCAGTAAGAGAATTAATCTACTAGTAATTCCGGATGTAGAATCTACAAACAGTTTTACCTGGAATAAGGAAGGGAAATTATGACCAACACTTGAAAAAGATTGTCCAAGAAAGCAGTAATATATTGTACATTGCATATATTACTCATTGTTTAAGGCAGTACCGTTGACTATAATTGCTTAGTACATCATTAATCATGTTAATTCATTTGAACTTTGTTGGATAAGTAAAACATTGGCAGCTCCTTTTTTGTATATTTTCTCTGATATACATCATGTACATGATATAACAATGCTAGAT
>CM034361.1:46800630-46940574 GCA_019925275.1 Mytilus edulis | reverse complement strand
GCGGATGAGGTCATTAAGTGTTAAAAGCGAAAAGTTTGAGAAGGTATGCTTGTCGTATATCAAACGAAAGGTCGTACAAAGTACATTACGAAAACATCACTTTAACAGGAAAGACCTTTCAATTGTTTTATTAAGGTCTTTCCTCTCCGCGAGGAAAGACCTTATTGTTTTTCTCCTGTTTTTTTTTTTTTTTTTTCATCCAGCATTTGTTTAACATGGCCTCCCCTTGTTTCTATTGGAGTTATCAAGACCAAATATGGACCATCGGTAGACCTCATCATGAAGTATTACCAGATGAGGCTGTGTAGGATTTCATCATCCCCTTTAGAAGTTATCTCCCTTTTATTGGTTTTTTCGACATGGCCCCCCCTCGTTGTTTTTGAAGATATCATGACCTTATAATGTTGTCCTTCAACTGTAGATCATTTATCATTTAACAGATTTGAGATATCTATTGTCGTTTTAGAGATAATGCAGTTTGAAGTTTTTCGAGCGGAGGCATGTATTTCTGAATGATCAAGAGCTTACCACTTAAAATGTTTTAGAAATTGAAGAGGTTGACATAGTTATATGTTTGACCAAATACCAAAAACATTCGATTGAAAAAAACACCAAAAAATCAATTTGAAATTTTCAAGTTTTGCATTGACTTTGTAAGTTTCATAACTTCTATTTATATAATTGATATTGCATCATTATTTGCACTTTGTCAAATGGGGTCATCTGACATATCAAATTGAAGGTCTTAATAAACTCTACTTAAAAATGAAAATTTTAAACCCCCTTTTCATCCAAGGGGGACGGTTGGGGTCATTTAGTGCAAACATTCAAATTTCTCAGATGGTAAGGTTGTCGCATATCAAATGAAAGAACATAAAGCGTACATTTCAAATTTAAAATTGACGTCTCCCAAAAATGGGTTGGATGGGGTCATTTAGTGCAAAAATAAATGTTCTTTTAAGGTAGGGTTGTTGTATATCAAATGAAAGGTCATGATGTGTACATTTGAAATATCAAATTCCCGACCTCCAAAAATTTGTTGGATAGGGTTATTAAGTGCAAAAATCAAACTTTCAAGAACATGGTGTTGTCGCATATCAAACGAAAGCTCATCTACTCTGTTCCATATATCATAATTCCGATCTCAAAAATGTAGACGGATGAGGTCATTAAGTGTAAAAAGCGAAAAGTTTCAGAAGGTGTGCTTGTCGTATATCAAACGAAAGGTCGTACAAAGTACAATACGAAAACATCACTTTTACAGGAAAGACCTTTCAATTGTTTTACAAACAATTGAGATACTAGTTCTTTTTTAAGGTCTTTCCCCTACATGGGAAAGACCTTATTGTTTTTCTAATGTTTTTAAGGTCTTTCCCCTACATGGAAAGACCTTATTGTTTTTAAGGTCTTTCCTCTCCGCGAGGAAAGACCTTATTGTTTTTCTCCTGTTTTTTTTTTTTTTTTTTCATCCAGCATTTGTTTGACATGGCCTCCCCTCGTTTCTATTGGAGTTATCAAGACCAAATATGGACCATCGGTAGACCTCATCATGAAGTATTACCAGATGAGGCTGTGTAGGATTTCATCATCCCCTTTAGAAGTTATCTCCCTTTTATTGTTTTTTTTCGACAGGCCCCCCCTCGTTGTTTTTAAGATATCATGACCTTATTTGGACAATAGTTAGATCTCATCATGATGTGTTACCATATGAGGCTGCTAAGGATTTCATCTTTTCCCTATGAGAGTTATGTCCCCTTGAAGCAATTTCTTTCTTTTACATTTTTCTCAAAAGTATTCAAGATAGAATCGATTTGAAAACGGCAACATGTACAAGACCAGATGGCAATGTAATTAACATATACAATCATTTTGTTGTTAACCCTTATAAGGAGTTATTTCCCTTGAAAAAATATACACAATTTTTGAAAAATTGTATCTCGAGAACCGGAAGTCGTAAAGACTTGGGACCTACACCAATAATCTTAAGTTCATGTGACCTTTAATTTGCACCCAAGGTCAAAGGTCACCGAGTGCAAAAAAAATTTACGCTGCAATTTCAAGCTTTCATATTAAGAAAACGATAAGAGTTTGCTGCATACTTACAGCGTATAAAATGTTCCTCTCGACAGCTCTACATTTTATACACTGAGCTCAAAAGAGTCCGACTGTCTGTTCAAAAGTTACGACGGGATGATTCTTAAAAGTATAGTATTTGTGTATATCTTTTTAAAGGTAACAGATATCAACCTACTATAAACTGCAAAGATGATCAGTAGTTCAAGACCTTCAATTTGAGGTCAATGTCAGGTCATGATGAAATTTCACCTTGACCTTCACATTATACTATGACCTTGACCTTGTATATTTGAAAGTCAAGTGGTCCTGAGTTGAATGGTGATAGTCCCATGTCTCTACGACTTCCGGTTCTCAAGTTTTGTATTGCATCATATATTTGATGATTAATTGTGACCTTGGTGAACTTTGAAATTGTCCCAATTCTTTTTCTATAATGTTGTCCTTCAACTGTAGATCATTTATCATTTAACAGATTTGAGATATCTATTGTCGTTTTAGAGATAATGCAGTTTGAAGTTTTGCGAGCGGAGGCATGTATTTCTGAATCATCAAGAGCTTACCACTTAAAATGTTTTAGAAATTGAAGAGGTTGCATAGTTATATGTTTGACCAAATACCAAAAATATTCCATGGAAAAAAACACCAAAAAATCAATTTGAAATTTTCAAGTTTTGCATTGACTTTGTAAGTTTCATAACTTCTATTTATATAGTTGATATTGCATCATTATTTGCACTTTGTCAAATGGGGTCATCTGATATATCAAATTGAAGGTCTTAATAAACTCTACTTAAAAATGAAAATTTTAAACCCCCTTTTCATCCCAGGGGGACGGGTGGGGTCATTTAGTGCAAACATTCAAATTTCTCAGATGGTAAGGTTGTCGCATATCAAATGAAAGAACATAAAGCGTACATTTCAAATTTCAAATTGACGTCTCCCAAAAATTGGTTGGATGGGTCATTGAGTGCAAAAAATAAATTTTCTTTTTAGATAGGGTTGTTGTATATCAAATTCCGATCTCAAAAATGTAGACGGATGAGGTCATTAAGTGTAAAAAGCGAAAAGTTTCAGAAGGTGTGCTTGTCGTATATCAAACGAAAGGTCGACAGGAAGTACATTGAAAATCAATTCCTCTCCAGGAAAGACCTTAATTGTTTTCAATCAATGATACTATTAATTTTTTTTTCATCCACATTTTTTAACATGGCCTCCCCTCCGTTTCTATTGATGTATCAAGACCAAATATGGACCATCGTAGACCTCATCATGAAGTATTACCAGATGAGCTGTGTAGGATTTCATCATCCCCTTTAGAAGTTATCTCCCTTTTATTGTTTTTTTTCACATGGCCCCCCCTCGTTGTTTTTTAAGATATCTGACTTATTTGAACAATAGTTAGATCTCATCATGATGTGTTACCATATGAGGCTGCTAAGGATTTCATCATTCCCTATGAGAGTTAAGTCCCCTTGAAGCAATTTCTTTCTTTTCATTTTTGTCAAAAAGTTTTAAGATAGAATCGATTTGAAAACGGCAACATGTACAAGACCAGATGGCAATGTAATAAACATATACAATCATTTTGTTGTTAACCTTATAAGGAGTTATTTCCCTTGAAAAAATATACACAATTTTTGAAAAATTGTTCTCGAGAACCGGAAGTCGTAAAGACTTGGGACCTTACACCAATAATCTTTGATTCATGTGACCTTTAATTTAGCACCAAGGTCACGGGTCACCGAGTGCAAAAAAAAATTTACCTGCAATTTCAAGCTTGCATACTAAGAAAACGATAAGAGTTTGTGCATACTTACAGCGTATAAAATGTTCCTCTCGACGAGCTCTACATTTTATACACTGAGCTCAAAGGACTCCGACTGTCTGTTTAAAAGTTACAACGGGATGATTCTTAAAAGTATAGTATGTGTGTAAAATCTTTTTAAAGGTAACAGATATAACCTACTATAAACTGCAAAGATGAATCAGTAATTCAAGACCTTCAATTTGAGGTCAATGTCAGGTCATGATGAAATTTCACCTTGACCTTCACATATACTATGACCTTGACTTGTGATATTTGAAAGGTCAAGTGGTCCTGAGTTGAATGGTGATAGTCCTATGTCTCTACGACTTCCGGTTCTCAAGTTTGTATTGCATCATATATTTGATGATTAATTGTGACCTTGGTGAACTTTGAAATTGTCCAAATTCTTTTTCTATAATGTTGTCCTTCAACTGTAGATCATTTATCATTTAACAGATTTCAGATATCTATTGTCGTTGTAGCGATAATGCAGTTTGAAGTTTTGCGAGCGGAGGCATGTATTTCTTAATCATCAAGAGCTTACCACTTAAAATGTTTTAGAAATTGAAGAGGTTGACATAGTTATATGTTTGACTAAATACCAAAAATATTCCATGGAAAAAAACACCAAAAAATCAATTTGAAATTTTCAAGTTTTGCATTGACTTTGTAAGTTTCATAACTTCTATTTATATAGTTGATATTGCATCATTATGTGCACTTTGTCAAATGGGGTCATCTGATATATCAAATTGAAGGTCTTAATAAACTCTACTTAAAAATGAAAATTTTAAACCCCCTTTTAATCCCAGGGGGACGGTGGGGTCATTTAGTGCAAACCTTCAAATTTCTCAGATGGTAAGGTTGTCGCATATCAAATGAAAGAACATAAAGCGTACATTTCAAATTTCAAATTGACGTCTCCCAAAAATGGGTTGGATGGGGTCATTGAGTGCAAAAAATAAATGTTCTTTTAAGGTAGGGTTGTTGTATATTTAAGGTCTTTCCTCTCCGCGAGGAAAGACCTTATTGTTAAGGTCTTTCCTCTCCGCGAGGAAAGACCTTATTGTTTTTCTCCTGTTTTTTTTTTTTTTTTTTTTTCATCCAGCATTTGTTTAACATGGCCTCCCCTTGTTTCTATTGAAGTTATCAAGACCAAATATGGACCATCGGTAGACCTCATCATGAAGTATTACCAGATGAGGCTGTGTAGGATTTCATCATCCCCTTTAGAAGTTATCTCCCTTTTATTGGTTTTTTTTTTACATGGCCCCCCCTCGTTGTTTTTGAAGATATCATGACCTTATTTGGACAATAGTTAGATCTCATCATGATGTGTTACCATATGAGGCTGCTAAGGATTTCATCATTCCCTATGAGAGTTATGTCCCCTTGAAGCAATTTCTTTCTTTTACATTTTTCTCAAAAAGTATTCAAGATAGAATCGATTTGAAAACGGCAACAAGTACAGGACCAGATGGCAATGTTAATTAACATATACAATCATTTTGTTGTTAACCCTTATAAGGAGTTATTTCCCTTGAAAAAATATAAACAATTTTTGAAAAATTGTATCTCGAGAACCGGAAGTCGTAAAGACTTGGGACCTACACCAATAATCTTAAGTTCATGTGACCTTTAATTTGCACCCAAGGTCAAAGGTCACCGAGTGCAAAAAAAAATTACGCTGCAATTTCAAGCTTTCATATTAAGAAAACGATAAGAGTTTGCTGCATACTTACAGCGTATAAAGTGTTCCTCTCGACGAGCTCTAAATTTATACACTGACCTCAAAAGAGTCCGACTGTCTGTTCAA
The DNA here is from genome assembly GCA_019925275.1 of Mytilus edulis. Taxonomy (NCBI): domain Eukaryota; kingdom Metazoa; phylum Mollusca; class Bivalvia; order Mytilida; family Mytilidae; genus Mytilus; species Mytilus edulis. The sequence continues at coordinate 46,934,875 of CM034361.1, read as the reverse complement.
AAGTTACGACGGGATGATTCTTAAAAGTATAGTATTGTGTGTATATCTTTTTAAAGGTAACAGATATCAACCTACTATAAACTGCAAAGATGATCAGTAGTTCAAGACCTTCAATTTGAGGTCAATGTCAGGTCATGATGAAATTTCACCTTGACCTTCACATTTTACTATGACCTTAACTTTGTCATATTTGAAAGGTCAAGTGGTCTTGAGTTGAATGGTGATAGTCCCATGTCTCTACGACTTCCGGTTCTCAAGTTTTGTATTGCATCATATATTTGATGATTAATTGTGACCTTGGTGAACTTTAAAATTGTCCCAATTCTTTTTCTATAATGTTGTCCTTCAACTGTAGATCATTTATCATTTAACAGATTTGAGATATCTATTGTCGTTTTAGAGATAATGCAGTTTGAAGTTTTGCGAGCGGAGGCATGTATTTCTGAATCATCAAGAGCTTACCACTTAAAATGTTTTAGAAATTGAAGAGGTTGACATAGTTATATGTTTGACTAAACACCAAAAACATTCCATGGAAAAAAACACCAAAAAATCAATGTGAAATTTTTAAGTTTTGCATTGACTTTGTAAGTTTCATAACTTCTATTTATATAGTTGATATTGCATCATTATTTGCACTTTGTCAAATGGGGTCATCTGATATATCAAATTGAAGGTCTTAATAAACTCTACTTAAAAATGAAAATTTTAAACCCCCTTTTCATCCCAGGGGTACGGGTGGGGTCATTTAGTGCAAACATTCAAATTTCTCAGATGGTAAGTTTGTCGCATATCAAATGAAAGAACATAAAGCGTACATTTCAAATTTCAAATTGACGTCTCTCAAAAATTGGTTGGATGGGGTCATTGAGTGCAAAAAATAAATGTTCTTTTAAGGTAGGGTTGTTGTATATTTCTAATGTTTTTTTTTCTTTTTCTTCCAGCATTTGTTTGGCTCGCCCTCCTACCGCTTCTATTGGAGTAATCAATACCAAAATTAAACCATCGATAGAGCTCAACATGAACTTTTACCAGATGAACTTTTGTAGGATTTCACCTTCCCCTTAAGAAGTTATCTCCCTTTTATTGATTTTTTTCAACATGGTCCCCCCAAAATATGTTAAAAGATATCATGACTTTTTTTGGACAATAGGTAGATCTCATCATGATGTATTACCATATGAGGCTGCATAGGATTTCATCATCTACTTTGAGAGTTATATCCCCTTGAAGCAATTTCTTTCATTTGCATTTTTTTCAAAAAGTATTAGAGATAGAATTGAATTCAAAGTGACACCATGTATTAGAACAGATGGCAATGTTTATAAACATAAACAATTAATTTGTTATTAACCCTTATAAGGAGTTATTTCCCTTTAAAAATTAAAAATATTTTTTCAAAAATTTATATTCGAGAACAGAAAGTCATAGAGACTTGTAACCTTCACCAATAATCTTAAATTCATATGACCTTTAATATGCACCCAAGGTCAAGGGTCACCGAGTGCAAAATAAAATTACGCTGCAATTTCAAGCTTACATATTAGGAAAACGATAAGACTTTCCTGCATACATACAGCGTATAAAATGTTCTTCTCGACGAGCTCTACATTTTATACAATAAGCCCAAAAATGTCCGACCGTCTGTTCAAAAGTTACAACGGGATGATTCTTAAAAGTATAGTATTGTGTGTATATCTTTTTAAAGGTTACAGATATCAACCTACTACAAACTGCAAAGATGATCAGTAATTCCAGACCTTCAATTTGAGGTCAATGTCAGGTCATGATGAAATTTCACCTTGACCTGCACATTATACTATGACCTTGACCTTGTGATATTTGAAAGGTCAAGTGGTCCTGATTTGAATGGTGATAGTCCCATGTCTCAACGACTTCCGGTTCTCAAGTTTGGTATTGCATCATATATTTGATGATTAATTGTGACCTTGGTGAACTTTAAAATTGTCCCAATTCTTTTTCTATAATGTTGTCCTTTAACTGTAGATCATTTACCATTTAACAGATTTGAGATATCTATTGTCGTTAAAGAGATAATGCAGTTTGAAATTTTGCGAGCTGTGGTATGTATTTCTGAATCAACAACAGCTTACCACTTAAAATGTTTAAGAAATTGAAGAGGTTAACATAGTTATATGTTTGACCAAATACCAAAAACATTCCATTGAAAAAAACACCAAAAAATCATTTTGAAATTTTCATGTTTTGCATTGACTTTGTAAGTTTCATAACTTCTATTTATATCGTTGATATTGCATCATTTTTGGCACTTTGTCAAAAGGGGTCATCTGATATATCAAATTGAAGGTCTCGATAAACTCTACTTAAAAATGAAAAATTTAAACCTCTTTTTCATCCGAGGTGGAAGGGTGGGGTCATTTAGTGCAAAAATTCAAATTTCTCAGATGGTAAGGTTGTCGCATATCAAATGAAAGAACATAAAGCGTACATTTCAAATTTCAAATTGACGTCCCCCAAAAATTGGTTGAATGGGGTCATTGAGTGCAAAAAATAAATTTTCTTTTACGATAGGGTTGTTGTATATCAAATGAAAGGTCATTAGGTGTACATTTGAAATATCAAATTCCCGACCTCCAAAAATTAGTTGGATGGGGTTATCAAGTGCAAAAATCAAACTTTTTAGAACATGGCGTTGTCGCATATCAAATGAAAGCTCATCTACCCTGTGTTACATATATCATAATTCCGATCTCAAAAATGTAGATGGATGAGGTCATTAAGTGTAAAAAGCGAAAAGTTTCAAAAGGTATGCTTGTCGTACATCAAACGAAAGGTCGTACAAAGAACATTACGAAAACATCACTTTTACAGGAAAGACCTTTCAATTGTTTTACAAACAATTGAGATACTAGTTAAGGTCTTTCCTCTCCGCGAGGAAAGACCTTATTGTTTTTCGCATGTTTTTTTTTTTTTTTTTTCATCCAGCATTTGTTTGACATGGCCTCCCCTCGTTTCTATTGGAGTTATCAAGACCAAATATGGACCATCGGTAGACCTCATCATGAAGTATTACCAGATGAGGCTGTGTGGGATTTCATCATCCCCTTTAGAAGTTATCTCCCTTTTATTGGTTTTTTTCGACAGGCCCCCCCCTCGTTGTTTTTAAAGATATCATGACCATATTTGGACAATAGCTAGATCTCATCATGACGTGTTACCATATGAGGCTGCTAAGGATTTCATCATTTCCTATGAGAGTTATGTCCCCTTGAAGCAATTTCTTTCTTTTACATTTTTCTCGAAAAGTATTCAAGATAGAATCCATTTGAAAACGGCAACATGTACAAGACCAGATGGCAATGTTAATTAACATATACAATCAGTTTGTTGTTAACCCTTATAAGGAGTTATTTCCCTTGAAAAAATATACACAATTTTTGAAAAATTGTATCTCGAGAACCAGAAGTCGTAAAGACTTGGGACCTACACCAATAATCTTAAGTTCATGTGACCTTTAATTTGCACCCAAGGTCAAAGGTCAGCGAGTGCAAAAAAAATTTACGCTGCAATTTCAAGTGTTCATATTAAGAAAACGATAAGAGTTTGCTGCATACTTACAGCGTATAAAATGTTCCTCTCGACTAACTCTACATTTTATACACTGAGCTCAAAAGAGTTCGACTATCTGTTCAAAAGTTACGACGGGATGATTCTTAAAAGTATAGTATTATGTGTATATCTTTTTAAAGGTAACAGATATCAACCTACTATAAACTGTAAAGATGATCAGTAGTTCAAGACCTTCAATTTGAGGTCAATGTCAGGTCATGATGAAATTTCACCTTGACCTTCACATTATACTATGACCTTGACCTTGTGATATTTGAAAGGTCAAGTGGTCCTGAGTTGAATGGTGATAGTCCCATGTCTCTACGACTTCCGGTTCTCAAGTTTTGTATTGCATCATATAGTTGATGATTAATTGTGACCTTTGTGAACTTTGAAATTGTCCCAATTCTTTTTCTATAATGTTGTCCTTCAACTGTAGATCATTTATCATTTATCAGATTTGAGATATCTATTGTCGTTTTAGAGATAATGGAGTTTGAAGTTTTGCGAGCGGAGGCATGTATTTCTGAATCATCAAGGGCTTACCACTTAAAATGTTTTAGAAATTGAAGAGGTTGGCATAGTTATATGTTTGACCAAATACCAAAAACATTCCATGGAAAAAAACACCAAAAAATCATTTTGAAATTTTCAAGTTTTGCATTGACTTTGTTAGTTTCATAACTTCTATTTATATAGTTGATATTGCATCATTATTTGCACTTTGTCAAATTGGGTCATCTGATATATCAAATTGAAGGTCTTAATGAACTCTACTTAAAAATGAAAATTGTAAACCCCCTTTTCATCCCAGGGGGACGGGTGGGGTCATTTAGTGCAAACATTCAAATTTCTCAGATGGTAAGGTTGTCGCATATCAAATGAAAGAACATAAAGCGTACATTTCAAATTTCAAATTGACGTCCCCCAAAAATTGGTTGGATGGGGTCATTGAGTGCAAAAAATTAATTTTCTTTTAAGATAGGGTTGTTGTATATCGAAAGAAAGGCCATGATGTGTACATTTGAAATATCAAATTCCTGACCTCCAAAAATTAGTTAGATGGGGTTATTAAGTGCAAAACTCAAACTTTCTAGAACATGGTGTTGTCGCATATCAAATGAAAGATCATCTTGTCTATGTTACATATATCATACTTCCGATCTCGAAAATGTAGGCGGAAGAGGTCATTAAGTGTAAAAAGCGAACAGTTTCAGAAGGTATGCTTGTCATATATCAAACAAAAGGTCGTACAAAGTACATTACGAAAACATCACTTTTACAGGAAAGACCTTTCAATTGTTTTACAAACAATTGAGATACTAGTTCTAATGTTTTTTCTTTTTCTTTTTTTTCTTTTTTTTCTTCCAACATTTTTTTAACATGCCCGCCTCTTGTTTCTGTTGAAGTTATTAAGACCAAATATGGACCATCGCTAGACCTCACCAAGATGTATTATTAAATGACCCTGTTAAGGATTTCATCATCCCCTTTAGGAGTTATCTCCCTTTTATTGATTTTTTTCAACATGGCCCCCCCTCGTTGGTTTTAAAGATATCATGACCTTAATTGAACATAATGTAGATCTCATCATGATGTATTACCATGTGAGGCTGAATAGGATTTCATCGTCCCCTATGAGAGTTAATTCCCCTTGAAACAATTTCTTTCCTTTGCATTTTTCTCAAAAAGGATAAGAGATAGAATCGATTTGAAAACGGCAACATGTACAGGAACAGATGGCAATGTTAATGAACATGTACAATCATTTATTATTACCCCTTATAAGGAGTTATTTCCTTTGAAAAATTGTACTTAATTTTTGAAAAATTGTATCTCGAGAACCGGAAGTCATAGAGACCTGGAACCTTCACCAATAATCTTTAATTCATGTGACCTTTAATATGCACCCAAGGTCAAAGGTCACCGAGTGCAACAAAAAATTACGCTGCAATTTCAAGCTCACATATTAGGAAAACGATAAGACTTTGCTGCATACATACAGCGTGTAAATTGTTCCTCTCGACGAGCTCTACATTTTATGCAATAAGCCCAAACATGTCCGACCGTCTGTTGAAAAGTTACAACGGGATGATTCTTAAAAGTATAGTATTGTGTGTATATCTTTTTAAAGGTAACAGATATCAACCTACTATAAACTGCAAAGATGATCAGTAATTCAAGACCTTCAATTTGAGGTCAATATCAGGTCATGATGAAATTTCACCTTGACCTTCAAATATTAATATGACCTTGACCTTGTGACAGTTGAAAGGTCAAGTGGTCCTGAGTTGAATGGTGCTAGTCCCATGTCTCTACGACTTCCGGTTCTCAAGTTTGATATTGCATCATATATTTGATGATTAATTGTGACCTTGGTGAACTTTGAATTTGTTCCATCTCTTTTTTTATAATGTTGATCTTTAACTGTAGATCATTTATCATTTAACAGATTTGAGATATCTATTATTGTTAAAGAGATAATGCAGTTTGAAGTTTTGCGAGCGGAGGCATGTATTTCTGAATCAACAAGAGCTTACCACTTAAAATGTTTTATAAATTGAACAGGTTAACATAGTTATATGATTGACCAAATACTAAAAACATTCCATGGTAAAAAACACCAAAAAATCAATTTGAAATTTTCAAGTTTTGCATTGACTTCGTAAGTTTCATAACTTCTATTTATATATTTTTTATTGCATCATTTTTTGCACTTTGTCAAATGGGGTCATCTGATATATCAAATTGAAGGTCTTATTAAACTCTACTTAAAAATGAAAATTTTAAACCACCTTTTCATCCCAGGGGGACGGGTGGGGTCATTTAGTGCAAACAATCAAATTTCTCAGATGGTAAGGTTGTCGCATATCAAATGAAAGAACATAAAGTGTACATTTCAAATTTCAAATTGACGTCTCCCAAAAATGGGTTGGATGGGGTCATTGAGTGCAAAACATAAATTTTCTTTTAAGATAGGGTTGTTGTATATCAAATGAAAGGTCATGATGTGTATATTTGAAATATCAAATTCCCGACCTCCAAACATTACTTGGATTGGGTCATTAAGTGCAAAAATCAAACTTTCTAGAACATGGCGTTGTCGCATATCAAATGAAATCTCATCTACTCAGTGTTATATATATCATAATTCCGATCTCAAAAATGTAGGCGGATGAGGTCATTAAGTGTTAAAAGTGGAAAGTTTCAGAAGGTATGCTTGTCGTATATCAAACGAAAGGTCGTACAAGCTACATTACGAAAACATCACTTTTACAGGAAAGACCTTTCAATTGTTTTACAAACAATTGAGATACTAGTTTTTTTCTTTTTTTCTTCCAACATTTTTTTGACATGCCCGCCTCTTGTTTCTGTTGAAGTTATTAAGACCAAATATGGACCATCGCTAGACCTCACCAAGATGTATTACCAAATGACCCTGTTAAGGATTTCATCATCCCCTTTATGAGTTATCTCCCTTTTATTGATTTTTTTCAACATGGCCCCCCTCGTTGGTTTTAAAGATATCATGACCTTAATTGGACAAAATGTAGATCTCATCATGATGTATTACCATGTGAGGCTGAATAGGATTCCATCGTCCCCTATAAGAGTTATATCCCCTTGAAACAATTTCTTTCCTTTGTATTTTTCTGAAAAAGTATAAGAGATACAATCGATTTGAAAACGGCAACATGTACAGGAACAGATGGCAATGTTAATGAACATGTACAATCATTTTGTTATTAACCCTAATAAGGAGTTATTCCCCTTGAAAAATTAAACATAATTTTAGAAAAATTGTATTTCGAGAACCAGAAGTCGTAGAGACTTGGGACCTTCACCAATAATCTTTAATTCATGTGACCTTTAATATGCAGTAAAGGTCAAAGGTCACTGAGTGCAAAAAAAAAATTACGCTGCAATTTCAAGCTTACATGTTAGGAAAACGATAAGACTTTGCTGCATACATACAGCGTATAAAATGTTCCTCTCGACGAGCTCTACATTTTTTATAATAAGCCCAAAAATGTCCGACCGTCTGTTCATAAGTTACAACGAGATGATTCTTAAAAGTATAGTATTTTGTGTATATCTTTTTAAAGGTAACAGATATCAATCTACTATAAACTGCAAAGATGATCAGTAATTCAAGACCTTCAATTTGAGGCCAATGTCAGGTCATGATGAAATTTCACCTTGACCTTCACATTATACTATGACCTTGACCTTGTGATATTTGAAAGGTCAAGTGGTCCTGAGTTGAATGGTGGTAATCCCATGTCTTTACGACTTCCGGTTATCAAGTTTGGTATTGCATCATATATTTGATGATTAATTGTGACCTTGGTGAACTTTGAAATTGTCCCAAGTCTTTTCCATAATGTTGTCCTTTAACTGTAGATCATTTACCATTTAACAGATTTGAGATATCTATTGTCGTTTTAGAGATAATTGAGTTTGAAATTTTGCGAGCGGCGGCATGTATTTCTGAATCAACAACAGCTTACCACCTAAAATGTTTAAGAAATTGAAGAGGTTAACAAAGTTATATGTTTGACCAAATACCAAAAACATTCCATTTAAAAAAACACCAAAAAATCATTTTAAAATTTTCATGTTTTGCATTGACTTTGTAAATTTCATTTTAAAATTTTCATGTTTTGCATTGACTTTGTAAATTTCATAACTTCTATTTATATCGTTGATATTGCATCATTTTTGGCACTTTGTCAAATGGGGTCATCTGATATATCAAATTGAAGGTCTCAATAAACTCTACTTAAAAATGAAAATTTTAAGCCTGTTTTTCATCCCAGGCGGAAGGGTGGGGTCATTTAGTGCAAAAATGAAAATTTCTCAGATGGTAAGGTTGTCGCATATCAAATGAAAGAACATAAAGCGTACATTTCAAATTTCAAATTGACGTCCCCCAAAAATGGGTTGGATGGGGTCATTGAGTGCAAAAAATAAATTTTCTTTTACTATAGGGTTGTTGTATATCAATTGAAAGGTCATGATGTGTACATTTGAAATATAAAATTCCCAACCTCCAAAAATTGGTTGGATGGGGTCATTAAGTGCAAAAATCAGACTTTCTAGAACATGGTGTTGTCGCATATCAAATGAAAGCTCAGTTACTCTGTTCCATATATCATAATTCCGATCTCAAAAAAGTAGGCAGATGAGGTCATTAAGTGTAAAAAGCGAAAAGTTTCAAAAGGTATGCTTGTCGTATATCAAACGAAAGGTCGTACAAAGTACAATACGAAAACATCACTTTTACAGGAAAGACCTTTCAATTGTTTTACAAACAATTGAGATACTAGTTAAGGTCTTTCCCCTTCGTGAGGAAAGACCTTATTGTTTTTCTAATGTTTTTTTTTCTTTTTCTTTTTCTTTTTTTTCTTTTTTTTCTTCCAACATTTTTTTGACATGCGCGACTCTTGTTTCTGTTGCAGTTATTAAGACCAAATATGGACCTTCGCTAGACCTCACCAAGATGTATTACCAAATGACCCTGTTAAGGATTTCATCATCCCCTTTAGGAGTTATCTCCCTTTTATTGATTTTTTTCAACATGGCCCTCCCTCGTTGGTTTTAAAGGTATCATGACCTTAATTGGACATAATGTAGATTTCATCATGATGTATTACCGTGTGAGGCTGAATAGGATTTCATTGTCCCCTATGAGAGTTATATCCCCTTGAAGCAATTTCTTTCCTTTGCAATTTTCTCAAAAAGTATAAGAGATATAATCGATTTGAAAACGGCAACATGTACAGGAACAGATGGCAATGTTAATGAACATGTACAATCATTTTGTTATTAACCCACATAAGGAGTTATTCCCCTTGAAAAATTGTACATAATTTTAGAAAAATTGTATTTCGAGAACAAGAAGTCGTAGAGACTTGGAACCTTCACCAAAAATCTTTAATTCATGTGACCTTTAAAATACACCCAAGGTCAAAGGTCATCGAGTGCAAAAAAAACTTACACTGCAATTTCAAGCTTACATATTAGAAAAACGGTAAGACTTTGCTGCATACATACAGCGTGTAAATTGTTCCTCTCGACGAGCTCTACATTTTATACAATAAGCCCAAAAATGTCCGACCGTCTGTTCAAAAGTTACAACGAGATGATTCTTAAAAGTATAGTATTGTGTGTATATCTTTTTAAAGGTAACAGATATCAACCTACTATAAACTGCAAAGATGATCAGTAATTCAAGACCTTCAATTTGAGGTCAATGTCAGGTCATGATGAAATTTTACCTTGACCTTCACAGTATACAATGACCTTGACCTTGTGATAGTTGAAAGGTTAAGTGGTCCTGAGTTGAATGGTGCTAGTCCCATGTCTCTACGACTTCCGGTTCTTAAGTTTGGTATTGCATCATATATTTGATGATTAATTGTGACCTTGGTGAACTTTGAAATCGTCCCATTTCTTTTTCTATAATGTTGTCCTTCAACTGTAGATCATTTATCATTTAACAGATTTGAAATATCTATTGTCGTTTTAGAGATAATGCAGATTAAAGTTTTGCGAGCGGAGGCATGTATTTCTGAATCAACAAGAGCGTACCTCTTAAAATGTTTTAGAAATTGAAGAGGTTAACATAGTTATATGTTTGACCAAATTCCAAAAACATTCCATGGAAAAAAACACCAAGAATTCAATTTGAAATTTTCAAGTTTTGCATTGACTTTGTAAGTTTCATAACTTCTATTTATATAGTTGATATTGCATCATTATTTGCACTTTGTCAAATGGGGTCATCTGATATATCAAATTGAAGGTCTTAATAAACTCTACTTAAAAATGAAAATTTTAAACCCCCTTTTCATCCCAGGGGGACGGGTGGGGTCATTTAGTGCAAACATTCAAATTTCTCAAATGGTAAGGTTGTCGCATATCAAATGAAAGAACATAAAGCGTACATTTCAAATTTCAAATTGACGTCCCCCAAAAATGGGTTGGATAGGGTTATTCAGTGCAAAAAACAAAAAAATCTTTTTAATAGGGTTGTTGTATATCAAATGAAAGGTCATGATGTGTACATTTGAAACATCAAATTCCCGACCTCCAAAAATAAGTTGGATAGGGTTATTAAGTGCAAAAATCAAACTTTCTAGAACATGGCGTTGTCGCATATCAAATGAAAGCTCATTTACTTTATGTTACATATATCATAATTCCGATCTCAAACATGTAGGCGGATGAGGTCATTAAGTGTTAAAACGAAAAGTTTAAGAAGGTATGCTTGTCGTATATCAAACGAAAGGTCGTACAAAGAACATTACGAAAACATCACTTTTACAGGAAAGACCTTTCAATTGTTTTACAAACAATTGAGATACTAGTTTCTTTTTCTTTTTTTTCTTTTTCTTTTTTTTCTTCCAACATTTTTTTGACAGGGCCTCCTCCCCTTTCTGTTGAAGTTATCAAGACCAAATATGGACCATCGATAGACCTCATCGTGAACTTTTACCAGATGAACTTTTGTAGGATTTCATCATCCCCTTTAGAAGTTATCTCCCTTTTATTGATTTTTTTCAACATGGCCCCCCTTTAATGTTTTAAAAGATATCATGACCTTATATAGACAATAGGTAGATATCATCATGATGTATTACCACATGAGGCTGCATAGGATTTCATCATCCCCTTTGAGAGTTATATCCCCTTATAGCAGTTTTTTATATTTGCATTTTTCTCAAAAAGTATTAGAGATAGAATGTAATTGAAAATGACAGCATGTACAAGAACAGATGGCAATGTTTATAAACATAAACAATTAATTTGTTACTTACCCTTATAAGGAGTTATTTCCCTTTAAAAATTATAAATAATTTTTGAAAAATTCTATTTTCAGAACCAGAAGTCATAGAGACCTTGAACCTTCACCAATAATCTTTAATTCATGTGAACTTCAATATGCACCCAAGGTCAAAGGTCACCGAGTGCAAAATAAAATTACGCTGCAATTTCAAGCTTACATATTAGGAAAACGATAAGACTTTGCTGCATACATACAGCGTATAAAATGTTCCTCTCGACGAGCTCTACATTTTATATTAAAGCCCATCAAGGTCTGACCGTCTGTTTAAAAGTTACAACGGGATGATTCTTAAAAGTATAGTATTTTGTGTATATCTTTTTAAAGGTAACATATATCAACCTACTATAAACTGCAAAGATGATCAGTAATTCAAGACCTTCAATTTGAGGTCAATGTCAGGTCATGATGAAATTTCACCTTAACCTTCACATTATACTATGACCTTGACCTTGTGATATTTGAAAGGTCAAGTGGTCCTGAGTTGAATGGTGCTAGTCCCATGTCTCTACAACTTCCGGTTCTTAAGTTTGGTATTGCATCATATATTTGATGATTAATTGTGACCTTGGTGAACTTTGAAATTGTCCCAATTCTTTTTCTATAATGTTGTCCTTCAACTGTAGATCATTTATCATTTAACAGATTTGAGATATCTATTGTCGTTGTAGAGATAATGCAGTTTGAAGTTTTGCGAGTGGAGGCATGTATTTCTGAATCAACAAGAGCATACCTCTTAAAATGTTTTAGAAATTGAAGAGGTTAACATAGTTCTATGTTTGGCCAAATACCAAAAACATTCCATTGAAAAAAACGCCAAAAATTCAATTTGAAATTTTCAAGTTTTGCATTGACTTTGTAAGTTTCATAACTTCTATTTATATAGTTGATATTGCATCATTTTTGGCACTTTGTCAAATGGGGTCATCTGATATATCAAATTGAAGGTCTAAATGTACTCTACTTAAAAATGAAAATTTTAAACCCCCTTTTCATCCCAGGAGGACAGGTGGGGTCATTTAGTGCAAACATTCAAATTTCTCAGATGGTAAGGTTGTCGCATATCAAATGAAAGAACATAAAGCGTACATTTCAAATTTAAAATTGACGTCTCCCAAAAATGGGTTGGATGGGGTCATTGAGTGCAAAAAATAAATTTTCTTTTAAGATAGGGTTGTTGTATATTAAATGAAAGGTCATGATGTGTACATTGGAAATATCAAATCCCGACCTCCAAAAATTAGTTGGATAGGGTTATTAAGTGCAAAAATCAAACTTTCTAAAACATGGCGTTGTCGCATATCAAATGAAAGCTCATCTACTCTATGTTACATATATCATAATTCCGATCTCAGAAAATGTAGGCGAATAAGGTCATTAAGTGTTAAAAGCAAAAAAGTTTCAGAAGGTATGCTTGTCGTATATCGAACGAAAGGTCGTACAAAGTACATTACGAAAACATCACTTTTACAGGAAAGACCTTTCAATTGTTTTACAAACAATTGAGATACTAGTTTTCTTTTTTTTTGTCTTCCAGCATTTGTTTGGCACGCCCTCCTACCGCTTCTATTGGAGTTATCAAAACCAAATTTAAACCATCGATAGACCTCATCATGAACTGTTACTTGATGAACTTTTGTAGGATTTCATCATCCCCTTAAGAAGTTATCTCCCTTTTATTGATTTTTTTCCACATGCCCCCCCTCGTTGTTTTTAAAGATATCATTACCTTATTTGGACAAAAGGTACATCTCATCATTATGTATTACCATATGAGGCTGAATAGGATTTCATCGTCCCCTATGAGAGTTATATCCCCTTGAAACAATTTCTTTCCTTTGCATTTTTCTCAAAAAGTACTAGAGATAGAATCGATTTGAAAACGGCAACATGTACAGGAACAGATGGTAATGTTAATGAACATATACAATCATTTTGTTATTAACCCTTATAAGGAGGTATTCCCATTGAAAAATTGTAAACAATTTTAGAAAATTTTTATTTCCAGAACCGGAAGTCGTAGAGACTTGGGACCTTAACCAATAATCTTTAATTCATGTGACCTTTAATATGCATCCAAGGTCAAAGGTCACCGAGTGCAAAAAAAAATTACGCTGCAATTTCAAGCTTACATATTAGGAAAACGGTAAGACTTTGCTGCATACATACAGCGTATAAAATGTTCCTCTCGACGTGCTCTACATTTTATATGATAAGTCCAAAAAAGTCCTACTGTCTGTTCAAAAGTTACAACGGGATGATTCTTAAAAGTATAGTATTTTGTGTATATCTTTTAAAAGGTAGCAGATATCAACCTACTATAAACTGCAAAGATGATCAGTAATTCAAGACCTTCAATTTGAGGTCAATGTCAGGTCATGATGAAATTTCACCTTGACCTTCACAGTATACTATGACCTTGACCTTGTGATATTTGAAAGGTCAAGCGGTCCTGAGTTGAATAGTGGTAGTTCCATGTCTCTACGACTTCCGGTTCTTAAGTTTGGTATTGCATCATATATTTGATGATTAATTGTGACCTTGGTGAACTTTGAAAATGTACCAATTCTTTTCCTATAATGTTGTCCTTCAAATGTAGATCATTTATCATTTAACAGATTTGAGATATCTATTGTCGTTTTAGAGATAATGCAATTTGAAGTTTTGCGAGCGGTAGCATGTATTTCTGAATCAACAACAGCTTACCCCTTAAAATGTTGTAGAAATTGAAGAAGTTAACATAGTTATATCTTTGACCAAATACCAAAAACATTCCATTGAAAAAAAACACCAAAAAAATCATTTCGAAATTTTCATGTTTTGCATTGACTTTGTAAGTTTCATAACTTCTATTTATATAATTGATATTGCATCAATTTTTGCACTTTGTCAAATGGGGTCATCTGATATATCAAATTGAAGGTCTCAATAAACTCTACTTAAAAACGAAAATTTTAAACCTATTTTTCATCCCAGGTGGAAGGGTGGGGTCATTTAGTGCAAAAATTCAAACTTCTTAGATGGTAAGGTTGTCGCATATCAAATGAAAGAACATAAAGCGTACATTTCACATTTCAAATTGACGTCTCTCGAAAATTGGTTAGATGGGGTCATTGAGTGCAAAAAATAAATTTTCTTTTACTATAGGGTTGTTGTATATCAAATGAAAGGTCATGATGTGTACTTAAGGTCTTTCCCCTACGTGAGGAAAGACCTTATTGTTTTTCTAATGTTTTTTTTTCTTTTTAAGGTCTTTCCCCTACATGGGAAAGACCTTATTATTTTTCTAATGTTTTTAGGTCTTTCCCCTACATGGGAAAGACCTTATTGTTTTTCTAATGTTTTTTAAAGGTCTTTCCTCTCCGCGAGGAAAGACCTTATTGTTTTTCTAATGTTTTTTTTTTTTCTTTTTTTTCTTTTTTTTCTTCCAACATTTTTTTGACATGCCCGCCCTTCTTTATGTTAGAGTTACCAAGACCAAATATGGACCATTGATAGACCTCATCATGCAGTTTTACCAAATGACCCTGTTAAGGATTTCATCATCCTCTTTAGAAGTTATCTCCCTTTTATTGATTTTTTTCAACACGGCACCCCCTCGTTGTTTTTAAAGATATCATGACATTATTTGGACAATAGGTAGATCTCATCATGATTTATTACCATATGAGGTTGAATAGGATTTCATTGTCCCCTATGAGAGTTATATCCCCTTGAAACAATTTCTTTCCTTTGCATTTTTCTCAAAAAGTATAAGAGATAGAATTGATTTGAAAACGGCAACATGTACAGGAACAGATGACAATGTTAATGAACATATACAATCATTATGTTATTAACCCTTATAAGGAGTTATTCCCCTTGAAAAATTGTGTACAATTTTAGAAAAATTGTATTTCCAGAACCAGAAGTCGTAGAGACTTGGGACCTTCACCAATAATCTTTAATTCATGTGACCTTTAATATGCACCCAAGGTCAAAGGTCACAGAGTGCAAAATAAAATTACGCTGCAATTTCAAGCTTACATATTAGGAAAACGATAAGACTTTGCTGCATACATACAGCGTATAAAATGTTCCTCTCTACGAGCTCTGCATTTTATATAATAAGCCCAAAAATGTCCGACCGTCTGTTCAAAAGTTTTAACAGGATGATTCTTAAAAGTATAGTATTGTGTGTATATCTTTTTAAAGGTAACAGATATCAACCTACTATAAACTGCAAAGATGATCAGTAGTTCAAGACCTTCAATTTGAGGTCAATGTCAGGTCATGATGAAATTTCACCTTGACCTTCACATTATACTATGACCTTGACCTTGTGATATTTGAAAGGTCAAGTGGTCCTGAGTTGAATGGTGATAGTCCCATGTCTCCACGACTTCCGGTTCTCAAGTTTTGTATTGCATCATATATTTGATGATTAATTGTGACCTTGGTGAACTTTGAAATTGTCCAAATTCTTTTTCTATAATGTTGTCCTTCAACTGTAGATCATTTATCATTTAACAGATTTGAGATATCTATTGTCGTTTTAGAGATAATGCAGTTTCAAGTTTTTCGAGCGGAGGCATGTATTTCTGAATCATCAAGAGCTTACCACTTAAAATGTTTTAGAAATTGAAGAGGTTGACATAGTTATATGTTTGACCAAATACCAAAAACATTCCATGGAAAAAAACACCAAAAAATCAATTTGAAATTTTCATGTTTTGCATTGACTTTGTAAGTTTCATAACGTCTATTTATATAGTTGATATTGCATCATTATTTGCACTTTGTCAAATGGGGTCATCTGATATATCAAATTGAAGGTCTTAATAAACTCTACTTAAAAATGAAAATTTTAAACCCCCTTTTCATCCCAGGGGGAAGGGTGGGGTCATTTAGTGCAAACATTCAAATTTCTCAGATGGTAAGGTTGTCGCATATCAAATGAAAGAACATAAAGCGTACATTTCAAATTTCAAATTGACGTCCCCCAAAAATTGGTTTGAAGGGGTCATTGAGTGCAAAAAATAAATTTTCTTTTTACGATAGGGTTATGGTATATCAAATGAAAGGTCATGATGTATACATTTGAAATATCAAATTCCTGACCTCCAAAAATTTGTAAGATAGGGTTATTAAGTGCAAAAATAAAACTTTCTAGAACATGGTGTTGTCGCATATTCTTTTTTTTTTTTTCTTTTTTTTCTTCCAACATTTTTTTGACAGGGCCTTCTCCCCTTTCTGTTGAAGTTATCAAGACCAAATATGGACCATCGATAGACCTCATCATGAACTTTTACCAGATGAACTTTTGTAGGATTTCATCATCCCCTTTAGAAGTTATCTCCCTTTTATTGATTTTTTTCAACATGGCCCCCCTTTAATGTTTTAAAAGATATCATGACCTTATATGGACAATAGGTAGATATCATCATGATGTATTACCACATGAGGCTGCATAGGATTTCATCATCCCCTTTGAGAGTTATATCCCCTTATAGCAATTTGTAATATTTGCATTTTTCTCAAAAAGTATTTGAGATAGAATGTAATTGAAAATGACAGCATGTACAAGAACAGATGGCAATGTTTATAAACATAAACAATTAATTTGTTACTTATCCTTATAAGGAGTTATTTCCCTTTAAAAATTATAAATAATTTTTGAAAAATTCTATTTTCAGAACCGGAAGTCATAGACCTTGAACCTTGACCAATAATCTTTAATTCATGTGACCTTCAATATGCACCCAAGGTCAAAGGTCACCGAGTGCAAAATAAAATTACGCTGCAATTTCAAGCTTACATATTAGGAAAACGATAAGACTTTGCTGCATACATACAGCGTGTAAATTGTTCCTCTCGACGAGCTCTACATTTTATGCAATAAGCCCAAATATGTCTGACCGTCTGTTTAAAAGTTACGACGGGATGATTCTTAAAAGTATAGTATTGTGTGTATATCTTTTTAAAGGTAACAGATATCAACCAAATATAAACGGCAAAGATGATCAGTAATTCAAGACCTTCAATTTGAGGTCAATGTCAGGTCATGATGAAATTTCACCTTGACCTTCACATAATACTATGAACTTGACCTTGAGATATTTGAAAGGTCAAGTGGTCCTGAGTTGAATGGTGATAGTCCCATGTCTCTACGACTTTCGGTTCTCAAGTTTGGTATTGCATCATATATTTGATGATTAATTGTGACCTTGGTGAACTTTGAAATTGTCCCAATTCTTTTTCTATAATGTTGTCCTTTAACTTTAGATCATTTACCATTTAACAGATTTGAGATATCTATTGTCGTTTTAGAGATAATGCAATTTGAAATTTTGCGAGCGGCGGCCTGTATTTCTGAATCAACAACAGCTTACCACTTAAAATGTTTAAGAAATTGAAGAGGTTAACATAGTTATATGTTTGACCAAATACCAAAAACATTCCATTGAAAAAAACACCAAAAATTCAATTTGAAATTAGTGCAAACATTCAAATTTCTCAGATGGTAAGGTTGTCGCATATCAAATGAAAGAACATAAATTGTACATTTCAAATTTTAAATTGACGTCCCCCAAAAGTTGGTTGAATGGGGTCATTGAGTGCAAAAAATAAATTTTCTTTTACGATAGGGTTGTTGTATATCAAATGAAAGGTCATGATGTGAACATTTGAAATATCAAATTCCCAACCTCCAAAAATTAGTTGGATGGGGTTATTAAGTGCAAAAATCAAACTTTTTAGAACATGGCGCTGTCGCATATCAAATGAAAGCTCATCTACCCTGTGTTACATATATCATACCTCCGATCTCAAAAATGTAGGCGGATGAGGTCATTAAGTGTAAAGAGCGAAAAGTTTCAAAAGGTATGCTTGTCGTATATCAAACGAAAGGTCGTACAAAGAACATTACGAAAACATCAATTTTTCAGGAAAGACCTTTCAATTGTTTTACAAACAATTGAGATACTAGTTTTTTTTTTTTTTTTTTCATCCAGCATTTGTTTGTCATGGCCTCCCCTCGTTTCTATTGGAGTTATCAAGACCAAATATATACCATCAGTAGACCTCATCATGAAGTTTTTCCAGATGAGGCTGTGAAGGATTTCATCATCCCCTTTAGAAGTTATCTCCCTTTTATTGGTTTTTTTCGACATGACCCCCCCTCGTTGTTTTTAAAGATATCATCACTTTATTTGGACAAAAGTTTGACCTCATCATGATCTGTTACCATATGAGGCTGCTAAGGATTTCTTAATTCCCTATGAGAGTTACGTCCCCTTGAAGCAATTTCTTTCTTTTACATTTTTCTCAAAAAGTATTCAAGATAGAATCCATTTGAAAACGGCAACATGTACAAGACCAGATGGCAATGATAATAAACATATACAATCATTTTGTTGTTAACCCTTATAAGGAGATATTTCCCTTGAAAAAATATACACAATTTTTGAAAAATTGTATCTCGAGAACCGGAAGTCGTAAAGACTTGGGACCTACACCAATAATCTTAAGTTCATGTGACCTTTAATTTGCACACAAGGTCAAAGGTCACTGAGTGCAAAAAAAAATTACGCTGCAATTTCAAGCTTGCATATTAAGAAAACGATAAGAGTTTGCTACATACTTACAGCGTATAAAATGTTCCTCTCGACGAGCTCTACATTTTATACACTGAGCTCAAAAGATTCCGACTGTCTGTTCAAAAGTTATGACGGGATGATTCTTAAAAGTATAGCATTGTGTGTATATCTTTTTAAAGGTAACAGATATCAACCTACTATAAACGGCAAAGATGATCAGTAATTCAAAACCTTCAATTTGAGGTCAATGTCAGGTCATGATGAAATTTCACCTTGACCTTCACATAACACTATGACCTTGACATTGAGATATTTGAAAGGTCAAGTGGTCCTGAGTTGAATGGTGATAGTCCCATGTCTCTACGACTTCCGGTTCTCAAGTTTGGTATTGCATCATATATTTGATGATTAATTGTGACCTTGGTGAACTTTGAAATTGTCCCAATTCTTTTTCTATAATGTTGTCCTTTAACTTTAGATCATTTACCATTTAACAGATTTGAGATATCTATTGTCGTTTTAGAGATAATGCAGTTTGAAATTTTGCAAGCGGCGGCCTGTATTTCTGAATCAACAACAGCTTACCACTTAAAATGTTTAAGAAATTGAAGAAGTTAACATAGTTATATGTTTGACCAAATACCAAAAACATTCCATTGAAAAAAACACCAAAAATTCAATTTGAAATTTTCAAGTTTTGCATTGACTTTTTAAGTTTCATAACTTCTATTTATATAGTTGATATTGCATCATTATTTGCACTTTGTCAAATGAGGTCATCTGATATATCAAATTGAAGGTCTCAATAAACTCTACTTAAAAATTAAAATTTTAAACCCCCTATTCATCCCAGGGGGACGGGTGGGGTCATTTAGTGCAAACATTCAAATTTCTCAGATGGTAAGGTTGTCGCATATCAAATGAAAGAACATAAATCGTACATTTCAAATTTTAAATTGACGTCCCCAAAAAATTGGTTGAATGGGGTCATTAAGTGCAAAAAATAAATTTTCTTTTACGATAGTGTTGTTGTATATCAAATGAAAGGTCATGATGTGTACATTTGAAATATCAAGTTCCCAACCTCCAAAAATTAGTTGGATGGGGTTATTAAGTGCAAAAATCAAACTTTTTAGAACATGGCGCTGTCGCATATCAAATGAAAGCTCATCTACCCTGTGTTACATATATCATACTTCCGATCTCAAAAATGTAGGCGGATGAGGTCATTAAGTGTAAAAAGCGAAAAGTTTCAAAAGGTATGCTTGTCGTATATCAAACGAAAGGTCGTACAAAGAACATTACGAAAACATCAATTTTTCAGGAAAGATCTTTCAATTGTTTTACAAACAATTGAGATACTAGTTTTTTCTTTTTTTTCTTCCAGCATTTGTTTGGCTCGCCCTCCTTCCGCTTCTATTGGAGTTATCAATACCAAAATTAAAACATCGATAGAGCTCAACATGAACTTTTACCAGATGAACTTTTGTAGGATTTCACCTTCCCCTTAAGAAGTTATCTCCCTTTTATTGATTTTTTTTCAACATGGTCCCCCCAAAATGTGTTAAAAGATATCATGACTTTATTTGGACAATAGGTAGATCTCATCATGATGTATTACCATATCAGGCTGCATAGGATTTCATCATCGACTTTGAGAGTTATATCCCCTTGAAGCAATTTCTTTTATTTGCATTTTTTTCAAAAAGTATTAGAGATAGAATTTAATTGAAAATGACAGCATGTATAAGAACAGATGGCAATGTTTATAAACATAAACAATAAATTTGTTATTAACCCTTATAAGGAGTTATTTCCCTTTAAAAATTAAAAATATTTTTTCAAAAATTTATATTCGAGAACCGGAAGTCATAGAGACTTGTAACCTTCACCAATAATCTTAAATTCAAATGACCTTTAATATGCACCCAAGGTCAAAGGTCACCGATTGCAAAAAAAAAATTACGCTGCAATTTCAAGCTTACATATTAGGAAAACGATAAGACTTTGCTGCATACATACAGCGTATAAAATGTTTCTCTTGACGAGCTCTACATTTTATACCCTGAGCTCAAAAGAGTCTGACTGTCTGTTCAAAAGTTACGACGGGATGATTCTTAAAAGTATAGTATTGTGTGTATATCTTTATAAAGGTAACAGATATCAACCTACTGTAAACTGCAAAGATGACCAGTAGTTCAAGGCCTTCAATTTGAGGTCAATGTCAGGTCATGATGAAATTTCACCTTGACCTTCACATTATATTATAACCTTGACCTTGTGATATTTGAAAGGTCAAGTAGTCCTGAGTTGAATGGTGATAGTCCCATGTCTCTACGATTTCCGGTTCTCAAGTTTTGTATTGCATCATATATTTGATGATTAATTGTGACCTTGGTGAACTTTGAAATTGTCCCAGTTCTTTTTCTATAATGTTGTCCTTCAACTGTAGATCATTTATCATTTAACAGATTTGAGATATCTATTGTCGTTTTAGAGATAAAGCAGTTTGAAGTTTTGCGAGCGGAGGCATGTATTTCTGAATCATCAAGAGCTTACCACTTAAAATGTTTTAGAAATTGAAGAGGTTGACATAGTTATATTTTTAAGGTCTTTCCTCTCCGCGAGGAAAGACCTTATTGTTTTTCTCCTGTTTTTTTTTTTTTTTTTTTTTTTTTTTTTTTTTTCATCCAGCATTTCTTTGACATGGCCTCCCTTCGTTTCTGTTGGAGTAATCGAGACCAAATATGGACCATCGGTAGACCTCATCATAAAGTATTAACAGATGAGGCTGTGTAGGATTTCATCATCCCCTTTAGAAGTTATCTCCCTTTTATTGTTTTTTTTCGACATGGCCCCCCCTCGTTGTTTTTGAAGATATCATGACCTTATTTGGACAAAAGTTAGATCTCATCATGATGTGTTACCATATGAGGCTGCTAAGGATTTCATCATTCCCTATGAGAGTTACGTCCCCTTGAAGCAATTTCTTTCTTTTACATTTTTCTCAAAAAGTATTCAAGATAGAATTGATTTGAAAACGGCAACATGTACAAGACCAGATGGCAATGATAATAAACCTATACAATCATTTTGTTGTTAACCCTTATAAGGAGTTATTTCCCTTGAAAGAATATACACAATTTTTGAAAAATTGTATCTCGAGAACCGGAAGTCGTAAAGACTTGGGACCTACACCAATAATCTTAAGTTCATGTGACCTTTAATTTGCACCCAAGGTCAAAGGTCACCAAGTGCAAAAAAAAATTACGCTGCAATTTCAAGCTTGCATATTAAGAAAACGATAAGAGTTTGCTGCATACTTACAGCGTATAAAATGTTCCTCTCTATGAGCTCTACATTTTATACACTGAGCTCAAAAGTGTCCGACTGTCTGTTCAAAAGTTACGACGGGATGATTCTTAAAAGTATAGTATTGTGTGTATATCTTTTTAAAGGTAACAGATATCAACCTACTATAAACTGCAAAGATGATCAGTAATTCAAGACCTTCAATTTGAGGTCAATGTCAGGTCATGATGAAATTTCACCTTGACCTTCACATTATACTATGACCTTGACCTTGTGATATTTGAAAGGTCAAGTGGTCCTGAGTTGAATGGTGATAGTCCCATATCTCTACGACTTCCGGTTCTGAAGTTTGGTATTGCATCATATATTTGATGATTAATTGTGACCTTGGTGAACTTTGAAATTGTCCAAATTCTTTTTCTATGATGTTGTCCTTTAACTGTAGATCATTTACCATTTAACAGATTTGAGATATCTATTGTCGTTTTAGAGATAATCCAGTTTGAAATTTTGCGAGCGGCGGCATGTATTTCTGAATCAATAACAGCTTACCACTTAAAATGTTTAGAAATTGAAGAGGTTAATATAGTTATATGTTTGACCAAATACCAAAAACATTCCATGGAAAAAAACGCCAAAAATTCAATTTGAAATTTTCAAGTTTTGCATTGACTTTGTAAGTTTCATAACTTCTATTAATATAGTTGATATTGCATCATTTTTGGCACTTTGTCAAATGGGGTCATCTGATATATCAAATTGAAGGTCTAAATGTACTCTACTTAAAAATGAAAATTTTAAACTCCCTTTTCATCCCCGGGGGACGGGTGGGGTCATTTAGTGCAAACATTCAAATTTCTCAGATGGTAAGGTTGTCGCATATCAAATGAAAGAACATAAAGCGTACATTTCAAATTTCAAATTGACGTCTCCCAAAAATGGGTTGGATGGGGTCATTGAGTGCAAAAAATAAATGTTCTTTTAAGGTAGGGTTGTTGTATATCAAATGAAAGGTCATGATGTGTACATTTGAAATATCAAATTCCCGACCTCCAAAAATTTGTTGGATAGGGTTATTAAGTGCAAAAATCAAACTTTCAAGAACATGGTGTTGTCGCATATCAAACGAAAGCTCATCTACTCTGTTCCATATTCTTTTTCTTTTTTTTCTTTTTTTTCTTCCAACATTTTTTTGACATGCCCGCCTCTTGTTTCTGTTGAAGTTATTAAGACCAAATATGGACCATCGCTAGACCTCACCAAGATGTATTACCAAAATGACCTTGTTAAGGATTTCATCATCCCCATTAAGAGTTATCTCCCTTTTATTGATTTTTTTCAACATGGCCCTCCCTCGTTGGTTTTAAAGATATTGTGACCTTTATTGGACATAATGTAGATCTCATCATGATGTATTACCATGTGAGCCTGAATAGGATTTCATCTACCCCTATGAGAGTTATATCCCCTTGAAACAATTTCTTTCCTTTGCATTTTTCTCAAAAAGTATAAGAGATAGAATTGATTTGAAAACGGCATTATGTACAAGAACAGATGGCAATGTTAATAAACATGTACAATCATTTTGTTATTAACCCTTATAAGGAGTTGTTCCCCTTGAAAAATTGTACATAATTTTAGAAAAATTGTATATCGTGAACCAAATGTCGTAGAGACTTGGGACCTTCACCAATAATCTTTAATTCATGTGACCTTTAATATGCAGTCAAGGTCAAAGGTCACTGAGTGCAAAAAAAAATTACGCTGCAAATTCAAGCTTGCATATTAGGAAAACGATAAGACTTTGCTGCATACATACAGCGTATAAAATGTTCCTCTCGACGAGCTCTACATTTTATATGATAAGTCAAAAAATGTCCGACTGTCTGTTCAAAAGTTACAACAGGATGATTCTTAAAAGTATAGTATTGTATGTATATCTTTTTAAAGGTAACAGATATCAACCTACTATAAACAGCAAAGATGATCAGTAATTCAAGACCTTCAATTTGAGGTCAATGTCAGGTCATGATGAAATTTCACCTTGACCTTCAAATTATACTATGACCTTGACCTTGTGATATTTGAAAAGTCAAGTGGTCTTGAGTTAAATGGTGGTAGTCCCATGTCTCCACGACTTCCGGTTCTCAAGTTTGAAATTGCATCATATATTTGATGATTAATTGTGACCTTATTGAACTTTGAAATTGTCCCAATTCTTTTTCTATAATCTTGTCCTTCAACTGTACATCATTTATCATTTAACAGATTTGAGATATCTATTGTCGTTTTAGAGATAATGCAGTTTGTAATTTTGCAAGCAGCGGCATATATTTCTGAATAAACAACAGATTACCACTTAAAATGTTTAAGAAATTGAAGAGGTTAACATAGTTATATGTTTAACCAAATACCAAAAACATTCCATTGAAAAAAACACCAAAAAATCAATTTGAAATTTTCCGGTTTTGCATTGACTTTGTGAGTTTCATAAGTTCTATTTATATAGTTGATATTGCATCATGTTTGGCACTTTGTCAAATGGGGTCATCTAATATATCAAATTGAAGGTCTTAATAAACTCTGCTTAAAAATAAAAATTTTAAACTCCTTTTTCATTGCAGGGGGAAGGGTTGGGTCATTTAGTGCAAAAATTCAAATTTATCAGATGGTAAGGTTGTCGCATATCAAATGAAAGGACATAAAGCTTACATTTCAAATTGCAAAGTGACGTCCCCAAAAAAAATCGTTGGGTGGGGTCATTGAGTGCAAAAAATAAAATTTCTTTTAAGATAGGGTTGTTGTATATCAAATGAAAGGTCATGATGTGTACATTTGAAATATCAAATTCCCGACCTCCAAAAATTAGTTGGATAGGGTTATTAAGTGCAAAAATCAAACTTTCTAGAACATGGCGTTGTCGCATATCAAATGAAAGCCCATCTACTCTATGTTACATATATCATACTTCCAATCTCAAAAATGTAGGCG
This sequence comes from Mytilus edulis, assembly GCA_019925275.1. NCBI lineage: Eukaryota > Metazoa > Mollusca > Bivalvia > Mytilida > Mytilidae > Mytilus > Mytilus edulis. The sequence goes on along the minus strand of CM034361.1, from coordinate 46,909,555 downwards.
GATGAGGTCATTAAGTGTTAAAAGCAGAAAGTTTGAGAAGGTATGCTTGTCGTATATCAAACGAAAGTTCGTACAAAGAACATAACGAAAACACCACTTTTACAGGAAAGACCTTTCAATTGTTTTACAAACAATTGAGATACTAGTTCTTTTTTAAGGTCTTTCCTCTCCGCGAGGAAAGACCTTATTGTTTTTCTCCTGTTTTTTTTTTTTTTTTTTTTTTTTTTTTTTTTCATCCAGCATTTGTTTAACATGGCCTCCCCTTGTTTCTATTGGAGTTATCAAGACCAAATATGGACCATCGGTAGACCTCATCATGAAGTATTACCAGATGAGGCTGTGTAGGATTTCATCATCCCCTTTAGAAGTTATCTCCCTTTTATTGGTTTTTTTTCGACATGGCCCCCCCTCGTTGTTTTTGAAGATATCATGACCTCATTTGGACAATAGTTAGATCTCATCATGATGTGTTACCATATGAGACTGCTAAGGATTTCATCATTCCCTATGAGAGTTATGTCCCCTTGAAGCAATTTCTTTCTTTTACATTTTTCTCAAAAAGTATTCAAGATAGAATCGATTTGAAAACGGCAACATGTACAGGACCAGATGGCAATGTTAATTAACATATACAATCATTTTGTTGTTAACCCTTATAAGGAGTTATTTCCCTTGAAAAAATATAAACAATTTTTGAAAAATTGTATCTCGAGAACCGGAAGTCGTAAAGACCTGGGACCTACACCAATAATCTTAAGTTCATGTGACCTTTAATTTGCATCCAAGGTCAAAGGTCACCGAGTGCAAAAAAAAATTACGCTGCAATTTCAAGCTTTCATATTAAGAAAACGATAAGAGTTTGCTGCATACTTACAGCGTATAAAATGTTCCTCTCGACAAGCTCTACATTTTATACACTGACCTCAAAAGAGTCCGACTGTCTGTTCAAAAGTTACAACGGGATGATTCTTAAAAGTATAGTATTGTGTGTATATCTTTTTAAAGGTAACAGATATCAACCTACTGTAAACTGCAAAGATGATCAGTAGTTCAAGACCTTCAATTTGAGGTCAATGTCAGGTCATGATGAAATTTCACCTTGACCTTCACATTTTACTATGACCTTGACCTTGTAATATTTGAAAGGTCAAGTGGTCCTGAGTTGAATGGTGATAGTCCCATGTCTCTACGACTTCCGGTTCTCAAGTTTTGTATTGCATCATATATTAAATGATTTATTGTGACCTCGGTGAACTTTGAAATTGTCCCAATTCTTTTTCTATAATGTTGTCCTTCAACTGTAGATCATTTATCATTTAACAGATTTGAGATATCTATTGTCGTTTTAGAGATAATGCAGTTTGAAGTTTTTCGAACGGAGGCATGTATTTCTGAATCATCAAGAGCTTACCACTTAAAATGTTTTAGAAATTGAAGAGGTTGACATAGTTATATGTTTGACCAAATACCAAAAACATTTCATGGAAAAAAACACCAAAAAATCAATTTGAAATTTTCAAGTTTTGCATTGACTTTGTAAGTTTCATAACTTCTATTTATATAATTGATATTGCATCATTATTTGCACTTTGTCAAATGGGGTCATCTGATATATCAAATTGAAGGTCTTAATAAACTCTACTTAAAAATGAAAATTTTAAACCCCCTTTTCATCCCAGGGGGACGGGTGGGGTCATTTAGTGCAAACATTCAAATTTCTCAGATGGTAAGGTTGTCGCATATCAAATGAAAGAACATAAAGCGTACATTTCAAATTTCAAATTGACGTCTCCCAAAAATGGGTTGGATGGGGTCATTGAGTGCAAAAAATAAATGTTCTTTTAAGGTAGGGTTGTTGTATATCAAATGAAAGGTCATGATGTGTACATTTGAAATATCAAATTCCCGACCTCCAAAAATTTGTTGGATAGGGTTATTAAGTGCAAAAATCAAACTTTCAAGAACATGGTGTTGTCGCATATCAAACGAAAGCTCATCTACTCTGTTCCATATATCATAATTCCGATTTCAAAAATGTAGATGGATGAGGTCATTAAGTGTAAAAAGCGAAAAGTTTCAGAAGGTGTGCTTGTCGTATATCAAACGAAAGGTCGTACAAAGTACAATACAAAAACATCATTTTTACAGGAAAGACCTTTCAATTGTTTTACAAACAATTGAGATACTAGTCTTTTTCTTTTTTTTCTTCCAACATTTTTTGACAGGGCCTCCTCCCCTTTCTGTTGAAGTTATCAAGACAAAATATGGACCATCGATAGACCTCATCATGAACTTTTACCAGATGAACTTTTGTAGGATTTCATCATCCCCTTTAGAAGTTATCTCCCTTTTATTGATTTTTTTCAACATGGCCCCCCTTTAATGTTTTAAAAGATATCATAACCTTATATGGACAATAGGTAGATATCATCATGATGTATTACCACATGAAGCTGCATAGGATTTCATCATCCCCTTTGAGAGTTATATCCCCTTATAGCAATTTTTTATATTTGTATTTTTCTCAAAAAGTATTAGAGATAGAATATAATTGAAAATGACAGCATGTACAAGAACAGATGGCAATGTTTATAAACATAAACAATTAATTTGTTACATACCCTTATAAGGAGTTATTTCCCTTTAAAAATTATAAATAATTTTTGAAAAATTCTATTTTCAGAACCGGAAGTCATAGAGACCTTGAACCTTCACCAATAATCTTTAATTCATGTGACCTTCAATATGCACCCAAGGTCAAAGGTCACCGAGTGCAAAATAAAATTACGCTGCAATTTCAAGCTTACATATTAGGAAAACGATAAGACTTTGCTGCATACATACAGCGTATAAAATGTTCCTCTCGACGAGCTCTACATTTTATATATTAAGCCCATAAAGGTCCGACCGTCTATTCAAAAGTTACAACGGGATGATTCTTAAAAGTATAGTATTTTGTGTATATCTTTTTAAAGGTAACAGATATCAACATACTATAACTGCAAAGATGATCAGTAATTCAAGACCTTCAATTTGAGGTCAATGTCAGGTCATGATGAAATTTCACCTTGACCTTCACAGTATACTAAGACCTTGACCTTGTGATATTTGAATGGTCAAGTGGTCCCGAGTTGAATGGTGCTAGTCCCGTGTCTCTACGACTTCCGGTTCTTAAGTTTGGTATTGCGTCATATATTTGATGATTAATTGTGACCTTGGTGAACTTTGAAATTGTCCCAATTCTTTTTCTATAATGATGTCCTTCAACTGTAGATCATTTATCATTTAACAGATTTGAGATATCTATTGTTGCTGTAGAGATAATGCAGTTTGAAGTTTTGCGAGCGGAGGCATGTATTTCTGAATCAACAAGAGCGTACCTCTTAAAATGTTTTAGAAATTGAAGAGGTTAACATAGTTCTATGTTTGACCAAATACCAAAAACATTCCATAGAAAAAAAAACGTCAAAAATTCAATTTGAAATTTTCAAGTTTTACATTGACTTTGTAAGTTTCATAACTTCTATTTATATAGTTGATATTGCATCATTTTTTGCACTTTATCAAATGGGGTCATCTGATATATCAAATTAAAGGTCTAAATGTACTCTACTTAAAAATGAAAATTTTAATCCCCCTTTTCATCCCAGGAGGACGGGTGGGGTCATTTAGTGCAAACATTCAAATTTCTCAGATGGTAAGGTTGTCGCATATCAAATGAAAGAACATAAAGCGTACATTTCAAATTTAAAATTGACGTCTCCCAAAAATGGGTTGGATGGGGTCATTGAGTGCAAAAAATAAATTTTCTTTTACGATAGGGTTGTTGTTTATCAAATGAAAGGTCTTCACGTGTACATTTGAAATATCAAATTCCCGACCTCCAAAAATTAGTATGATGGGGTTATTTAGTGCAAAAATCAAACTTTCTAGAACATGGCGTTGTCGCATATCAAATGAAAGCTCATCTACCCTGTGTTACATATATCATACTTTCGATCTCAAAAATGTAGGCGGATGAGGTCATTAAGTGTAAAAAGCGAAAAGTTTCAGAAGGTATGCTTGTCGTTTATCAAACGAAAGGTCAAAGGAAAGTACATAACGAAAACATCACTTTTACAGGAAAGACCTTTCAATTGTTTTACAAACAATTGAGATACTAGTTTTTTTTTCTTTTTCTTTTTTTTCTTCCAACATTTTTTTGACAGGGCCTCCTCCCCTTTCTGTTGAAGTTATCGAGACCAAATATGGACCATCGATAGACCTCATCATGAACTTTTACCAGATGAACTTTTGTAGGATTTCATCATCCCCTTTAGAAGTTATCTCCCTTTTATTGATTTTTTTCAACATGGCCCCCTTTTAATGTTTTAAAAGATATCATGACCTTATATGGACAATAGGTAGATATCATCATGATGTATTACCACATGAGGCTGCATAGGATTTCATCATCCCCTTTGAGAGTTATATCCCCTTGAAACAATTTTTCCCCAAAAAGTATTAGAGATAGAATGTAATTGAAAATGACAGCATGTACAAGAAAAAAGTAAAAACACAAAAATACTGAACTCCGAGGAAAATTCAAAAAGGAAAATCAAAAATCAAAAGGCAAAATCAAAAGTCCAAACACATCAAACGAATGGATAACAACTGTCATATTCCTGACTTGGTACAGGCATTTTCTAATGTAGAAAGAACAGATGGCAATGTTTATAAACATAAACAATTAATTTGTTACTTACCCCTATAAGGAGTTATTTCCCTTTAAAAATTATAAATAATTTTTGAAAAATTCTATTTTCAGAACCGGAAGTCATAGAGACCTTGAACCTTCACCAATAATCTTTAATTCATGTGACCTTCAATATGCACCCAAGGTCAAAGGTCACAGAGTGGCAAAATAAAAGTACGCTGCAATTTCAAGCTTACATATTAGGAAAACGATAAGACTTTGCTGCATACATACAGCGTATAAAATGTTCCTCTTGACGAGTTCTACATTTTATATTATAAGCCGAAAAGGTCCGACCGTCTGTTCAAAAGTTACAACGGGATGATTCTTAAAAGTATAGTATTTTGTGTATATCTTTTTAAAGGTAACAGATATCAACCTACTATAAACTGCAAAGATGATCAGTAATTCAAGACCTTCAATTTGAGGTCAATGTCAGGTCATGATGAAATTTCACCTTGACCTTGTGATATTTGAAAGATCAAGTGGTCCTGAGTTGAATGGTGATAGTCCCATGTCTCTACGACTTCCGGTTCTTAAGTTCGGTATTGCATCATATATTTGATGATTAATTGTGACCTTGGTGAACTTTGAAATTGTCCCAATTCTTTTTCTATAATGTTGTCCTTCAACTGTAGATCATTTATCATTTAACAGATTTGAGATATCTATTGTCGTTGTAGAGATAATGGAGTTTGAAGTTTTGTGAGCGGAGGCATGTATTTCTGAATCAACAAGAGCGTACCTCTTAGAATGTTTTAGAAATTGAAGAGGTTAACATAGTTATATGCTTGACCAAATACCAAAAACATTCCATGGAAAAAAACGCCAAAAATTCAATTTGAAATTTTTAAGTTTTGCATTGACTTTGTAAGTTTCATAACTTCTATTTATATAGTTGATATTGTATCATTTTTTGAACTTTATCAAATGGGCTCATCTGATATATCAAATTGAAGGTCTAAATAAACTCTACTTAAATATGAAAATTTTAAACCCCCTTTTCATCCCAGGAGGACGGGTGGGGTCATTTAGTGCAAACATTCAAATTTCTCAGATGGTAAGGTTGTCGCATATCAAATGAAAGAACATAAAGCGTACATTTCAAATTTAAAATTGACGTCTCCCAAAAATGGGTTGGATTGGGTCATTGAGTGCAAAAAATAAATTTTCTTTTAAGATAGGGTTGTTGTATATTAAATGAAAGGTCATCATGTGTACATTGGAAATATCAAATCCCGACCTCCAAAAATTAGTTGGATAGGGTTATTAAGTGCAAAAATCAAACTTTCTAGAACATAAAGTTTTTGCATATCAAATGAAAGCTCATCTACTCTATGTTATTTATATCATAATTCCGATCTCAAAAATGTAGGCGGATGAGGTCATTAAGTGTTAAAAGTGGAAAGTTTCAGAAGGTATGTTTGTCGTGTATCAAACGAAAGGTCGTACAAGGTACATTACGAAAACATCACTTTTACAGGAAAGACCTTTCAATTGTTTTACAAACAATTGAGATACTAGTTCTTTTTCTTTTTCTTTTTTTTCTTCCAACATTTTTTGACAGGGCCTCCTCCCCTTTCTGTTGAAGTTATCAAGACAAAATATGGACCATCGATAGACCTCATCATGAACTTTTACCAGATGAACTTTTGTAGGATTTCATCATCCCCTTTAGAAGTTATCTCCCTTTTATTGATTTTTTTTACAAACAATTGAGATACTAGTTACATAATAAATTATTTCATTACTGACTGTGTCACATTTGATGTTAAACAATAATATTTAGTAGCTAAATGAATGCTATAAATTGGTTACACCATTGACACGATTCTATCAAAGCATGACCTAACATTGTTAAAATTGAAGGAGCTCTTCATTTTTCCCATTGCATATTTCTGAATATCGTTGCTTCCATACTATAGAATAGCGGAACACATTTAAATGTTTTAAACAATGACATCATTTTTCAAAATGTAACTTCGTCGAAATTTGCACTTTTTTATAATGACCCTTATATTAGACAGTCGACATTGTAATGCAATGTTTTCTACATCATTCCGACAAGTTGGCTCCACATGATGATTTGATTCCAGCTTATAACCCACAACAAAACTAGTAATTCCGACTATTTTGGAACCAAATAACGTAACAAGTGGTGTACCATATGCACCTTCATAGTGTTGCTCCTGATAAAATACACTTGTGCGTTGAGAACGGCATATGTCATTTTACAAGAAAATTCAAAAATCATTATTGTATACGTTGAAACTCCATGAATTATAATAAGTCAAACGTATTCAAATTCAATATTTACGAGAAGATATCACCCTTGAAATAACATCAGCTGGATGTAAAGGAAAGGGTATTGCGATATCGCTGAAGAGGTTAGATTATCAAGTTCGAGTTAGATCCTATATTTTGAGGTAAATAAGTAACTAAAAACTACTCTTACATTGTCGAGGTAAATTTAAACCGAACCGAAAAATGCCACTGCTTTTATATCGAATTTCCTTTAAAAAGGTATTATAACAGACAAACCACAGCCACGTCACCTTATTCACCTTAGCATGCAACCAATACTCAAACATGTATTTGATATACATTATAATTCGAAATAATAAAATACATAAATGTGAATTCGAAAAGAGCAATGTACAATCAGATATATTTTTTTTTATTTTTTCAACATCGGATTAAATTCTTCGTATCATCATCGCAGCATATTTCAGAGAATATTCGGAACCCTTCCAACTACTCCATTGGATAAGATTCTCTCCAGTCAAACCTTTCTTATTGTTTGCATATGATAATGTAAAGCACACATTATCACATGCATTAAACCACCAACCGCCACCAACTCTGTTAAGAATCAATGCACAGTTTGCTTTATAATTGTCATTATCTTGGTCAGGTGTGGTGAACTTCATGCCGTTGTGAGAAGGTGCAAGAACATCGCCTGGAATATAAAATAGAACCACTTTTGATTCGATAGAATTTTTATAAGTAATAAGCATTTATTTGTATCTTTTTTAGTATAACATATAACCGTATGCAAAGCTCTGATTTCTTTTCTGAATTTGTTTTAACCTTAGTTTTATTTTGGTTGCATTAGATTTTCAAAGTTTGAATAAGATTTCGCATTACCAAATAATGTGGCCCCGAGAATCACCTACGAAACATTTAAAAGAGCCGAAACGCGCACCAACTGCTACAGCAGAATTGGCAATGCTTATGTTGTTGATAGTAACACCGTATATATTCTTGTTTATTGCGAACACCGTATATCTGATTATATTATGTCGTGGTTGATGTAATTGGAAATGAATATTATTTCGGACACAGAAGATTCATTTAACGTTTTCAGAAGCGTCTATTTCCAAAAAAAAAAAAAAAAAAAAAAAAATGGAAATAGTACGACAATTTTTTTTTTTAAGAAAACAAGCTAGATCATAATTAGACGTACCATTGACATAAAAAGCTTTATACTTTTAATATACTAATAAAGGAATAAATTACAATGAATATTCAATCCCAACTTGAATGCAGCTGTCTAGTGTATTTGTATAATTGTTAAAATTATTACCGGCATTTCCAGAATATCCACCAACTGTCAGTTTATATTTCGAGGCAGCATTTCCAATACTGAATTTTGAGTATTTGGCATACCTCTTTTCACCTTTAAAATTCTCCATGTCCACTCTCATCTCAGTATGCTTTACTGGCGTCAGTATATGAAGATATTTGTTTCCTATAAAATACGGGGAAAACATTTCTCATTATTATCTTTATTCTATATATCTATGATGTGTCAAGGTACATCATTTTAAAACCGTCAAACACATTACAGTGGGTATCGGTTAAACATTCAATGGGACAACGCCCACTTTAACATGAGAGGACGACAATTGGATATTCTTATATTCTTAGGGAGGATATTTTTTTGCAGAGTGACTATTCCTTTTTTGTCTGTTGTTCAGCAATTTTATTATTTCCGCGAAAATTCATTTTCTCTTTTTTACACATGTGTTTCCGGCATTTTGTGTTACAGCATATTCATTTTATCCTATCTTATGATTAGTTAATATTCTTTTCAAAAAAGAGATTCTTTCAAGTACATATAATATCTAGCTGTACCATAAACCTTGTTTCTCAAAAAAATAATTGAGATAACAGATTCAAATATGTAGTTTAAGACAATCCTAAGGTGTTATGGGTCATAACAAGTTTTATTTTATTCTCGATGTGCATTATAATGGCGTGTTCACCATGGAGATAAAAAAAGGTAGGAAATTAACAGACACACCAGTTTATGTTAAACCTTAAAAAAACAAAAACATTTAGACAAAAATAAAGTATCATGCTTGTCTTACTTACCTAACCAAAATTCCCGATTTAAGCTTCCAAACCCATTTTCATATTCTATCCATTTTTTATTGAAATCTTGAGAACCACCCATTCGTCTGATAAGAACCTTGAAATGTTAAAAGATATATCAGAGTGCTGCTTGTCAACCACATTAAATGTATGTGTCAATAGATATTTTGTTTAACTCTATGTTTCACATGTACATGAACGATAATATGTGATCAAGAGTTTGTTGTAAGAATGCTATCTCATTTTGATCTTTAAACGATGGACCCTTTTAATATTTCCATTTTTTTTTACACATACATATATCTAATTATGGTGGAAGCTTTACATAACTTATTGATCTTGACATCAGTACTACCTAGTTTTATTTTGGGTATGGTAGTCGGGTAGGCTTGGGCGAAAGTTTGTAGCCTAAAACATTTAAAAACAATTTTCTGATTTTTTTACCACAGTTGGCTGTTATTTATAGGAAGGTCCTTCCTCATCCAGATTTCTGAAAATCATAAATACGTTACTGCTGTTATAGATTCATGCTAAATTAACAGCTTAATAACAAGTTTTGTATGAAGGTGAAAGAGTGGACATGTATCATGTTGAGTATCAGTCGTATTTAATCAAAATCTTTATAATTCATTAAATTTTAAAAGTATGAACAAATTAAATTCACAGATAACTCACAGTCCAGCGTCCACCATCGGTCGTCATATCACAATAAACCTGGAATCCACTACCGGTAGTGGGATATATTCTATACACTCCACTGGTGTGATGCTTAGGATCCAAATCTGAACAGTCCTTTGGTTTACGTACTGTTAAATAAACGATAAATGTGTATTAATGTTCATTAATTAAAGTTTATGTAAGTGTTAATTTCCTTGCAGCTGCCATTTGTATCTTTATCTCTTATTCTTGACTTATTTATGATGTCTGCAAATTGTTTAACCGCAGTGTTTTGAAATTCTACTTTGTCATGTTATCTGATAAATCAGACGCGTCAAACTGGAGGTCACTCCTTCCCAACATCGTCTATAGCTATCAGAAATTTTGTTACAGTAGCAGTTGAAACTTTGTATAGGATAGATAAACATGTTTATTTTTGTAACAAGTTTATTTGTATTTATTGACCCGCCAACCGCTCCTTTACACCTCCGAGATTGTGGTTTGTGCTTTGGTAACGTGCTATGAGGGCAATGTTATAATGGATTTTACCCATTCTTTGCTTGTCACAAAATTATTACCTGAGTTCTCAGGCAGCCCTGAATAAAACGGGTAACTAGGCAGCCATCTCGTCGGGTGAACGAATCATTTGTTTGTCCATTTGACAGTTCTTTTGGATACATGTTTTAGTGTGCAAATGGTTTTTTCACTCGAGGTTATCCGTCTCAGGTTGCAAAGTGAGCCCATACCCTCTAAGCATGGGCTGGGCCAGCGCTCAACATGCAGGTATAAAATTTAAGAGTAGGTATTAATATACTTGAGTTACCTATGTTTGACATGGGATGGGCCAGCGCTCAACATGTCACGCGTAGAGAGATAAAGAAATGTATTACACATCATGTGAATGAATTGAAGAAAATGAAGGAAATACGTCATAAGAGACACATGTCTATGTTAAGTTAAAGAAAAAGTTCGAACACAAAGACAAGAAGTTTTATATTGATGTAGAAAGGGTATGCTTTGAATTTAATAGACTGTTCTATTGTCTTGTATACTGGTGTGAATTTAATACAAAAATACACTGTGAATTTAACTTTTGATATTGTGTACTAACCTAGAGGTTCAACTGATCTGAATTTCCCAGTCGCTAAGATATTGAGAACTCTTTCAGCAGTCGCTCCATAGAAACAAACACCTAGAAGATATGACGAAATCTAAGTGGAGTTGCACATCGGTTACAAGTGAAAAACTAAACATGTTTTTATAAACATTATACAGTTATGAATACTTAAGATCCTACATCTTGTCGATACTTATACTGGTCTCTACAATAAGCATTTTGAATGTGTACTGATTGATATTTAAATCAGGGAAACATGATCTGTAATTGTCTTTGAACTGGCTTTCGGTAACAGTAAGTAATCTCCGATCGATACGCTGAAATTTATTTCTTTTCCTTGGTTCTTTTTTTAATCTTATATCATTCTTAGGAGTCAAGCCTTTAGCAACTTATTTTTGCAGTGTGTTCTCATGTACAACTGTTAAGCCGTTGTTCCTACTAGAGAAAAGATAAGGCGCGTTACCCACCTTATTCTGCATATGCATGCCCCATGTCAGGGGTTTGTTTGTATTCAACTTATATTTGTTTTTCATTAATTATGTTGTACCTAAATAAAACTGTGATAAAACCCTTTGTAAAAATTTCGTCCACACACAAGGAAGGATCTGCTAGAATATATTTCATCGAATATATTGCGACCAAAACTTTGCAAAGCCAATAGTATGAAACGTTAAAAAACATCGTAAACATGACAATACATTTGTTATAGTAGCGCTGAATATAATTCAGTAACATTCATTTGAACAAATCGAACAGTAAGTGCGTAAAATTGTAAGTAACAACAATGCATTTCTTGTCAAAGATCTGTTCAAATAGATATCTTCATTTTGTCTGGCAATTGTTCACATCAAAACTAAAAACTTACCAGAATCAGACGATGACTTGACCAGGTGTTTGTTTAAAATAGTGTCCGAAGAAACTAACACACTTAAAGCAATAAGAATAATCGTAACGTAAATATGTCTTGCCATTGTATCCTGTCAATTGTAGAAACGTATATGTTGCACTATTTTATTCTAACAGAATGAATAGATATGATTGCGTGATACGACTTGTGCAACAGGTGGTAACAAGGAAGTATTGGTATAGAAACGATATTTTCTGTGAAGTTCTTGGAATTTTACGAACATCATACAGATAATGGTTGACTGCTTTGAAAGATCTGTTTCACAGATGATAACGGATATGTTCAAATTCTCGTTACCATAATCCTGTCCTATATTTCCTTGAATTAGACTTCTCATTGTTTTTGTACTTACAAGATGAGCAACACGATTGGTAGCACGTGTGGAGCAGAATATTAAAATCCCTGAAGCTTCCTGAGATCATCCGGTTTTTGGTGGGGTTCATGTTTCTTAGTCTATGTTGTGTTTTGTATACTGTCCTTCGTCTTTGGTTCTTTTTTCTTGGTTTTTTTTTTTGCATGTCATTGTCATTATCAGTATGTTTTCGACTTGAGTTTGATACTCCTTTTCAATTGATATTTTTATTCTCCCTTTTGATGTTGTTAATTACTTCAAGCATAAAAAGCTATAATAATATGATAAACAAAAGTATCTATATATTTGAATATGGATAAACGAAAGTCTGGGTAATGCGATGGAGCGCTCGACTGTTATCCTGTTACTTATTCGCTTATAATACGTTTGTTATACGTTGCACTTTTTAAAAGAAATATTTTCGTGTTTCTGGTGGTAACTATGTGTTCTTATAGGTGTTCATGTACCCGTTTCAGCTCTCGACTGATACCCTGTTACTTATTCGTTCCTTATTCTCATATATAATACGTTTGCTATCGTTGCACTTTTAAAAAGAAATATGTTCGTGTTTCTGTGGTAACTATGTGTTCTTAGAGGTGAAATACCATTATAAGCGCGTATGTATCCGTTTCAACGCTCGACTGATACCCTGTTACTTATTTGTTTCTTATTCACGTATAATACGTGTGTTATACGTTGCACCTATTAAGAAATTATTTTCAATTGTTTTCTTGTCTCTGGTGGTAGATTTGGGTTCTAAGAGGTGACATAACTCTTTAAGCGCGTATGTACCCGTTTCACCGCTCGACTGTTACCCTGTTACTTTTTCGCTTATAATACGTTTGTTATACGTTTCACCTTTTACATAATGATTTTCAATTAGTTTAAACATATTTTATTGACTAAATATACAATAGGATTGGATACAAGTTATAACAACTTAAGATAATCCTCTCCATATAAGTACAATATACAAAATTTCAAGATGACAGCAATTATATATTTCAGTACAATATGAAAAATATGTACAATAGATATATTATGTTTAAACAGTATAACAGTTTGATACGAGTACATTTTAAGATACAGAAATATTTATCAAAGAATGTATGGCGTATATAACAATGCACATTTCTGAAAAGGATTGTGTTTTGATCTACAGTAATTTCGTCTGTTCCAAATAAAATATGTTCTATGGAGATATCAGCTAAGTGTTGAATGTTTTTAAAGAGCTGATTTCTAAAGTTTATGTAGAGTGGACATTCTAAGAAAAAATGAATCGAATCTTCTAATGGACACCCGCATTCAAAACTTGGGTCATTTACTAAATTAACTCTCTATAAATCAGCTTTTAAAGGACTATATCTGCGTCGTAATTTTGTATGTAGTATATTTTCCATCCTGTATCAAATGAAATAATATTTAGGTACCAAAAATGAAATATCATTTCTCCGGATGGTGTTTTTGAAATTTGGAGATGATTGTATGGATCTAATGTATAATGGTAATAAATCCCATGCACGAATTATAGAAGGGAAAAAAGATTTAGAAAATATGTCCAATCTACATCTCGGTACTCTATAGTGAGAACGGTTTCTACTATTATAATAATCATCGTCTGTATAATTTGAGATACAATCCATAAGATATTCTGGAACATTATTGCTGTGTATTTTATGAAATAAACATAATTTACGTCTATTTCTTCTAGAACTCAAAGTTTCCCATCCAGTTTCAGAAAGTAGGGATTCTATACTTGCAAATTCTGGCTGCCTCTAACACAACATCCTTCCCATTATGGAAAACCAACGGGTTCTAAATTCTTAATGCGTAAATTGTCATTTTATTACTTGTTTATTTGTAATTTCAAAATTGTCAATTCGTAAATTGTCAAACTGTGTGATTTCAAAACTCTTTATCGGTAAATTGTCAATTTGTATATTGATGTATTGCAACTTGTAACTTGTCGATTCGTGAAATGTCGATGGGGATGTGTGAAATGTCAAAGTGTTAATCGTTCTGATTAGTCAGAGGCTAAACGTCAGGTTCGGGTTAATCTGTTGACGGTATTTCTGTTATTTCATTGGCTATAAATACTATCTAATGGCTGCTTCGTGGCTGTTTCCGGAATGATTATGGGGGAAATGAAGGTCATTTTAACATCTGATTGGCTATTAATGAGTGGCATGCATTATATGTTCAACGCGTCCGTAAGTGGGGTCGGATTGAAATCATGATACTAGGTTATAGGTACATATTATGATAAAGTGTTCATTTGCTATAGTGATTAGTTATGATGATAACTCACCACAAACTGTCAATTTGGTACAGATTATATAATCATGTGACAATGTGATGATTTAATCTTTAAATTATGTTGCTATTTTGGTAAGAAACTGTACATTTATGTATTATTGCTAGTCTCTAAAAATAGAACAGTAATGTGTATAATTTACACTTTAAACTGCGTATTAAAACGGTTTAATGATTGAGATACTTTTGTGTTAGATTTCTTCGTATAAAGCTTAGATTTTAAATAGTTTATACACAAAACGTATGCTCTATGTATAAAAATAATAACCATTTATTTTTCATTGCTTGGACATATTGATTAGAAAATATTAAAATCACGGAATTTACCGAAGATGTAATTTCGTTTCCAGCACTTTCATCTTCTTCTTCTTCTTCCAAATCTTCACATCCTTTGTAGGACAACCACACCGTTAAGGCATGTAAAACAAAACCCACCACCATACAAGTAGGAATATATTTACACTATAATTTGAATAATTCCATCCTCCACCGCTATATACAGGATCACTTTTGTAGTTTCACATATATCTTGTTGTATGTATTCTTAGTTGCGTTTAAAATTGTTAGGCTAGTTACCGGACATATATACAATGGGATTATATATGTTTACGTAGTAAAATAGTTCATTCTTAAGAGACAATGTAGTAAAATAGTTCATTCTTAAAAGACAATGTTGTAAAATAAGTTGCTACACTCAAGTTCGCACTAATAAAAAGAATAATAGATTTGCAGCAGTAAAATGTAAAATAGTTCGCCTTTCATGATATGATAAGAAGATCTAAAAGCTAAAAGAAAATCACTTTCTTTCCTTTTCATATACTTAAAATTGATTAAAATGTTCATATTGCCTAAAAACTTAATCCACGCATATAAATAGACAATTTCACATCATAAATATAAAACAAGATTTTTAAGATTTCGTTGCATCTATATATTAGCACTTTGTGCGACGTTTACGATCTAGGCACGCACTGTAATGTAACAGCAATTGTCATATGTTTATTAATATAGTTCTAAAAGCTTGTCTTTAAAAGGTAAAAGATTTTATCTCACATCTATATTGGCACCGGCACACCCATATTACGTATTTGTTGCAGCATTCTGCATAATGTTCATTGTAAATATGGTCAAATTACACCCATGAATTCCGAAGCGTTTGAAATTAACATGTTATACAGTGAGCTCGACTTATTTGGAATTGGCTGCCCTACACACCCAGACCCAACCCTACCATAAACCCTGATCAAATCATCTTCCAATCAGCTATGGTTGAAGTAGAAGTTTACATCTGGCGCTGTGTATAAGGTATATGAGACATTTTGCTTGGTGTTCTATCTTTGAGACTTCTTCACTGTTCAGACGAAGTTGTCGTTGTACCATGGTTATGTCCATCAATATCTGTATTTTGGTCCCTTCATTAAGAGATTCCCACTCTATTTTGCTGTTGCTTGTTAATATGTTCTCTATCTCTTTAATTACAGGTCTTCTGATGTTATCCCAAGCTTTACATTTGATCAATAGATGTTCAACCGTTTCCACTTCCTGGCTGCATGCGTTGCATATTTCCTGGTTTCCTTCTTTGTAGATTTTATATCTCAGGGGCTGCAGTGAGTAGGTTCCAGTGAGGAGTTTTAGTTTGATTGGAATTCTAAAACGGTCTTTGTTGGTGTATCTTTTAATCTTCAGTATGCTGTGGATTTTGCCTGCCATGAAGTTGTCTGTTTGAAGGTATTTTAGCCCTTGATACAGGTTGGCAATAACTGATATTTCGTTGACCCAGTGGTTAGCAATTTGTCTTTTTATTTGATTGACAGTGGTTTTAGTCACATCTGCATTATTCAGCATATCAATGGCTCTGCCGAGGTTGTATTTGAACATGACCCTCTGTACTTCAATATACCAGCTGTGGCTTCCTGAGGATTTTACAGCTAGTTGTCTTTTACCAAGCTGTTTTTCAACACTATTGTCTGATTGCTGACATATGTTACCAAAGAATGTCATCATTTTGGTATGGATTTGTGCCGCGACTGGTAGGATGCCGGTTAGAATGTACACTGCTGGATCAGGAGTACTCATAGGGACTGAGAGAATTTGTTTGAGCATCTTTTTCTGGAACTTCTCTAGGGTTTCCAAGTTTGCTGATTTTGGTGTCAGAAGCTCCATCCCGTAGAGTAGACTGGTGATATGTAAGTCTTGTATAGATGAATTAAGCTTTCAGGATCTAATCCGTTTTCTCCATGGAATCCACTTCCGAACAAGGCATAGGCACTTCTTCTTGCTTTCTTGACATTTTCTTCAACATTGGACTCAATGTTTTGTCTCATTGATGTTGTCCTTATTATACCAAGATGTGTTGATTTTGTGACGTTTGGCATTGGATCTTTTCCTAACTGGTAGTGTTCTGGTTCACAATTGTTCTTGGCTGGCTTAGGTTTGATGTGTATTGCCACACTCTTCTGGGGTTGGAGCTTATAGCCTTCCATTCCTGCGTAGTCGGCAGATATATTTATTTGTACCTGCATATCAGGTGGTCTTTTTCCCAATAATGCTATGTCGTCTGCACATGCTGTAGTATTGCATAGGACATTGCCAATTTTGCATCCAAGGCCTGATTGTTGTAATCTATTCAGTAGAGGGTTAACATATACCTTGTATAAGTCAGTGCTGAGGATTCCGCCTTGGCGCACACCTTGGCTCACTGGGAACTCGTCAGCAATCATTCCTTCCCATTTGATGGCACTAGTTGATTGCCAGTGCATACTCTGTATTATCCTCCAGAGAGTGTCGTCGATACCGCAATGAAATAGTCGTCGCATGAGGTGACTGTGTACCACTACGTCAAATGCAGACTTTGCATCTAGTAAAACCAGCTCAAATTCTTGGTTACTGTCTACACTCTCTCGATAGACTTCTTCCACAACCAGACCTGCGTTCAGTGGCGATGATTTTGCTGTGAAACCTCGTTGGGTTGGATTTTGATCTTTAAGGACTCTTGGTTGTATTCTATCCCTGATTATTGCCTCTATTATCTTGTTAACGACTGGCAGTACTGTTATACCTCTGTAGTTGGCAGCATGACATCGGTCTCCCTTGTTTTTGAAGACAGGTGTAAGAAGTCCTTTCTTAAGTATGTCTGGGACACAGCCATGTTTAAATACCAGATTGATGAGCCTTAAAAGTAGTTGTTCTAGCTTTTCTCCTGCATAGATGAGGTGCTCAACAGTGATGCCATATATGTCTGCAGATTTACCTCTATTTAGGGTCTTTATGGCCTTCTTAAGCTCTGTCTGGGTTGCCAGGGAGTTTCCTTACTTTTTACCATGTCGTTGATTAATTTGATTTCATATTCAACCAGTTCGTGATAGTGTTGGTCCTTCAGCTGGGATGATTTTTCTGCTGATGCTAGATTTCCAAAGTGTTCAGTAAAGCCTTCGATCACTTGGTCACCAGAGTAAAGATTATCATTTACATGTAGATCCATTATACCAGTTCTGTTTCTATTCCTGTTGCCTTTTACTAGTTTGTGATACAGCTTACTGTCTCTTGTTCTTGCCTCCAGTATCTCTTGTTTTTCTCTGTCACGCTCTCTAGCCTGCTCAACTTTCACCTGCTTTTTAAATTACTTTCTGCTGTTGACTCTGTCTTGATAAGACTTGTCATCTGGGTTGGTGGGTTTCCCATTTCTACTCCATATATCATAGCATTTTCTCATCTCTTTCAAGCTACTTTTGATGATTGGTGTCCATACTTTCAGTTTTGGTTTTGCCTTGTACTTGGATTTATTAGATGAGCTCTCATTTGCTGCGTTTGTTAGCATTTGGTGCATCTTACTGATTAGGAGTTCGGCATCATCTGCTGTCTCGGCTGGGCTTTCTGCCATCGTGTCCACCTGCCTGTTGATAATTGCCAAGTATAGATCTTGGTCTACTTTGTCCCATTTTATAGTTGGTTGAAGTTGCTGAAGTTTGCTGTTTTGATTTGTACCTCTTTTTGGAATCCCTATCTTAACTTGACATTTAATAGGATAATGGTCGGAGTGGTTACTTATGACATCTTTCAGGGCCTCTTTTTCTGCCATCTCCATATGTCTGGACTTATACAGGAAGTAGTCAAGTTCGGAACATTCTTGGCCATTTGTCTTAATAAAGGTCTTCCCAGTATTCTCATAGCCTAGCCTGTAGTCTTCGATTAGTTGTTGTAAATACTTTTTCCGTTTGTTTTGCCTTTCATCATTTCCCAGATCTTCATTGAGGTCTCCTCCAATTATAATTTCATGTGTGCCTTGGTATTTAGTGATGATCTCATTTAGTTGGTCAATGGTGTCCAAGAACTCATCTGTACTGTTTCGCCCTCCTGTTGAAGGTAAATACACTGATACCACCAGTAGTTTTTGATCTTTCCCTGATATTTCTACACATTGGATCCTCTCTTTACCATCGTCCAATGGTCTGACTTGACTGTCTATTTCGTTTTTCCATATAACAGCAACCCCTCCATGTCCCCTTGGTAGAAATGTTGGTTGTATTGGGTCATATTCATCACTTCCTTTTGCAGCATAGTTGGTACATTTGCCAATTTCTTGTAGATAATGTAATTGTGCATGAAATATCCAGTGTTCTTGAAGCAACAGTATGTCGTTATTTTCCATTAGATCGTGCAAGGCGTATATGTTGGATTTTGCATTTTTACAGTTGAATGATATAATTTTCAGAACTGTAACGCCTTCTTCTTCTGCTGTTTTTGCTAACTTCTGTTTTTTTGGAGGCTTGGCTGGCATAAAAAATCCTCGTTGTGGGTTCTGGTTTTGTTGAGGGGCTCTTGATTATGGCTCGTTGTTGTCAGTCTGGTATTATTGTGCCAATCATGTATACCCTGGTTGTTGTGTTCAGCATATCTTCGATCTTTGACGGTGACATGTCTCCTATCAGGTGCGTGTGTTGCTCTGGGTTGTAGGGTGTCAGCTTGTCTGTTGTTGCTTGGCTGTGATACTCTCAGTGGGATGGTGTTTACAAATGGAACACTTGGCTGTACAGTATTACGTATTAGTGGTATTCCAGCTAACATAGGTTGTGGGTGGCTATTTTGGTTGATAAATGTTGCCATATTTGGTTGCTGGATATGTTGGTTGATAAATGCTGCCATTTTAGGTTGATGGTAGTCTTGTCTGGATTCAGGTTGTTGCCTATGCTGTACCTGTAGATGTATATTTTCATCCACGATATGGTGTGCCATGTTAAGGTTCATTACGTATGAATTTGATGCCGTATCATCTTTAGGATTCTCATGATCGTCGTTGAGTTTGTGGAGAAGACTGGGGTCACCTTGACTTGCTTTCTCATACTGTTTAGTGGTGTTATCAGTGCTCAATAGGCTTGTGGCTACGGAATCAATCTGCTTTTCCACCTGGTTCATCACCATTGATGCTAATTTTTCGTGTATTGTCATCATTCTGTTATTCAGCTTCTTCTGCATTTGTTCAAAGATTCCGGGCTGTTCTTCTCCAGGTTGCTTCTTATTGTCTGCTGTGCTACTGTTTCCCTGCAGTTCCTCAAGGCGACGTCTCATTGTTGTTACCAGTGATTCTAATTCAAAGTTGCGGGCTTCCAAGTATTGTACTCTTGTTTCAAGCAGTATTGATTTTGCCTGGTCTTCTTTTAGAGTTTTTTCCCTGATTTTGAGTTGTTCTTCAGCTTTTCTTAGTTTCAGCTCTCTTTCTCTCATGTCTTTTGTTTTAGTATCTGTTTGGTCTTGTTTACTCTTTGAGGCTTTTGTAGGGGGCACTTCAATGCATACATCTGCTGGACGCAATATTGTCTTTGAGTTAGCATGCTGGTGGTTTGGAGGCTCAGATTGGGGCTTTCCATTTATAGTTGTTTGCTGTTCCTTGGGTGTTTCTCCCAGTTTGACGTAAGTTTGGTGCTCATCTATATTGCTGTTAACCTGAATTTTGCTAGTTCGTTTAATGGTGTCTATACATGGGAAGCAAGTTGTTTGACCATCACTGCATACTAGACAAGATGAATGGGCTATGTTTTGGCAGATCTCACATGAGTCAGCATTATCTTCTATTGTGCCTTCACATATTCCACATAATTCAGCTTCACATACCTCTTCTTCTCTTGCAGCACCTGCGTCTGCTAGTATACTTGAAGCGTTGTTACTACAGGTTGGTAGGGCGAGCTGCTGATATTGGCTGTCAATTGGTTGTGATGTTTGAGTGTTTTTTGCCTCTCCCTCAATAGCTATATTACCATTGCATATCTTACATGTATAGTTGTCGTCATTCTCCTCCTCTAATTCTATCTCCGCTATTTCTTGGGATGTCATCTTCTGGCATTTGTAATGGACCCAGTGCTTTCCTGAAGTACAATAGGCGCTAAGTGTTCTACAACTCCTATTGCATTTTATGCATAGAATGCCAGCATTTACATTTTTATCGCATGTGGCTTGTGTGATTTTGGCTCCAACAGTCTGCTCCAGTCTTTCTCTCATGAGGTTGTGTAGTTGAGTTAAATTGACTTTGGACTTTCCACATTTGGCATTTTGTGCTATCTGTCTTATTTCTGTTAGGTCCACATCGACAAAACGGTCTTGGTCTTTTCCGTTTACCAATATCTTGCTCTTGGTGTTATAGAAGTTAACAGTGTAACAATAATCCTTGTTGTTGTACTTATAGCTGTGTTGTACAATTATGTTGCCTGATTTGTCTTTTTCTTCTTGGATTAGTATATTTTCTTGTATCATTCTACTGTAGTAGATTGCAGTTGCTTGTCTTATTAGCTCGAACGTAGCCGCGTCGGCAGTTATGACCAATCCACCTCCTGTGTTTTTAAATTCAAGGTGGGCCTCTCTTTTAGTTGCCTCTAGCTTATTCATTAGTGCTCTCTGGATGTTAAGGCTGTAGTCCTTGGTAATCTGTCTCTTGTTTGGTATGCTGCTCCCAACCTTGCTGACCTGCTGGTTGTCCTCCATATTGTCGGCTGTACACAATCAGTGGAGAGGTACGTAGTGGATAATCCCACGGTCGACAGCTTTCCACCGACTGTGTACCGGCTTTGACGTTAACAGGCTATATTTTGTTTATGCTGTAGATATGTTTTCCTGGCGATGTTCCTGCTTTTCCTTTATTTGTTTTTATTAATAATAGTTATTTAATTAATAATACAACTCTTTATTTATAGAGGCTGTATAAGTAGCTTTATAGTTAAGCTTAAGAAAATTATATATTTATTAATGTTATTAATTAATTCAGACCTGATGGTACAAACGGTGTGAATATACAGCTATTTATCTATCTTCTTGGACGTATTCCTCTTGGTGGACGTCTTCCACAATCAGCATGGGTATAGTTGTGCCTGTCAGTTGTAGGTTCTAAGTCTGCTGGCAATCAGTGAGTAGGTACGTCGTGGATAATCCCACTGTCGACTGCTAATCACCAATCCACAGCAAACTTCACCCTACTGTTGGTAACAATGCCCCTGTGCTAACCTTCCAATCTTTTTCAGCCACACTCTGGCCAGTAGCACTGAAGGATGAATTCCGTCTATGTATAGATTGAAGTTATATCTGTCAGTAACCCTTTTGTGTCTGTTTTTTTAGCTCTTTTGCTGGTTATGACTGATGTCGACTGATAATGTAGGTGGAAAGACCTGTATCTGTTGGTTTATTTCTCGTATTTTGCTGTTTAGCTCTAATATGTGTTTAACCAATACGCAGTCCTGGTTGATAAACTGGTTAATATCTGGGTGGTCTCTGCTTTTGTTCCAATGATAGATCGAGATTGGGGGTACTTCTAGAAGCGTTACTTTGCATCCAGGATAATTCTGTACTATTTTTACAATTTCATTTAGGTTATCCACTGTGTCTTTTATGGCTTCAGATGGATCTGGATGTAGTTCTACGTATTTAGTTTTGTAGTTGTAGTATGTCAGGTCACATGTACCTAGCCATACATATATGGAGATGTTGTCGAGTTGGCCTATCTTAGTGGCTATGTTGTCTCTTAGCCACTGGACTCCTTTCTTTGTTGTCCTACCTTTCTCACTCCAAAATTTGATTACCCTACTGATTCCTGGTCTTATCTGTCTCTCTAGGTAGTTTCCTTTACTGTCACTGAATAAAACAGGTGTCAGAGCTTTATCTCCCTTTATTCCCTTTCAGAGCTTTATCTCCCTTTATTCCCTTTCATGAATTTGACCTACCGAATTAGACTATTTACCGGATTTGTAATCACATAAGCAACACGACGGGTGCCGCATGTGGAGCAGGATCTGCTTACCCTTCCGGAGCACCTGAGATCACCCCTAGTTTTTGGTGGGGTTCGTGTTGTTTATTCTTTAGTTTTCTATGTTGTGTCATGTGTACTATTGTTTTTCTGTTTGTCTTTTTCATTTTTAGCCATGGCGTTGTCAGTTTGTTTTAGATTTATGAGTTTGACTGTCCCTTTGGTATCTTTCGTCCCTCTTTTATTGGCAGATCAGGTTTTTTCAGATAGTCATTTAGTTTCTTTATGGACATACCAGTTGGACACTATTTGGTGTTGTTAATTGGAAATGGGGGAGGGGTGGGGGCAGGACAGCCAAGCTTTAATAAAACGGTGAAAAATTCAATTCACAGATAATATAAGTTCGCGACTAGCCTATTTTGACAAAGTTAATATATCAAATATACCAAATATATGCTGGAGTTTGGTCAGTTGTACCAAAAACTTTCGGTTCGGGTCGAAACCCACGTGGGTTCAACGGTCAGAAATGTTCAGCTATTTTTATATGATTTTCCTGATTTGAACGTCTAAAAGTTTGTATGTATTTGCTTTCCAATGACTGTTTGAGTGTTATTGTATGGTTTTTGGTGGGTTTTGCTATGGTTTGCTACACTTATTCACAAATTTCTTCCAATTTTTTTCTCTGCTCTAAAAAACACAAGATGTCAGCCGGGCCTCGTTATCAAACCAATCATTGATTTCTGGTGTAAATAAACAATTCCGACGATACTGATTAGAAGAATACAAAAATTACAAGGTGAGCAATATGGTTTCTTATGTGCAAAGAAGCCTACACCAAGTGTTGTGCCACGATTATTTGCAGTTTATTTTAATAATAACGTTCATTCATTCGTATTTCCCGGCGTATATTTTCCGCGAAACTAGGTCATACATGTTTTCACTTTTTGTACACTTGCTTGTTATGCGGAATGATTTTCTATAGTTACAACATAATAACCTTATTCAGAAGTTATTAATGCATCATATGTAATCCATATTTATCCTTTTATAATGTTAGAATTATCCCAAATAGAACTTGTCAACTTTATGGCCATTTTTGTTACTTTCATTTTGTGTACACACGTACTATTTTTAGGTGTATTGATTAACTTGATCTTTTAAACGTTTAGAGAAAAGTATAGTCAGTTTCAAATTAGATAGCAGACAGATCAGCTGTTTTTAGTAAGTGACCTAGATTTTACTATTCATGTATTTTCACTATAGTAGCACACACTGCAATTCTATTTAGATATATTGTAATTGATTCATAATTATTATTTATGATATTAGCTTTTAATAAAGCTGCTTTTATTTAATTCCAACAAATCTTATTCTTGATTATTCAAAGTTTGGACTTCAAAACAGTTTTATTCCTTCGACTTTAAAATTGATATTTATAGAATATCTGCCAACCATTTACAATCATCATTATAACGGTTGGCGCTTCACCAAGCATCACGGTATTGTTATTGGCAAGGGTTTCAGTGCTGTTGCAAATTATATAATTTAGCTTTTTACAATGCACAGCTCTATATAATTTTGACAATGACCCTCAAGGCAATCATTTTATACGATCCTCCGAACCCAAAAAACTTGCAACACAGTGAACTCCCAAAAAGATGCTTGCATGTGGGGTAGACAGTTTGATGATCTTTGATGTACTCTTACATGATTATTTATTCTTTGGAGTTGTCAGGAGGCTGATTTAGAAGGGGGCCAGGGGGCTTGCCATATCCTTTTCTGGGAAATTTTGTGGGCCTGCACTTATGAAAATTTCTGGATCCGCCACTGGTTGTTGGGCCATAATAGTCCCAGTATGGACACAGTGGTGATCAGCAGTCATTATAAAAAAGAAGATGTGGTATGATTGCCAATGAGACAACTGTCTACAAGAGACCAAAATGACTCAGACATTAACAACTCACCGTACAGCCTTCAACAATGATCAAAGCCTATACAACACAGTCAGCTATAAAAGGCCCTGATCATATGACATGTATAACTATTCAAACCAGAAAACCAAGGCCTTATTTATATACAAAAATGAAGGAAAAACAAATATGTAACACATAAACAAACGACAACCACTGAATTACAGGCTCCTGACTTGGGACAGAAACATACATAAATAATGTGGCGGGGTAAAACATGTTAGCGGGATTCCGATCCTCCCCCTAACCTTGGACAGTGGTACATGTATAACAGTACAACATAAGAACAAACTATAAAAATCAGTCAAAAAAGGCTTAACTCATCAGATTGCCCATTGATATATCAAAAGCACTGAAAACTTCATTTGATATGTCTGATTTCAATTTATTCACATCATCAGGTCTTACACTTAGTATACTTTTTCGTGATGAACATTACTATTTGGTTGATTATGTAGGAAATCACTGAAGCATGACTGGAGAAGTCGCCCCCTCTCCCAGCCCCCCCTTTATTGTCCAAGCTGACCTGAGAATCTGTCCCATTTTAACCATTAACGTCACAATTACTTTTCCATAATGGCATCATATATTTTGTATTAAAACATCAAAATTTTACATGGAATATATGTGATGTACATGCATGTACAGTTTGTAATGGCAGTTTTTTTCCACACAGCATCTGCATAGAGTGATGAGATATAAATCAGGAGATCAATCACTGGTTTTAGAAGTCAAGAATTTTTATATTTTACTTATTTGGGTAGATACATGTACATGTAACACAACATTTATCTTGTCATAATACCTGTACGCTCAGTGTTCTTCATGAAAACTATCACACTGATTTTAAATCATTATAGGAAAGCACAGTGTATAAGCAAACATTTCAGGAGGCAAAGAGTCTATTATAGGCTGACTGCAATAGTCTGTATATTATCTGAAAAAGCTTAGTTCTTGTCAACTTTCTGATTATTTCAAACATTTAAATAGATGTCTCCCAAATTTGGTGTATTTCTATTAGCTTTTTTTAAAGTCATTTTTATTTATTTTTCAACCCGGCCCAGAAATATGTTTAATATAGCTGATTTAGAGAAAGGCGACCTGGGTCACCTCTAACAAAGGCTATATTTATTGTCACTGCAAACATTTTACCTGTTCAACACCAAATGCTGTCAAGTTTGGGGCCCCTGGCCATGGCTCTTTATTTTCATAATTCATCTTACATGTACATCTCCTTTGAATTTGTTTGCTTATTTGTTCTATGGTCTATCTATGCATATCTATCTATATACCACATTTTCATGGTCCCACAAAAATGTTTAAAATGTATACATTTGACTTTTTTCTAGCTTCTCTCATGTGATAGCCATACCTTTTTGGTCACTATTTATGTGTTGCGTTTAAATATGAATTGTAACACTTTACAGTGACTGAACAGGTAAAACAAATACTTCTCAAGAAACAGAAAAAAGAAGACTACTTGGAACAGCACCAGACTACATGTATGTACATGTATGAATAAAAACTCAGATCGGAATAGCATGGAGGATATGATATGTCCTTGTGAATAAGCAAGGAAAGCTTTTAATAATAGTGCCTATTTTTTAATTTACTAGATTTTTCATTCATTTATATCTGTGCAAATTTCAACATAATTTGTCATAAATCCTTATCTAACTTTACTCAAACTTTCAGTGGTGGATCCAGAAATTTTCATAAGCGGGAGCCCACTGACTGCCTAAGAAGGGCCCAACTCCAGTCATGCTTCAGTGATTCCCTATAAAAACAACAAAATTTTTCCAAAAAAGGGTTGGCCCAGGCCCCCGAATAACCCTCTAACTCCACCTCTGACTTTAATTTAATATGACAAGTGTTTCATTCACCAAAATACTGGTGCGTTTCTGTGATAAATATCATGCACAACTTTATAAATGAGAGGGGAAAGAAGATCCACATGTGGTGTACCTGCACATGACAATTGCAAACTGCCCCATTTTTCTTATCACAACCAATCAACTGATCATGCTGATACTGATATTACCAGAGAGTACACATCAAATGAAAAATCACAAATAACTGATACATATTATCAGATATTACAGAATTAAATATGTTTTAAATTTATTACAAAAAAATGTGTTCTCAATCTTGTAGATAGATATTACTGGATCTCATATACATGTAAGTACCAAAGACAACTGTCTATCCAAGTCACAATTTATAAAAGTAAACTATTAAAGGTTGTAGTTTGGTCTTCAACGCAAAGCTTGGTTCACACCAAACAGCAATTTTATATAGTCCATATCAATCATGACAATGGCGTTTGGGGTTAAACATGTTTTCGTAGGTAAATAATATTGCCATGGAACTTTTTTCATGAGAGTGTTATAGTCTATAGAGTATTTCTTCCTGTTTGGTGGAATAGTGAAATAGAAGTCAATACGTTCTTGCTCAATCCTATGTCGCTTTGAAGGTGTCATGATTGTAATCCTCAGCTTAAGCAATGTGTTACTGTAATTTGAATTTCAAAATGACTGAGCGACGTTTTTCGAAGCACTGGTCAACTCCACCAAAGCGAATCACATGACTTTGACAATCAGTAAATTCCAGCGAAAAATATCTCTATAAGTAAAGAATTGTTGGATAAAAATTAAATAAGAGTACACAGGAAATGGCAAAGTTCACATAGTCGCGTATGATTAATCATTTAAAAAAAAGAGCAAAAAGGGGGGGGGGGATGGGGCGTACACACTTTACGTCCCCCTCTGTATCCGCCACTGCCTTCTGTTGTTGTCCATTTTGTCAAGTAGTGATCCACAAAAGTATGTACAGGTTATATGCTATTTTTATCAAGTTGATTATAGACACAGAATACATTTTATTATAATATCATTCCCCATTTCCATTCTCAATTTTATAAAGTCTCCTTCCATTATAACACGGGTCCACCAATAATACAATAAAATTGACAAATTAGTAAAAAAAAGCGCTATGTTTTCATATTGCTAGAAGTGCAATATTCCAATAAAAATAAACTACTCACAAACCACTGATCTCAATATAATCAGCTAAAATACGGCAAGCTTTTTAGAAAAGCTATTACTTGTATTATGCTAACGATCATTATGACGACAGATAGCGCTCGGTTTCTTCTTTGCGTATAAGCCATCTATAAGTAGGAGCACCTTCATACGGAGTATATACCTAGTAATTAAAATCAATTATGTTCAGCAAATGCCGCTGAAAGAAAGCAAAATAAAAAAATGCATGTTTACAGGATCCCAGTTTTATTCTATTTACTGAAGACGACAGGTGGTATTTCGTTCAAGCGGAAACTTTATAAAGAATACAACACGAATAGTTCAGTCCCTCCACGTAAACGATCTCTCCTAATTGCGAGGTTAATGAAAAAGTCGGTTGTCAGCGGATTAAACGATTGAAATATTCAGGTAATGTGTTAATAAACCCTATGATTGCCAATGACACAACTATCAACCAAAGTTCAAATAAAAACGATGTAAGCAAGTATAGGCAACCTACGGCCTTCAACAATGAGAATACAAAATACAATTTATAGTCGTCTATAAAAGGCTATATCATTACTTGAAAGCCCAGTTACTAGTAATAAACGATTTAAATTAATCCTTAAATTCTACCATCGGACCATTTTATTCTGACAGGAGGGGATAGGGCTGACAGATATGAATATACATTAATATGCATGCCAAGTGATATAATTCTTGTCACGAAGTTTAACAATTGCCGCTCCTTGATTTTTCGTTCTATAAAAATTTACAACCAAAAAGACCAAAATGTTCCCCTATCCTCCTCTCAACTGCTGCGTAACGCCAAGTACTCTCGGTAAGAACCCCAACCGGTTCCACCCTCATTATAGCACGGCAACCTGACCAAATCTAATATTTCGTCGATTGGATCGTTTATTAACCGAGTTAAATTACGATGTTAATCGATAAATGTAATTTTTTTGAAATTTGCATTTCATATGAAATTAAAAATAATATTTCCCGCCCATATATATTGCAAGAAATGACACTATTGACAAACCATGTTGCATTCCGTCTGGCTCTTCTGCCAAACAGTTATTAAGCCAGGATCTCAGGCTACCCTTTTACTCTCCAAAATGACCCAAGACATACCCCTCCCTCCTCTGAGCCAAATCCCAAATCACGTGCAAAGATTACCATGGATAATGTGAAATCTTCTCTCTGACAAGTCAAAGGGGTAGGGTGTCACTTTGGCTTGAAGTGGGCGTAGGTGACGTGTTTAGTAAAACAAAAACAGTTTCATTGTTTTACGATCATTGTAATTGACAAAATATTCAGTGGAGACACCTCCTAGTATATTTCTATCTATTTCCATGATCATCTTTATCTGTAGGAATGCGTTGTGGATACCAATACTGGTTTTAATACAATGGTAGAGAGAGCGTCGTCGATGTATTGACGATGCACGAGAGCAGTTTCTGATCATGAACAGCTGTCAACGCTCAGTGTGAGCACTACAGTGTCTTCAAGGTGGTTCCATTCGATTACTAGTACTTTTTTTTGGCATAATTAGGCAGAATATTGTGGTATTTTACTCGTTGGGATCTTAAAACACTTTGTGTAGTATTTGACCTGTTTCTAAACTGATAATTGTTAAATCGCTTAGTAGCAATTGTTCTTTTTGGACGAATTCGTTTTTTTTAAATTGTCTTGTTCTATAGCAAAAACCACTCCTCAACCACTTTGTACAGAACTATAAGCTTCTGGCTTGAGCGTCTTGTCTGTATGTCTTGTAGTTTCAGCGTGTTTGAGACGCAACCATCTTCTCTGGATTTGTAGTCTCCTGTTATAAATTTTGCAGGTTGTCGCTGTATTCTTTCAAGCTTGTAGATGTTCGTAGAAGTGCAGGGGTTCCATACTGTTGACCATAACCCATTATTGACCTGACCAGTGAAATATATGCGGTTTCCTTGCATTCTGATGGGCAAAACCGGAAAATTCTTATCAGAAATTCTAGTGTTGAGTTGGCTTTCTTGCTACGTTGGAAATACGAAAGGCCATTTTATAGGTCCTCGTTTAGTTTTCTTGTTTCATAAGATTTTATAACAAAATATTGCATATTCAATACAGTTTTGATATAAAGTATACATTAACTAAGTGACTCATTTAAAAATAATACTTCGTTCAATTTGTTATGCAAAGTACAAATATGATATAAAGCATTTGTTATCTTCATTACTCAAGAGCAAATTAAATAGAGATTGTTCGTCCATTTGCTTCTTGTGTTAATAAATCATTCGATAATTCTGATACATTCTTTTTTTAAATTTCAATATTGAGATTATAATATTAAGAATTAATGGGTGTCCACCCATTTCTCCCATCATACATTTAGTCGAAATTTGCGACCCAGAATACTGATATTAGTATGAATTTTCCAGCTCCGTCTAATATTTCATGTATTTAGTCTAATTTTGACCCGGTCAAATATTAAGGAGAAATATCTTGCGAAGTTGATAAGGTAGTCCATTCCAGCGACACATCTGTATATACCTTAATACAGAAAGTGACACACCCTCCCAGGTTTGGTGACGAGTACAGCAAACATACATGTTTATTCGAGGTCTCCTTTATATAAAACTGAGTCCGTGGTAGACATGCCATATAAAACAAACAATGTATTTTATGTCTATTTGTTTTCTATTATATGTATGTGCTGTAATTAATTGATTTAAATAAGTCAAATATAAATTCCATATAGAGGTGCTCCTACTTACAGAAGAAGAAACCGAGCGCCATCTGTCGTTATAATGATCGTTAGCATAATACTAACAACAAAAATTAACACTTTGAAATTTCACACATCGACATTTCACGAATCGATAAGTAACGAGTTACAACACATCAATATACAAATTGACAATTTACCGATAAAGAGTTTTGAAATCACACAGTTACAAGTTACAAATTGAAAATTTACGAATTGACAATTTTGGAATTACAAATATACAAGTTACAAACTGACAATTTACACATTAAGAATTTTGAAATTACACAACTACAAGTTACGAATTGACAAGTTACGAATTAAGAATTTTGACCCCGTTAGCTTTCCATATCCCATAGCTCGCATTCATATTCTAAAAGTAGAAGTATGTATGCAAGGTATATCTTATTAAGATTGTTCTCTTAAGAATATGTTTTAACTTTCTCAGAACAAAAAAATGTTTAGTGGCACTACAGCAAATGTTATCTATATGTACTGACCACTTGCAATTATTAGAAAAAGCAACACCCAAATGTTTGTGGTCATCAACCTTTTTAATAAATTGTCCATTAAATTTCAAATTAAAATCTCAGACTCTTACTTCTCCGTAACTGTTTTAATTTGCGTATTGTTATGCGTTTACTTTTCTAGATTGGCTAGAGGTATAGGAGAAGGGTTGAGATCTCATAAACATGTTTAACCCCGCCGCATTTTTGCGCCTGTCCAAAGTCAGGAGCCTCTGGCCTTTGTTAGTCTTGTATTATTCTAATTTTAGTTTCTTGTGTACAAGTTGGAGTTTAGTATGGCGTTCATTATCACTGAACTACATGTAGTATATATTTGTTTAGGGCCAAGCTGAAGGACGCCTCCAGGTGCGGGAATTTCTCGCTACATTGAAGACCTGTTGGTGACCTTCTGCTGCTGTTTTTTCTATGGTCGGGTTGTTGTCTCTTTGGCACATTCCCCATTTCCATTCTCAATTTTACATACGCTCAAATAGGGTTAATTCACCTCTAAGAACTCAAAAATACCACCAGAGACAAGTAAAAATGTAAATAACTTTTTTTTAAATGGTGCAACGTATAACATACGTGTTTTAATCGAATAAGTAGCAAATAAATGACAGGTATCAAGCAACCGCTGGAACGGGTACATACGTGCTAATAGGGGTATTTCACCTCTAAGAACACATAGTTACCACCAGAGACACGAAAATATTTCTTTTTAAAAGTGCAACGTTTAATACACGTCTTATACGCGAATAAGGAACGAATAAGTAACAGGGTACCAGTCGTGCGCTGAAACGGGTAAATACGCGCTCATAGGGATATCTCACCTCTAAGAACACATAGTTACCACCAGAGACACCAAAATATTTCTTTTTGAAAGTGTAACGTATAACACACGTATTCTACGCGAATAAGGAACGAAAAAGTAACAAAGTATCAGTTGAGCGCTCAAATGGGTACATACCTGCTAACAGGGGTATTTCACC
Organism: Mytilus edulis; assembly: GCA_019925275.1. Taxonomy (NCBI): domain Eukaryota; kingdom Metazoa; phylum Mollusca; class Bivalvia; order Mytilida; family Mytilidae; genus Mytilus; species Mytilus edulis. The sequence continues at coordinate 46,877,636 of CM034361.1, read as the reverse complement.
TTTAAGAACACATAGTTACCACCCAAGACAAGAAAACAATTAAAAATCATTATCTGGAAGGTGAAATGTATAACAAACGTATTATAAGCGAATAAGTAACGAATAAGTAACAAGGTAACAGTCGAGCGTTGAAACAGGTACATACGCGCTTATAGAGTTATATCACCTCGTAGAACCCAAATCTACCACAAGAGACAAGAAAACAATTGAAAATCATTTTTTAAAAGGTGAAACGTATATTACTTTCTATTCCATGTGCATGCAATAACTGTTCAGAGTTCTATTGTCATGTATTTCATTTTATTATTTCATTGTTATAACAAATCATTGTAATCATTGTATGAAATTTAAAACCCGCAAGGGTCCATAATTGGATTAATAAAGTATTCTTATTCTTATTCTTATTCTTATAACACACTAATTATTAGCGAATAAGGAACGAATAAGTAACAGGGTATCAATCGAGCGCTGGAACGGGTATATACGCGCTTATAAGGGTATTTCACCTCTAAGAACACAAAGTTACCACAAGAGAAACCAAAATATTTCTTTTTAAAAGTGCAGCGTATAGCACACGTATTATATGCGAAAAGGGACGAATATGTAACAAGGTATCAACCGAGCGCCGGAACAGGTACATACGTTCTAAAAGGGGTTGTTTTACCTCTTAGAACCAATAGTTTCCACCAGAGACAAGAAATCAATTGACAATCTGTGTTTAAAGGTGCAGCGTATAACAAATGCTTTATAAGCGAATAAGATTATATACTTTAACGTGAGTTTAGAACAATTTAATGCAGGGGAAAGTTATGAAGAGTGCAACGGTAACTAAAGTATATCTTTTACAAATCAGCCCATTACCAGTCGAGCACTAGAATGGATACATGTGCTCTAATAGGATTATTTCACCTCTAAGAACCCCTAATTACCACCAGAGACACGAAAACCTTTTTTTTTTGTATTTAAAGTGCAACGTATAGCACGCGTATAATAAGCAAATAAGGAACAAATAAGTAACATGGTATCAGTTGAGCGCTGAAACGGGTACATACGCGCTCATAGGGGTATTTCACCTATAAGAACACAAAGTTACCACCAGAGTTAAGAAAACAATTGAAAATCTTTATCATAAAGGTGAAACGTATAGCAAACGTATTATAAGCGAATAAGTAATGAATAAGTAACAGGGTAACAGTCGAGCGCTGAAACGGGTACATACGCGCTTATAGAGTTATATCATCTCTTAGAACCCAAATCTACCACCAGAGACAAGAAAACAATTAAAGGTCATTTTATAAAACGTACAACGTATAACACACGTATTAACGTATTACACAGCTACTTTTGCATAGGTACAATTTCTGTACTAAAAATCTGTAGTACTGGAAATTTACTTTTAATATTCAGTACTATTTTGTTACTTTAAAATTATTGTAATATCTAGGTACCTGTATTTTACAGTACTTAATTTGTACTTGAAATTTAGGTACTTCAGATTTTTGTTTACTACCGTTACATTTTCATCATTTTGAAAGTTTTTCTATTTCAAATCTCTTAAAATTACAGGGAATATTATATTATTTATGTATCAAAATACAGGGGCGGATCCAGCCATTTAAAAAAGGGGGGGGGTTCCTAACCCAGGACAAAGGGGGGGGGGGTTCCAATTACACGTCCCCATTCAAATGCATTGATCGTCAAAAAAAAAGGGGGGGGGGGTCCCTCTGGATCCGCGCCTGAAATATTTAGTACAATTCAAGTACTGTAAAATACAAGTACCTCAGTAAATATTACAATAATTTTAAAGTAAAGAAATAGCACTAAATATTAAAAGTAAATTTCCAGTATTACATACTTTTAGTACATAAATAGTACCTATGCAAAAGTAGCTGTGTATACGAGAATAAGGAACGAATAACTAACAGGGTATCAGTCGAGCGCTGAAACGGGAACATAAGTTCTGAAAGGGGTTTTTCACCTTTAAAAACCCAAAGTTACCACCAGAGACACAAAACATATTTATTTAAAAAAGTGAAACGTATAGCACACGTATTACAAGCGAATAAGGAACGAATAATTAACAGGGTATCCGTTGAGCGCTGAAATGGGTACGTACGCGCTATTTTTTTACATTGTCATGTCGGAGTCTTTTAAAGATGACTATGCGGTATGGAATTTGCTCATTGTTAAATGCCGTACCGTGACCTATAGTTGTTAATATCTGTGTGTCATTTTGATCTATTGTGGAGAGTTTTCTCATTGGCAACCATACCACATCTTCTTTTTTATACAAGCGCTGAAAGGGTGATTTCACCTCTTCGAACCAAGAACCATCTTCAAACGTACGAATATAAAGCAGTTAAAAGGTAGAACCGGTAAAAAATCAAACAAGGAACAAATAGGTAATGAACATAAAGTAACAGGATCGTTTGAGCACAAACACGTATAAATAGGTGATAAAAGTGTCATTTAACCTCAACAAATTTAGAGCGCTATTACCAGAGAGACGAATATAAACAATTATAAAGGGGGAAGGATATAAACAAATCGAATAAGTAACGAATAAGGAATAAGAAATAAGTAACGAATAGGTAACGAATAAGGAATAAGGAATAAGTAACGAATAGATAACGAATATAAGAAATAAGTAACGAATAGGTTACGAATAAGGAATAGGGAATAAGTAACGAATAAGGAAAGAATAAGGAGTAAGTAACGAATAGGTAACGAATAAGGAATAGGGAATAAGTAACGAATAAGAAACGAATAAGGAATAAGGAATAATTAACCAACTTGACGTCCATGGTAATACGTCATTAAGACAGAAAAGAAACGACCAAAACATACACAAGTCATTTAAAGGAAATACATAATTATGTAGTCTTCAACCTGCCTCACACGTTGCTGAATTGAAAACATAAAAGCCGTTAGGATCATTAAGATCATAAAAAAAAACCCATGAAAGACGTTCGTATCACCAATGTGAACATGTCTTTTTCCTGTAGATAAGAAACAAATTGGGCGTAAAGTTTTCAGCCTTATAAAAAAGTATTCCTTCGCAACCACAATTAAAAACATTTAATATCTTTGTAAACTTATCGGCGATATTAATTTAAGTACTTAAAGGGATTGAGTACGCGGGGATTCATATGCTGAATCATGATAAGACTTGTTCTATTTACACACAGAGGGGGCGTAGAAATGGGATTATTCTGCTCTGTTTCCTGCCATCGAGACTAGATATTTATTCGAATAAAACGTCTATCTGACTTTTTTAAAATTCGACCATTAGTATTTCCTCTAAAAATATCAATAGTTTTTCAAAATTTAAGAAATATCAGGTGATTGTTTAATTATTAAAATTGACAGTAGTTAATTAGTGAAAGGACAACTACCCGACCAAAGGCCAGGAAACAACCGAAGGCCACCAATGGTTATCAACACGTGCGTCAAATGGCTCCTTTATAAAATTGTGTTCTAGTTCTGTGATAATGGACATCATACTTGAAACAAATGGATATCCCCGACAAACTTCAAAATATATAAATAAACTAAAACTTAAAAGTCATACAAGACAAAGAGATTGTTTCTGGATATTGTTAACATATTGATTTTGAATTAAGGACGAGACATATCCTAACATTGCATTGAAATATTCAGTCATAGAAATTGTAATTAAAGTTTATACATTGTGTGCCGGATTTCTTGATAGATATATATTGTAACTGATAAATCATAAAACTATTGTTAGTGGATAGTTTTATCTTTATTTTCCCTCTTTATACATTAAACTCGTCGCATCATCATTGCAGCATATTTCAAGGAATACCCAGAACTTTTCCATGTTTCCCATTGTATAAGAGCTTCTCCAGTCAGACCTTCATCATTATTTGCATATGACAAGGTGAAGCTGACATTATCACATGCATTGTACCACCAACCACCACCAACTCTGTGAGCCGCTTTTGCACAATTTCCACTCGCATTATCATTGTCTTGCTCGGGTGTTGAGAACTTCATTCCATTGTGATATGATAAAGCATCGCCTGGAAAAGAAAGTATTTACTCGATATAGTGTGAGCAAATTCTAGCAGAGCATATTTCTTGTATTTTGGTGATTTTTACTATTGTCTCCTTGACGAATACCTTCAGTTTTTTTTTATAAAATATATATGAAAATGGTAGAAACAATTATATTTTCATATGTGTTTGACATGCATAAATAAGTCGATTCTTTTAAATATTGTGCAATCACTGCTTTTTTTTATAATGAACAAAACAACACAACATGACACGACATCAGAATAGATGAAGTTCAAGTGACTTTGATAATAAATATAGATCTTGCATAGCTTACACATACTTTCCTTATGCATTTAGAGCAAAGCATAGATTAGCTTGCTAGCTTTGTTTGTATATTGTACAATTATATTGGGATAACGTCCAATCAAATTCAATATAATATAAACAGGTTTAACTATGGTTATCTATATTGTTTGAAGATGTAAATCTTAATTAAAAATCTTGAATAAACATTTATACAAACAAAGCAAACAAGCCAACAAAAGTTTTACTCTACAAGCATTGGGAAATTACCAGTAATGTTTCAAAATTTAGATTTCTTTATTGCTACGAAGCTCGGAATTGTAAGGTAGTATTAAAGTCTTATTATTGTGCGGATTTATTAAACAAAATCTACCTACCAGCATTTCCTGAAAATCCACCGATCGTCAGTTTATATTTAGATCCAGCATCTCCAACCTTGAATAATGAGTATTTGGCATACCTCTTTTGACCTTTAAAATTTTCCATCTGAACCCTCATTTCAGTTTTCCCATTTGAAGTCAGTTGATAAAGGTATTTGTTTCCTATCAAAAGTTAAATATGTTAATAACATTTGCAGTTCATTTCAATACAATTACTGATATAAAAGAAACTGTCAACAATTAGTATTTAATCACTAATTAAAGTGTTAAGCCGTCCTGCAAATTCTCCTTGAAAAATCTATACTGCAAATTCTCCTCGAAAAAGCATGCATGTGAGTAACCCTAAGTTAGTTTTGGCATAACTTAAATAAGCCGAAGTATTTTCATATAGATATTTTATCAACATTTACCTTTTTTAAGGGGCACTAGCTACGATATATGAAAAAAACTATAATATGATTTCGATTGGTTCAATCATTGATAAAGTGAAATATTGAAATAAAACTTTGTTTTAAGCAGCCAATTTGGTGCAATTTGTCAAAATAAGCAAGAACAAAAAAATCCTTGATGAATTATTCACTTGTAAGTAAATAGTTCGACACATGCATAGGTCGTGTTCAGTCATTAAAAGGAAAAGAATGTTAACATTGAAAGTGAAACAAAGGTGAACCATTTCATTGATTGAGTCCACCCACAAAAACTCATTCTTATACTGGCAAGAAAGTTAATTAACTTTTGATTAACTTAATGTTTTTTGTTTATATCGGGTGTATATGACCATCGGCTGTATTCGGGATCATTTCGATAGTTGATAAGTTGGCGTCTAGAATAAACTTCACACGAAGTTCTGATAAATACTATTGAGTGCATGCTTTTTCGACTGTTTACTTCAGACTTATTGTAATAAGCTTATCTGCATTTGTCAAAACCTTTTGGGATTCTTGGGCGTCAATGATTGCCACCTGATTATTTGTGACTGATTTTTTATAAAAAAATGCAATCAAGATCTTCGTACGAATACTAAGATTGAAATAAAAAGACCCCTCCAAAATTTAACGAAAAAACAGAAAGCTTACAAACAAAATATATTTATCTGAAGTGTATTATTCTGTGTAAAAACAGTCATAGTTTTCATTAATAATGCTAAAAATGTGGTTGTGAAAACTAATGTTTGTTTTCAAACAACATTAACACCTAACCAAAAAGGGATATGAATGTTTTATTGCTGAACTTACCTAACCAGAATTCCCGATTTAAGTCTCCAAAACCATTTTCATATCGAATCCAAGTTTTATTGAAATTTGCAGAACCATCAATTCGTCTAATAATAACCTTGTACAAAAAAGTGAAATGTCAATTTGGTTAGAACATAATAAAAAGTGAAATAAGTTCAAAGATAAAATACATCGCGAGTATACACACAAAAAATTATATGACTATGCATCTTTTAAGAGGTACTTTAATGTAATAAATTGTGACTTTGCGTCAATAATGGAATATCATATATAGTAATTTAGAGCCTCGGTGGTCGATTGGTCTAGCGACTGAGCATAGTGCAAGGCGATTGGGTCCCACGATATCTCAGTACTATGATTTCGAATCACGTCCTGGGAAGAAATATATATATATATATATATATATATATATATATATATATATATATATATATATATATATATAAGTACGTCTGAGTCAGTGACAACCCTACAACAGATGTATCCATCGGATCGCCAACAATGATGGTGATACATGGCTGTGTACATAATGTATATACAACTCGTCTAAACATCAACCCAACAATGTTAGATCTGTAAATTTGCTTTAACACAAACAACATTTTCCAAAAGACCAAAAAAAGTGAAAGGGTTTATTTTAACAAAACGCATTTGACTAACAGGTCAAACAACTGAAAGTGACTGCCATTGACGATTTGAAAATAAATTGATTACAAGAGTAATCTAATTCTAACACTGTTGGGTGCAATTTTCAGACTTATATATATACATAAAAGACTGAATAAGAGCCAACGATAAATCATACGATGGATCCTAATAATTATGATACAGTACATACACAATATAATATATACCCAGTCTAAAAAGGTACAACATCATCAAAATTAACAATAAAATGAACAATTGTTAGATATTTCGGATAACAGATATCTGTATGATCACGATGTAAAATGAATCGTCAATCTTTTTTAATTATAACACTATCATAATCTAGAAGTTTATACAAAAAAAGACCAGTTTAAGCGAACATCAGAGACGCTGGTACAATTTCAAAATTTCCAAACACGACGCAAATATATGCCAAAATAAAAACAGTAATTTGCTAAATGAACTGGCACAACTCTAAAATTCCAAAGGTGACGATAGTTAAGATGTTACAACAACTACGTGACAAAATAGTCCCAATAAACAGCCCTGATCGGTCTAAGTTGTTATGATATTCGCAATTTGACAACGGTAGAGCAATTGAGCAACAGAGACTGCGTATGTAAACATCCCAAATAAATAGCAGTTTAATAATGATTAGAAAAATATTTAAAATTGTATTTACTAAAGTAAAATTATTGAACGTGGCTGCGTATCATCCCAAATGAATAGAACCCTGTGATTTAAACTGGTATTATTTAATAAAATCTTTAAAACTGTAAGTCCAGTTCGGAGGCCAGAGTTACTGGAAAGAAGTGATGGCAGGAAAAATGAGTGATAGCTGGAAAATGAGTGATGAAAGGCAAAATAAGTGACTCATGCTATGTTTTTTTTTCATTTATGCCCTCCGGGGAAACTGTCCTTAACTTTCTTATCCCAACCCTTTCCCGAGCAAGTCTGTTGGCCCTTGACCAACCCTCGTTATTGTCTATGATTGTGATTGTAAGATTTTTTTAGATCAGATTGAGCGTGCCCAGGTGATATCAAATGACAACTTACAGGATTTCGGGCTTACAGGTGTAGTCACTTCGATTACCATTCTTGCGTTTGTTGAACTGTTGTTTTATCTCGCCAACATACTGCATGCCACATCGACACTTAAGAAGGTATACACCATTTTTCAATCAAGATACCCTATTTAAATTTGTAGCTTAGTTTAAATCTTTCTGATCAAGTGGATAAAGTGGAGAAGAATTTTGTAAAGATGACGGACGACGACGTAGACTGACGCCAGACGCCAAGTGATGAGAAAAGTTAAAAAGTAAAAAAAGTTAATGCTAATTTCCTTGATAGAAATTATTAGGAACTAGTTAAAACACTGAAAGATATAGTTGTAGAACACTCAAGCTTACTGAAAGCCGAAATGAAGCGACATTTTATGTGTTTTTTCAGTGGTTTACTTAAGGTAACCAATACGATTTTGGAAGATTTGAATGTTAAGAGAAGACCTTAAGCTGAGCTGTGGTGGTGACATAAATAATTACTATTTGAATCTCTGAACTTGAATTTTTGTTTTTAATCCTAGAGATGGGCGCATTTCTCCATAGTGTATTTTGGCGTTTCTTTCTCTAATCTAATCGAAACACAAAAAAAAAAAACCCAGCACCTAACAGTTCATAATTTTACCCATATAAAATTGATTTTTGTAAATTGAGTAGAGATTTAAGCAATATTTATATAACTTACTGTCCATCGCCCACCGTCGGTCTTCATATCACAATAAACTTTGAATCCCCTTCCGGCATAGGGATAGATTCTATACACTCCACTAGAGTCATGTTTAGGGTCCAAATCTGAGCAGTCTTTCGGCTTACGTACTGTTTATAAAAATAAGTAATAATTTTTATGCATAATGAAACATGAATGGTTGGTGTTTGACGTCTAAAGCAAGTAAAGGCAAATAAAGTATATATATGCCAACCCGCGGCCTTCTCACAAGGCAAATACACTTATACTTTCAGAAAAAAGATATGAGGATAACATCAACCAAACATCATGAACAGAAGGGAACGTCTACCACATATATTTCTCTACATAAAATGTCCTTTATTTCAAAGACTAACTAAGATTTACCGTCAACAAAAAGTTGATATACATATTACAGTCCGAGCTATTTACACAAATTAATAAAATATGTTTTATCTTTTATCATGATCCTTTAAATAACAAAGACAACACAATGTGAAAACAGACAGTATCTTCCATCCTACACAATTATAGGATTATCAATGGTTGAAAGCGAAGATGTGGAGACGCTAAGATTTGACATTGGGTTATTAGTTTAACACACTGTTTATAGTAGCAAGCTCCTAAAAAGTGGTGATATGAAGCTGCGCTTCTCTTTTTTGTAGCGAAAAGTAGGTGTGACCCGAACAATAACGCTGAACATTGAGTTTGAGTTAGAAGAAGTGTAAAGTCCCTTAAAGATTACTAAAAATATCGAAACGATACTATCACTTAAACAACAGATGAGGAAATTGATTCTAACCATCGAAAATAAATGCAGGAAAGGTCTACAAATTGTTACTGTCAGTACTTTTGTGTCTGTATAGATCAATGAAAGTAACTTGTTTATTTTGATGGCCCAATCACTTTAGTAGTTCAATAGTATGAATTCCATTGGTAACAAATTCTTATCACAATGTGCTAGTGACCTGTGTAGTATCAATACTCCAAGGGATCACGGCGTAGCCTTTAAACTGATTCATTAAGTTTAATGAACAGTATATTGGTTGGAAGGAAAATACACTAAAATACAGCAAACTATATTAAAATCTTTTTAATAGAATTTCCTTTTAAATACTTGTATGAAGTATATCTACATCAGAGAACTATATTTTAAATAGACTGGTGTGTTAATATCTTCATGTTTTGTCAAAATGTAAGTTTTATAAAAATCATTGTGGTCAAACCTGGACGCAAAAATAAATTTTCATCTCTATATGCCAAGATATTAAGAACTCGTTCTGCGGTATCTCCATAGAAACAAACACCTATAATATATAAAGAAAACAATGATTAAATCATATATCTTAACATATAACTGATATGATAAATGTGTACAAAAGCATTGACTAAATAATCAAACAGTATCAACAACAACCAAGAACGATCTGAAAGGTCATTTTGAAAAGGCGGAAAAAACCTCTTAAACCTGATATAACAAAACGCCCGACTAAATCGACCAACGGAATGAATGGAAAACATATTGTTCTGGAATATAACAAATGTTCAGGACTCAATTTGGAACATTTTATGAAAATACAAAAATACAAAGTTGTATCATCTAAATCATAGATATAGGAAGATGTGGTGTGAGTTAAACAGTATATTGATATTTGATATTATAAATAGTTTTGCAAAACATTATTTCTTTATATATAACTTTTAACAATCGAGAAATGTAATTTGAACATAACTTTAATTATTTTATTGACCCACCATTTAAAAATAGTTTTGACCTCACACTATCTTTATGTTCATTCCTAAAATTTTGTTAAAATTAAGACAATTTTGTCACAAGAGTTTCCCTATCCTTTCTCCTCTCTCAGTAAGTGAGAATGTTTTAAAAAAAAACGAAGTGTTATCTTAGAATATCATCCTATCAATAATTTAATGCTTACCCGAATCTGATGAAGATATAACTCTTTTTTTGTTTAACTTAGTATCCGATGCAACCAACACATTGAGTGTGATTAGAACAACAAGAACAGATAGATAGGAAGCCATTTTAGCCCAAAATGGAGAACCATACATGCGATACCATTTTATACTTTCAGGATGCTTGTAAACAGATATGGTAGTGTTATACAAGAAGGTAACAGATGGTTACCGGATAGTTTTAGCATGAAACAATTTCCAAGAATCTTGATATTTCTTGTTTTTCTTTGATATACGCCAGAACAAGTCATAAAAATAAATGATCAGTCGTTTTCACTGTTTCTGATGATTAATATGTTTAAATTTGTCAGTTTGATGGATATCCTCCTTTTTGAAGTTTGGTTCACCCCTTTTATATATTAGGATACTTACAAAAAAATATAATTTACATGTGTATTTTTCTTCCTTTATATGCATGGGAGTATCACCGTCCTGTTGTATGTTCATGTTCGATGTGAGAGCAACAAATGTGCTGGTATGTGCGAATTAAAATATTTGCACAGTTAAACGGTACTTACTAACGTTAAAACAAGGTTTCTATTTAAGCTAGACAACTTGCACATCTCTTTTATATGATTCAAGGGTTGTATAGCTTACTACTATAGTATAGTTGTTGTGGCAGTTATATATAATGTCGGCTTATAAAATCGAAAATCCATTTGCAATGGTATCTTCTGTCTTTACGATTACAAACGAGCATAGTAACTCTTTCACGGTTTTTCACGTATAGAACAAATAGTACCGCAAAACAAAAATCCATATCGTAATCGTTATTGTTGGTCGCTGTACTTTTATATGATGATAATACAATTAGATGAACTCTCACGAATCATATTGTACAATATAAAGATAAAATAAAGACACGATTGCCAATAAGACAACTAAGTATCAGAGACAAATGACTGTTTGAATGTTTACCTTCGTAGTGTTCCTTGTGTTTCCCTTATTAACACCTTAGCCCACAAGCTGATGCCAGAAATGCATGCATTCGACACATAGTGAGGTCGGGTGCATCAACATGGAAAGGTTCTTTTGCTTTGATTACCCAAGCCGTAATGTAAATCTAGATTCAGTACGAAAAGTGTATAAGGGAACAACGGTTAATTTATAGATAAAAAGACAACTATTTTGGTGTCTTATAAGGAACTTCATTTTTGTAAAATACAATAACATGTATATCGTGTGATTCGACATTAGCATTTTGTCTATCAACTAGTAACAGAATTAACTAATTGCCTAACTATTGATATACTCTAAATGATTTATTTATAATCTTTAATTCAGAGTAAAATAAGAATTTTACAAACCTAAAGTTTAATATTGCATCGAACAAAAGGACGTTACATTGCAAATAAAAAAGGATTCGTAACTACACAAACACAAACGTGATTTAGAGGTCAATGTGTTACCCTTCCGGACTACATGGAATCGCCAAGAGTGTTAAGTTGGGTTCTTGTTGCTCAGTCTTTAGTTTTTTATGTTGTGTTTTGTGTACTATTATTTGTCTGTTTGTATTGTATTTAGTTGCACTGTACAAAACCAGTGATAAGTCTATATTTAATTAAGAAATAATGTAAACTTTTAAGATTTAGGTCTGGCTATGAAGGTGTGTGCTTTCCCATTGATGACAGCAAAATACATTTTCATGAATTAAAGAGGTTGCTATTGATCACATATTTATCCCATCGGTATCAAATTCGTTCATATGATGTTGGTTAATTATTTGTAAGAGAATATTAAAAATACATGGTTCAAAAACTTCTTTTAATATGAACTTGCCATATATGAAATGCCCATGAAAATAAAAAAAAAAAAAACATGTAAAATGACAATTACAAACGATTCAAAAGAAAACTGAAAAATAAAAAACTTTTGGAATACTCTCTTTACGAAGAATTCCATACATTTGTGAACCAATTCTTGGAAATAAACAGATTATATAAATCCATTATTACAAAAAATATTATATGATTTCTGCATTTTTCTAACTAAAAAAACTATCTGTGTTTTTTCTATAACAAAACAAATAAACTACAAAAACAACAAAAACATTTACATAAACAAAAACATTAACAAAAAACTTGAAAAAAAACATAAACAAAAACAAAGACAATTTGTTAACAAATATTATAAAAATATTGATATGCTCAATAACTTAGCTTTGCACAAAGTGTGTTATGGAACGAATCTTTTTTAACTGAAGTATTATTATGGTTTTTAATTTTGGCAACTATTTCAATTAAACCTAAATCCTGAATTTTATTGATAACGTCATGTTCTGTCTGTATCATTTCTTTTTGTTTTAGTTTCAGCAGAACTTGGTATCCCTGCTCTACAACGTCGTCCTTGTAGTTCTGTTGAATGTTGACTAGATCAGTTTCAGAGATTCCTAATTCTCTGGAAAAGATACGGAATCTGTACTCTGGACCAAGGTATCTTGCCACTATACTCATAAACTTTGGTGACAAGTCGTCTGTAAAAGATCGGTTTTGCCGTACTAATAAATGTAGTTGAAACTAAGAAACTATAGAATATATGTGTAACTGTTTATACATGGTTGTAAAAAAGGACATGCCTAAAAACTTAACTAATCATTATTTTCAAAATCATACCTAATATATTTTAACTTTGAATTGATTTATAAGAAATCTGTGATAATGTTTACTTCATGGCACCATTTTCAAATTTGTGCCGTTGGTTGAAAAATTCCAATGACGTTTACATCACAATTCAATTTAACAATCTTTGCTCTGCATTTCTTGACAGAATACAACAACTGAATAAATACATATGAAAATAGTTATTTTGTACACTTTGAAAAGACAGCAACTCAGTTGCTTATATTATTCCGTATTGTCTAACCTTAATTATTCATTATGAACTTAAAAAATTAGCAAAACTATTTATACATCAATCATTCTGCCAAACGCGTGCACGACTTCAGTAATGTTGAAAAAGCAAAGGTAACCTCGACTTGTCATAGATGATATAATAAAAAAAATAGTTGTTTTGTTAGATTGCTGCCAGATTAAAAGTTACCCAGAACCTTATTTTAAGAAAACAATACTACCTTTATTTTCCCACTGCTGCACTTTCTGAAGAGCACTTTTTTGACAACGTGCATATTTTGCAAGGAATGTGTGCGCTGAATGAGTATGAGTGATACTGTTCTTTTCTGACCATTCATATTTACGATCCCATTCTTGTACTTTTTCAATCATGCTGTTTATATCCGGAGCATTAAAAGAGGACAGAATCTTGTGTGCTTCCTGTCGTAATGTCAAATCTTTAAATTCAAACTCTAAAATATTGCTTTCTTCTGAATCTCTTCTACAACTAACATCAGGATACGAGGAGCACTTTAAAAGACTTGAGTGTGTGTCTAGTTCAATATCACACACATAAACATCAGATGCAGAATCGTTTACTTGAAATCCACAAAAAGGATATGTATAATGTCGTGTTCGTTGTCGAGTCAACGTCCCAGATCTTTGAATTAATGGCCTTGTTTCGTCATCGTCGTCTTCGTCGTCTGTATTAGAATAATTATGTATCTCATCCAGCTCCTTATAAGTACAAAAAACTCTTTCGTTAGAGCCACACTGTCGAGATTCTGTCTGAACAACAGACTGCCTTTGATGAGCTAGAAGACAAACATGTTTTGTAAAGATTTTTTTTAATTTTTAAAACAAAGGGAGAAAAAATTACTTACTCTTGACCTGCAGTGAACGTATGCATTGTCACCTTCCATTCTTTTTATTGTACATATCTATGTTCTTATAGTATTTCAATTGGTATGAACAAGTGGTTATTTCGGAAATTTCTCTACTATATATATATGAATGTAGTATACATAAATATTTTTAAAAATCATATCCGATAAGTAGCAATTCAACAGAATCTTTAAAATTATTTACTTGCTGAGACAAAATTTACTACTGATTGCTTTTAGCTTTTTGTAGTTCTTTGCATTCATTTTTTGAAACTGCAATTCGGCTTATATCAATTATAAGGATCATGCATACCATTCACACAAGCTATTTATCACTGATTATATATTATAACTTGTACCGATATGATTTTTTACATACTAGCATATTTTTTTCTAGACAGCAATGTAGAGCATATGATATGCATATTTTATTTCAGTTTATTGTTGACGATCGTAAATTAGCGTCGAACATTCTGAGATAGGTTTTTGTTTTTTAATTCTGATAGTTTTATCGAAAATATGTCAGACACAGTTTTAATTGGACGATTGCAGCATTTTTGTTGTCCTTTTTGTATTAATATCGATTTATGTTGATTCTTTTTAGGCTCCCAAAACGATTGAATTTCATCAACCTTATCCATACCATATAGTTTGTAAGAAACCAATTGGACAGGAAAAATGTGAATCAATTCAAAAGAAAAAAACAAATGGCCTAATTTATGGTGCCACATGTGGAGCAGGATCTGCTTACCCTCCCGGAGCACATGTGATCACCACTATTTTTTGATGGGGTTCATGTTGCCTATTCTTTAGTTTTAAATGTTGTGTCATGTGTACTATTGTTTGTCTGTTTGTCTTTTTCATTTTTAGCCATGGTTTGTCAGTTTATATTCGATTTATGAGTTTATAAAAAAGAAGATGTGGTATGATTGCCAATGAGACAACTATCCACAAAAGACCAAAATGACACAGACATTAACAACTATAGGTCACCGTACGGCCTTCAACAATGAGCAAAGCCCATACCGCATAGTCAGCTATAAAAGGCCCCGATAAGACAATGTAAAACAATTCAAACGAGAAAACTAACGGCCTTATTTATGTAAAAAAAAATGAACGAAAATCAAATATGTAACACATAACCAAACGACAGCCACTGAATTACAGGCTCCTGACTTGGGACAGGCACATACATAAATAATGTGGCGGGGTTAAACATGTTAGCGGGATCCCAACCCTCCCCCTAACCTGGGATAGTGGTATAACAGTACAACATAAGAACGAACTATACAAATCAGTTGAAAAAGCTTGACTGTTCCTTTGGTATCTCTCGTCCTTTATTTTTTTTTTTTTTTTTTTTTATAGTGAAGCAATTTTCCCATAAACATATTTAACAGACACGAACCAACAACAACTACTGAACTATGGGCTTCAGCGTTACGTGCATGTTAATACTTAATTTTGTAAATACAGGATCTCGTCTCTGAAAATAAAAAGACCAATTCTCTTTCATAACACATTTTATACTATTATATAAAGATATATTGCTATAATATAAATTAAATTTTTGTTATTTCAATATTTACCTCGTTTCGATTTCCAGCGTCTATAACCAACATATCCAACACACAATCCTCCAAAAAGTATTACCATAGCTAATACCGATATAATAATTGCAACTGTAACTGAAAATATAAATTGTAAGTTTTGCAGGTTTAATAAGATAATGTTCACTTTGTGCATACCGTTACGCTTTAAGATTTTTCTTTAATATGATGTTTATTTCAGTACAAAACGAGCATTTCATATTTATCTGTTACTGCACGGAAATATTCCTGTATGTTTGATGCTTACAGTTAAATGTAAATGCTTGTTTAACAGAGTAATACAATAACTGATTTATAATATATGTTGCATTATTGAAAACGACATGGTTTCCACTTACTATAAAGTTTGACCGAAGTCTAGAAGATTCATTTTCGATTATCTGTAAAGTGCAGATGGATTCTTGTGACCAAATCAATAACGATGACAATTGCCTAATTGTAATATTATAACAAGGCTACAGAATAACTATAAAGAATATCTAATCTAAAATTATAGATATTACATCTAGTACCGTCTCTGTTTACTAATTATATAATGCCCATGTTAGATCATAAGACCAAACTGTTAAAAAATACCATAAATCTACACTGATTGTATACACCCAAAGAAAATATTGCTTTGCGTTATGCATACCTGAGCTGGAACTATCTTCATGGGTACTTTTGTGGCTTTCACCTACAAAAAAGTAAAAACGTTATGTAATAAAATACACAAATTATTCTGCATTTGTACAATTTAACAAATGTAAAGGTGTTCCTTATGACGGAAAATCCAAACTAGCGCATAGGCCCCAAGTATTATTAGTGTTATCTTAATTTGCAAAATTCTATTTCAATTAAATTCATATACATAGGTTTAATTGTGTACCTTGAAAATATACTTGTACACTTTCAGTTATTATATTATCGGATTCAAATGAGTTTTCATCTTTGTATTTGAAAAGTACACGTACAGTAGTCATGTCGAGTGACTGTTTTCATTATGACTATTATAGAAATATATCATACATACAAGTGGTATTTGCCAAAATACCGGTTCAGAGGAAGAAATGTCCAGAGCCGGTAAGCGAGGGAACAAATTTCCCTCGAAACCGTTTTTTTTTTTTAGTATAGATCAGTTTCAAAATAACTTTACACTTACCTTTTCTTTTAACTTTCATTTTCACATCAATAACACCAATTAACCTTAAAATATAAATCACGGATAAAAAAAACTATGAAAATGAATTGTAAACATTTGTATTAGAAAAAGAAAAATGGAACAATGTTGTATATAAAAAAAATCAATAGTGAATATCAAGTCTTGCAGACTCAAATGTTCACACCTTAATTACATTTGTGATATTTTTTTCGATAAAGAGTTTTTTTTATCGGTTTGTGGTGTTATTCAATATTATCTTTCAGAACAAAACGATTTTCATAAAGTTTGATTATCATAAACTCGATGAAATAATTTCCAAAAGCAACATTATATTTCATTCATACAAAAACGTTATATTTTATTCATCCTTAAAACGAAAATACATACTGTCAATAAACAGTCATTATACGAAAGAGGAAACAAACGTCCGCATCCAAAAATGAGTTCAGAATAGAAATTTAATAATTACTAACTGAAGATGGATTGGAAGTTTCGGATTAAACCTAGGTATACAAAATTGACTTTCAAGTATCTCTGTGCTAATGATATCCGTCGAAATTGCATTTGTAACTGTAATTCTACTTACACCTGTTCTCCACAGACTGTGTCCTCTTTTGAAGTACAAGTTATGCGCTCAGACTTGTTTAACTCTGTGCAGTTGGTACATAGTTTACATTTGTATGCATGTACGTCACTATAAAACCCCTGTTTACATGGGCGGCATGGTATACAACTCGAAGACCCAAATGGTGTATCTATTTCAATGCCAGACTCCTGGAAATAAAAGTCAACATATTTACATATAAAAAACAACAACAATAATGGACCAGACCTTGTCATTGTACGGGACGACATCAAAAGATCAATGTAGGATAAAAAAAAAACCCAACCTAAATCAAATAGGGGGGGGGGGGGTAAATGTTGCTGCAAGTTTTGTTAATCAAAAATAGATTTTACATATATCCATATTTGTCAATCCATTTTTCCCAAATTAATTTAAGAGGTGGTGAAAAGGGGGAGGGGCTGGTATCAGTGAAAAAACTATATCAATTAAGTGTACGAGAAAAAAAATGAAGGATATTCAGTTATTATCATATCTTTAAATGTTAAATCGCAATATGTAAACTCGCAATAAATACCAGAATCTAAATTGCGTATGCCAGATAGCGTTTTGTCTACAAGAGACTCAACAGTGACGATCGAATTAACAAGTTAAAAAGGTTAATTAAAGTCGAAGTTGAAGATCATCGAGGACTTATATAGTTAATGTTTTATAACGGAGATCTTACGTATTCATTTGTTATTACAACAAGAACAAGTACAGTATTAACACTGTTAACTGTAATTAAAGTATACGAAAACGATAATAACTATCAAAGTTAAATGATTCAATGCATATGAATATAGAATACCACTGAGTACCATTAAACAAATATCAAAACATAAGTAGTAGTAAAACATTAACTTTATATGATGATGAAAACGTCATCAGTGTCTGTGTAGATAGTTGATGAACCAGAGGTATGTCAAAGAACGTCTCGTCCTTTTTCTAAAAAAGTTCATTGGAAGGTACCAAGACCGTGTTGATAAATATTCCGTATCAACTTCACAAATAATACACGATGGTCTTTATGTATATATTCTGCGTACTGATGTTGTTTATCATCTTAACCACGTGTTTTATTGTTCTTTCAATTGTCTTTATTCTATTATTAATATTACTTTTACTGTTGGATTGTTTTATGTGATATCCATTTATTGTGGCTCGTTACTTAAACATCCCGTCAATATGTTTATATTGTTTTTCATTTTTTGCTGGTGTGTTTTGTATATGCGACTTTTTGTATTTCTTTGATTCTTATAACGTGACTCTGTACTTTAAAAGATTCCGTCAGTATGATTTTGTTCTATTTTATGTCATTATGATATATTTCTATTATGAATTACAAAATACGTTGAACCACAAACGTCAAAATTATTCAATCGCGTAGTGGAATGAACTATTTGTGGATTTTTATAAATTGTATATAGCTATTTGGCTAATTTAAATCTCGGCTATTTCTGAAATTATTTCTTACATACTTTTGATTTTTTAACCCTGTATGCTAACATTGCCTATGTGAAATTTTAAAATTGTTTGTATATATACATTGAACGACAAATATATGTGACGTATAAAATTTTATGACGTCAGACACAGGAATCAAAGAATGTGTTTGTGTTTCTACATTTGAAAATGCTTGTACTAAGTCACAAGGAATATAACAGTTCTTTTCCATTCGTTTTTGATGTGTTTTGTAATTCGATTTTGTCATGTGATTATGGACTTTCCAATTAGATTTTCCTCTAAGTTCAGTTTTTTTGAGATTTTACTTTTTTTTTTACATAACAAATTTCTCAAACATTGGCAGGCATATATTTAAATTACACTAATTAAGGTGGTACACAACACCGTCACTAAAATTTATTTGGATCGTTTAATTTTCATAAAATTTTGACAAATGATTTACTTTGACCCTTTGACAAAAATATATATTGCTATATAGCATTTTAATAAACACTTATTTTGATAATTGAGAAGCTTAACATTCCCTTAACAACACAACGTAATTAAAACGTTTAGCTGATTTCACATAGTTATCTCCCTGTTGTGTTAGGTATCACCTTAATAAATGTTTAACTTACTACTTGTGAAATTATATATCAAACATTAAAAAGATGAAAATAACTCACTTCTAGTGTTACTTTTCCGTAGCCAAGAGGACATGTATCACATTTGATACACTCGGCAAGTTGCTTATGATAAGAAACATTATCCAAAGGATCACAATGTAATGTCTGGGAGCTTACTGTTGTGAATTTTGTAAAACACAAAACAAAAATGGCCTTTGTTTTGATTTTCAACATTTTACTGGTCCATATCTAAAATAGAAAAGACACATTCAGTCTCATCACAATTATTAATTATTGTAAGTATTAACATGAAAATAAACTCATCATAGATACCAGGATTAAATTTTGTATTTACGCCAGACGCGCGTTTCGTCTACAAAAGCCTCATCAGTGACGCTCGAATCAAAAAAAAAAAATTAAAAAAATAAATTAAAAAAACAACAAATAAAGTACGAAGCTGAAGAGCATTGGGGACCAAAATTCCTAAAAGTTTTTGCCAAATACAGCTAAGGTAATCTATTCCTGAGGAGAAAAGCCTTAGTATTTCAAAAATTCAAAAATTTGGTAAACAGTTAATTTATGAATATGACCATATAAATGATAATTCATGTCAACACAGAAGTGTTGACTACTGGGCTGGTAATACCATCGCGGTATTTGTTTGTGATAATACTGTTATTTTTTCACTGTATTAATTCCTACAAAAATGAAATAACACTTTATAAATGTATACGTCCGAAGCACTAAGTTGGATTTACATTCATCAGGAAAACCCAAAGCCAAACGAAATTGATAGCATGCATCCCATAAGTATCAACACACTTGAAGAACTTTATGAGCAAAAGGGACATAAAACTTATATAACAACAGTCAAATATATTTTATGTGAGCTTCGCCGAAGTAAGTTGGAATCTTAGTTTCTTTAACTGACAATCACGTCAATACTAAATGACTGACTATTCCAGCAAATGACAGAAATGATACCCTTGGAGAATAACAGTTCACCAGCAACGATATCGATCTAATGTAATTTAAAATGTAAAAAACACATAACATTTATTTTTGCGTTATTGTATTTACTTAATATAATTCAAATATTCAAATTTTACAAGAAAATATAATGTAAAAATCCTTTTGTCTGAAAGATAATTTTTGATACATCATATAGTCCGTTTTGGTTTATTGCTCGTTGTCATTTAAATAATTTGACCTTGAGCATCACTGAAGAGACATTGATTGTCGAAATTTGCATACGGTGCAGAATTGTGTTTTGTACCGTCTATGTTATTAGTCCGTACCTGGATATTTAATATCATCCAGATGAGATCTCAAACATTTTAGAGATACAAATTAGCTGTATGAAATAGAGTTATCCTTCGTTGTACTTTTGTCTTCTTCCCTAGTACAATATACAGTTTTTAATGATCAATTACATGACTATGAATGTTTGTTTTCTAATCAGTGTGTTCGAACATTATTTTTTGTGTTTTACTTCTTATTATAATTTTTAGTCATTTGAATTGGCTTTCAAATAAGAATTTATAATTTGATATCTAATTTACATTATGACTAAAAATTGGAAATGGGAAACGTAGATACAAGTTCCTTGTATGTTACATTACACACTGATTCCCCCTACGAAATCCCCGATTTGATATCATCAAAACGATGGCCTTTCAGACTCATATCAAAAATATAATTCATACACAACCTTCTCAACGTCACAAATAAATGTGTTTTTTTTTAATTCCACTATCAAATATAATAAGGATATCCAACACTCAATAACCCACATTTCAAAAAGTGTTTACATCTTATATATCGTAATGAACTTAATACCATGGATACTACCTAAAGTAGAAGGTCTGCTTTGTATCTGAATAATTGATTTGACAATGACATTGACATAGATTGACGACCTCAGACTTGAATGTTTGACAAACGTGATGATTTCAACTATCCAATTGTCAACTTCCCATTAACAGTAATCAACAGTAATATATCGTGTGCTCCATATGATTAACATATCTCAGTTGATACGTATTTCTCATGCATGTTCATCCTTCGTGAACTTATTTAACAGGGTTGTGGTTCATACACAAACACTACTCTATAGAACTACAATGTATATTGAAGAACAACTGAAATTTGAAGTTTGACGGTCACGATCAGTCGGAGTCTGGAAGGCACTTGAAGAAGGGGATATTCGTTTAATTTTTAATCATACGGGAAACAGATTCTTACATAGTTACCCGTGGATTATTTGATTTATCCAATTTCGATTGTTAAATTACAAATTTAGAACTGAAGTCTTCTCAAAGGCTCGGACTGAAAAATGATTATTTTTTCATATCGATTGGATAAATCCGATAATCCATTTGTATCCATGTAAGAATAATATAATATATATCCGGATGTTGGTCGTGATAATGATACATTTTATTTAAAATATGTATTTGCGTTCATTCCAGGATCTAGATTTTGAATTCTGTATCCTTCTTAGGTCAATGTATCTGAAGTTCAGAACACTGAATATTGGAAACAAAAAAACAATATTAAGTATCTACTAAACATATATTCCAATTTAAAGGGGTGAATCAAGTGCAGAAACATATGAAATATGTTTTTGAGAACATTTTCGAATTGTATTTACTGCATGAGAAAAGAAATAGAGGTACAAGTGACCTTATGTTTATAAAGATAAAAAAAATAATTCAACGGTCATTATACATTTTAAATTTAGTTCTAAATATTATAATGAAAGGAAGTCAACCCTGCTTAAGAGACCACCTGGATTAAGCAAGCACCTTTGTTAAAAGACCACAAATTTTAGATCCCTCCGTAGTACATTTCATATAAATTGAACCTGTATTAAAAGACCGCCTGTCTTAATAGACCAATGTTTTGTTCTCCCTTAAGTGGTCTCTTAAAACAGGCTTGCCTGTACTTCATTTAACTGTGTATGAAGTTTCTAATGCAGTGGTAGAAAGTGATAAAAAGTCTAACAAGGCTATCATTATTTCTATGGCAGAATAATTCGACCGTGCCACATAACGATGTGTTAAAATTAAAAGTCTTATTGTTTAAACAATTCAAATTCAAACAACGTTTTGACACAATTTTTGTTATCAATTTTAGTCTTTTTAGTATAATTATAAACATAAGAAATTCGATGAAATGAACGTGAACAGTAGCTCCAGAAAACCAAACCTGCTACCACAATGTGAAAGACTCAATCAATACTTGACTTATTTGATAGAGAATAAACATGATAAAAACATGATATTTATGTAATCGTTGAATTCGATTACTCAAATATGATTTTTTTAGAAAATTTCAAGCTGCGAAAACCTTTGTTTTTCAAATTTCTTCATGTACATTTTGACAAATGCATATCTAGACTATGATACATTTATTTTGTATTAATATTTCAAAATATTCGAGATGAGACAAGAAAAAAGAGATAATTTAGAATGAGTAAAAAGAGTTATTCCCCTTTTGTGCTGATTCTGACTGTTTAGAATATTTGTTTTTTTCGCTTTCGTCTATTATGAGTATGGATCTTTGCATTCGCGTGATAATGTATGAATGGATAGTATATGCATTTTGATTTCCTACTGTTTGAATTGATGTAAACATTACGGATTTTATTTGTTTTAAAAAGAAATAAGAACATTTTGAATCTAAATTGAAGCTATGGATAAATTATTAAAAACAACATTTATTAAAAAAATAACAACATTCAGACAGCACTTGTTTATACCAATAGCAACCCTTTCTATTCGCTAGTTACTTGTTACAAAACTCTGAAGAATTCAAATCAAACGTGATACGAATGATTTGCTTGTTCAGCACCTTTGTGACTGTAGCTAAAAATAGAAAGGGGTAATGTCATTACATTTATGAATGAATGAATGAAACTATGATAGTTTAATTACACCCGATACTGATGTGATAATCTTATAATTTTTACATTATGATTAATAACTCATCAAATTAAAAGAATAATTTAATGTTTTTATAAACATTATAGTGCGCTGGAAAAATATACATCGTAAAAAATTACGTCATAAAAGTGAGGAGCGGTTTTAAAAACGTGGTAAGAATGTTATTTAAAAAATCTGACAATACAAACATTATATAAAAGTTTATACATTGTATTATATTCTAGATTATGAGTGCAATAATATTTATACAACAATATATACGATAATGTAGGTGGATGAAAGAGAAATCATCTTACCTTACCGGCAACAATGGCGAAAAATGGAAATAACCTTTTCTAAAAATAACTTATTCCATACTAATAGGAGTGAGATACGGGGCGGTCTGAATGCGTGTTATTAATATTATTTGCGACTTGTTTGTTTGTTTGTTTGTACAGTTTAATTGTTTGTTTGTTTGTTTGTATTGTTTATGTGTTGTTTAATTATATTCATTATCATAATGTTATTGCAATGAATATATTTTTGTGTGTTGCTTTTTTACTTTAGTTTTATTTATATTTTGTTTTTGTATATTCATGATTTATTTACAATATCCTCAGACAATATCATATATGAAGGCATTGTAAATATATAAAAAACACTTTCCATAACGATGTTTTGTTTATGGTTTCACAATCAGGCATGTCATAGGCGTTCTACGACATACCATAACGCTTGTACACCAAATTCGTTTGAAACATATTAGATGTAAAATTGAGAATGGAAATGGGGAATGTGGCAAAGAGACAACAACCCGACCATAGAAAAAAACAACAGCAGAAGGTCACCAACAGGTCTTCAATGTAGCGAGAAATTCCCGCACATGGAGGCGTCCTTCAACTGGCCCCTAAACAAATATATACTAGTTCAGTGATAATGAACGCCATACTAATTTCCAAATTGTACACAAGAAACTAAAATTAAAATAATACAAGACTAACAAAGGCCAGAGGCTCCTGACTTGGGACAGGCGCAAAAATGCGGCGGGGTTAAACATGTTTGTGAGATCTCAACCCTCCCCCTATACCTCTAGCCAATGTAGAAAAGTAAACGCATAACAATATGCACATTAACATTCAGTTCAAGAGAAGTCCGAGTCTCTACATGTCTAAACAAGTGGCAACGCTATAACAGATGCATCAATTGAATCACCAGTGAAGGTGATACACGACTGAAAACACATTTATATTCATAACTTCTCTAAATATCAGCACAACAATGTTAAATCTGCAAATTTACGAAAGCACATTTTTGTTCTATCCCTTTGAATTTATAATTTTGCCATTATATATGGGGGCTGAATCACTTTTATTAAAGACACATGTCTATGAAAAAAGACTAGTTGTATACCTTGATATAACGCAAGGTACCTAACTCGCATATTTAACATTTATTTTAAAACCCTGGTATCTATGATGAATTTTATTAACAACTGTGTCGATTCCACTGCTGTAGGGTTTTTTACCCAGAGGGTATCACCAGCCTAATAGTACTTCTATGCCGACGAATATTATCATTTATATGGTCTTAATTTTAAATGAACTTTTAAAAAACTTAAAATTAGCCGTTATTGGTAAAATCTTTCGTTATTTAATGTGTTCAATGTCATACTTTATTTTGCGTGTTTTACTATTTTCATTCGAGCGTCAATGATGAGTCTTTTGTTGGCAACACGCGCATCTGGCGTACACAAATTTGTTTTGGCTTTTAATTTTGCCATTTGATTCGGGACTTTCCTTTTTGAATTTTCCACGGAGTTAAGTATTTTTGTGATTCTGCTTTTTAAATTTTTATGGATGATGAGTATACTGATATTTGATAAATCTTAATTTAACGTGTAAAACACGCATTTTTTTGTGATCGAAATCGTTTGTAGCAGGCCTTCCACGTACATCAACATTGAATTATTTTGTCTTTTGACGAAGTCAAAACCTACCTAACCAGAGGGGGTACACTACGATTGCTGTAATGCCATGAAATATTCTAAATTATGCTATGAGAGAATGAAAAATTATAGCACATGTCATCGTCCTATATTTGTGTGGTATATTGAATTGAATTTTATTTGCTGATAATGAAGATCAAAAGAAAAGCAAAACAGAAACGTAGTTTGTTGTCCTTCTTTAATATCATTTTTGTCATTGCAAAGTAGCCCAGGTCACAATGTTTGCATACATTACGTTAGTCAAACACTAACCAATCGATGTGATAAATATAAAATTGAGATTTGATTTCTTCCACAAATCGAATGACATAGATGTTAACAGATATAGGTCAACGATCAAGTATGATATACACATACAACGACATCTAGTCAACTAAATTATAATTAAACAAAGCAGTTCAAGTATTTCCTGAACAATACAAACCACAAGTACTTAACATTAACCTTTTTAAACCTTCACCGTAGAGTACCAACAAAACTACTTTTAAAGAGATTTTTTTTCCTGACCTATAAATACATCAAGTTGAATTTAAAGGCAATTTTATTTGTTAAAAACATTACAGTTTGATACAATTCATGATATTGCAATCAAAAGTAGATAAAATGTACTAGATATTTACTTAGTTGTATTCTAATGTAAAAATGGCGATGACACTATTTGGATCACCCGGCTCTGTTTTTTGAAACGCTGGAAGCCCTAGTTTGTATTAACAAAGTATATAACTGAGTATATTGTGACGTCTCAAAGTTATATGAGACGGTAGTCAATTATGCCTGACGTTACTTTAAAGCAGAATATATCTTTAACCTCCTATTGGACAACAAAACGGAAACAATATTTTATCATGCTATAAGGAGGAAACAAAACAATGACCAGAATATGAACTATAATGAGAAAATATCAGCAGCTGAAAGTTGTGTAAAGCCGGATGTGGAACAACATATACTATGCATGAAACTTTGATAATTTTTTAATATCGTTGTCGGTTTTGAGCGTTCATCTCCTATTGAAGTTTAAACCAGAACGCATGCAATTTATTAAGTATTGTTTTATTTTCTTTCTCTAAAAAGACATATTATTTGTTTTCTGAGTTTAGTACTAAAATTCTTAATGTTACCCATTATATTATATATCTTACGATAGTACACAGCCATTTCGAAAGCATCACTGCCTAATATTCGTTATGAAATAGCTAGTTCATCAACCCAGTCTCTTTATTCTCTACTGGGCGCTCAGTTTAACATTCACTAAAACAGATGATCACGGGATGTCACTTATATTTTGTATTTCAATTAAACATGTTAGTCGTCCGTCAATGAGATTACAACCCAATATCACAGAAATGAATTTAGAAGCCAACATACGGTATGGGTCAATATGTTTAACTCTAATTCGTCTTGCTTTTACTAACAGAGATCAGTTCCTAATCTTCAAAGGGGTAAAATATGAAAATGTAGATAAATAAATTTAATATTTCTA
The DNA here is from genome assembly GCA_019925275.1 of Mytilus edulis. NCBI lineage: Eukaryota > Metazoa > Mollusca > Bivalvia > Mytilida > Mytilidae > Mytilus > Mytilus edulis. The sequence goes on along the minus strand of CM034361.1, from coordinate 46,850,786 downwards.
ACCAGGCTCTAGTTTTTTGATAGCCACATTACAAGTAGTTGGGGTTTAAACTATTTCTGGTCGATGAGCTGATTAATAAACGTTATATTTATAATACATTCAATTACATATCTATATTCCTTTCAACGTTGTTATGACACAATGAAAAACGTTGATACAATTAAAAGAAAGCCTTGATGTTTTCTTTTTCAAATTCATTCGAAAAATAACGTCTCGTCCTTTTTCTAAAAATCTTTATGAGAAGATAGCAAGACTAAGATGAAAAATCCGTATCAACTTCACAAACAATACACGATGGCTTTGAAGTATAGATTGATCATTATAAGTACTGACGTTGTCAATATTTTTAATAAAGTGTAACGGTTTCTGCTATTTGTCTTCGAAAATTATTACATTAAGTGTTTATATAAAAAAGATGATGTTGTATGATTGCCAATGAGACAACTCTCCACAAGAGACCAAAATGACAATAAGTCTATTTTTTGCAATATCATTTTGAAGTGGATCTATACTTATACATCACGTCGTTATGCTATTTTGCTATGGTATTTTTTTGTATTCTTTTATTTCGTTTTTGCTAATATGCTTTGTTTTTATGCCTTTTTCTTATCTTTGTTGACATATTTGCTTGTTTTTAAAGTGATTATTATATTACCACAATGTCGACTACTGTATCACTTGTTTGACATTTCTACCTGTTATGTTAATTAGCTCATGATAGATAACAGGATTGAAATTTTGTATTTGCGCCAGACGCGCATTCGTCTACAAAATACTCAATAGTGACGCTCGAATCTAAAAATTTTAAAAAGGCCAAATAAAGTACGAAGTTGGAGAGCATTGAGGACCAAATATTTTGCAGAATACAGCTGAGGTAATATATTACTGAGGTAGAAAAGCCTTAGCATTTCAAAACTTTTAAATTTGTAAACAGTCCATTTTTAATTATGACCATATTAATAACAATTTTGCCTGTTTGTTTTGTTCATACATCATTGTCAATATAATAAAATTGTATGCGACTGTCAAACAAGTGAGAGGTTTAGCTGGCTATAAAACCAGGTTTGATCCATCATTTTCAACATTTGAAAATCTCTGTAACAAATCAGAAATATGACAGTTGTTATCCATTCCTTTGATCTGTTTGTGTTTTTGACTTTGCCATTTGCTTAAGGACTTTCCGTTTACAATTTTCTTTTGAGTTTAGTATTTTCGTTATATTATTTTTTCTCTTTATGTTTTGTAGAATTCTGTAGAATTTTGTAGAATTATAGGATACATAGAAAAAATAATTCAGCGAGCTCTTGACTTTTGTCGGCTATTCTCTCGTTAGTCCGATTTTGAAAACTTACGATATTAACATTACTAATGAAAATGTGTTTGTAACGTGAAAATCCATAACCATTCATATACTGATATGTGAACAAATTATTTAAAACACCCTTTGAGTACAAATATTATTTGTAATAATAAGTACATCTGTGTTGCCATATATATCATCTGACATTAAAAGGGGCTTTATTGATACCAATGCACCTGTATAACTTTTATCACGATAAATATCAAAAATAATCACCGGCTTTTATTGGTCTATTTAAATGCTTTGTACAGCAATACATGTATATAGTTTAATAGGAAGTAGATAAAATGTTGTCACGTGTTGTACTAGTACTTATTAAATCTCTTCCTATTTCGTAAATAAGCGGAAAGTTCAATTCAAAAGTATTTCAAGTTGTGATTTTATTAAATAAGCTTATTCGCGTTGAAGCACATTCGGATGACGGTCGTGGTGCAAACATAGTCGACAACATGCTCAGGTCAGCACATTTAACAGATTAACATTTTAATCTAAAAACAAGTTACTTCAAATTATGAAAATATAATAATACACAATTAAAAAAAACATATATACAAAATTTTAAAATACAGTTCGACAGATTGTCAGGGATTAAGCAGACATTAAACATCAATAATATGAACATAAATTGATATTGAATGGATAAGAACTGATATTGGTACATTGCATACTTTGTAAAACATTTAGATGTTTATTCTGGTTTACAATATGTATATTAAACTAATATTTCAAGAGTGTTTACTGTTATGATTATCTTTGTTTCTAAAGAGACACAAACTTTTGAGATTCATCAACTAAACCGGTGCAATTTTCAAGGATGTTTTTGTTTTACAAAAGTACGAGGAGGTGAACATCATTTGTAATAAGTGTTCATCAGTTTTTGAAATATCATGTTTGGTTCCATGCTTCTAAACCTTAGATAAATATATATTTGTATATATTCAAATTTAAAATTCGCAGACTACATTTCACATCAAATAATAACAGTGCGTTAAAATATATATACATGTTTTTCGTTTTACTGAGGAAGTACAAATATCAGCAGTATTACACATGGAATGATTTTATTGCAGCTAGGTAAACGTTCATTGACTTACATTTCATACATTTTAGGACGTATCACATTTATAATAAATACAAAAGGTAAAGGCTCTGCAAGGTATATCTCAGAGTTCAACATTTGTGCTCGACACACTGAAGCAAGAGATTTCATTGATGGATTTCTAAGTCTGTCTACAAAAGTCGTACTCCAAAGTTTTATGACCACAAGGCCAAGATGACGGATGGCTAATTGGGACCGTCAAGATAAATGAAATTATGTTTGAAAAGCCATTTGCATTGTATAAAGTGTCATATTTGTGTTTTGCAGCATAGTTCATGTTATTGGGATAGTTCTTTGTCTCAGATCATCTATTGCTGAATTGTGTTTGCCGGACGACAATGTGTACTACCACATACAGTTAGAGACTTGCGAAAAATGTGACAGTTGTCTGCGTGGAGCAGGAAAGGATACAGTTAATGTAAGTCATTTAATAATGGTTGTTGATATGTTATCGTAAATAGTTATTTTTGAAGTAATTATGACTTAACATCAATATATTTCTGATCAAATAGATTAAAATTATATTACGGAAGAAACCTTTATGCAGGTATTGTTAATAGTTTCACAATGCTACACATAATTGTCCTATGTTAAGCTGTACACTTCATTTTCCGTAAATAAGTGTCTTTCAAAAAAGTATGATACCTTATGTTAGTAGCATTCCTTCCCGAAGATATATTTGGAAATTAAAAAAAAAATCTTCACTGAATGTAAAAAATTCTAAAAACAATGACACACTTTGAAATTACAATAGATATCATATTTTAAAAGGATACACTAATTTTCAAAATTTGAATAAAATACAATTACAAATAGATATATACAGCACCATTTTGTGTTAATCTAAGAATGATTTGCAGATATATTATATTATATTATATGTCCAAATAGTCAATTGATAATTATATTATGACATTATCGAAGCACTGATATTTACCTCATTTTTGAAAAATTTAATCACCAAAAAACCTCTGAAAATTCAAAAAGGAAAGTCCCTAATTGAATAGCAAAATCAAAAGCTCAAACACAACCATTGTCTGAATAACTTTACTGTATTGACATCTCAAATGTTTGCATGAATATTTCTGTTTTCAAAGGTCAATAAAAAAATCAGATGGGATGAAAATCATGGAGCATTGACTTGTACACCTTGTGTTCCATGTTCGAATGGATACTACAACAATCGAAGAGCATTCCACTGCCAACCATGCAAGAACTGCTCACAAGAGAATCGGTACGAATTGCTGTCATGCACAAAAAGAAGAGACGCTGTTTGTGGAGACTTCATTATGTGAGTTAAAAAAAATATGTTAGGTAAACCATGATCATGTACTTTTGTACTTTTGATAAAATATCAGATTTTGGAACAGTAGTTTTGTACTTTTGATATATTATCAGATTCTGGCAACAGTAGTTTATAGATTTATGAGTTTGACTGTCCCTTTGGTATCTTTCGTCCCTCTTTTAGTCATGTAATGTCATGTTGTCATTTTAATTTTATATTGAACGTTGCTATTAAAGCGGGAGGTTTGGCAAGCCACACAACCAGGTTCAACCTGGTTCAACCCACCATTTTTTTCTTTAAAAAAAAAAAATCCTGTACCACGTCAGGAATTTGGCCATTGTTATATTATAGTTCGTTTCTGTGTGTGTTACATTTTAACGTTGTGTTTCTGTTGTGTCGTTTGTTTTCTCTTATATTTGAGTGTGAATTCACATTACTATAAGACGTGTCACGGTACTTTTCTATCCCAAATTCATGTATTTGGTTTTGATGTTATATTTGTTATTCTCATCGGATTTTGTCTAATGCTTATGTCGTTTCTGTGTGTGTTACATTGTAATGTTGTGTCGTTGTTCTCCTCTTATATTTAATGCGTTTCCCTCAGTTTTAGTTTGTTACCTCGATTTTTTATTCATCGATTTACGAGTTTTGAACAGCGGTATACTACTGTTGCCTTTATTTATCGATGTTCATATAACAAAAAAGAATATTTGCATTTACCAAAATTGTCACAGGAGGGCGTATAACACAAATACAATATCCTATAAAATATTTGCAAAAATATGTCATATCAAACATTTGCAGAACAATATTAAAAACAATTTAGACAATAGACAGCCGGAACAAAAACAGCAACTCATCATGATAAAATTAATATCATATTCACATTGATCCAATGACACTAGGCAAGTGTAATTTGACTTTCAAATGAACAGAAGGCATACTGCATAATGGAGAAATCTCTCCAGATAAGTAAAAAATATTAATAAAAAAATACATTACTATGAGGTATACTGCAAATACTGAAATTATTTAATACAATACAGCATATAACCCTTCAAATGGATGACAAAAAAGAACAGTACAGTGGAATTATAAAGTTACTGGACATATGATTGATATAATACATAAAACTGTAATATTAAGGCTTTATTTCAATTTCAATAACATCGCTGTTTTCAATTCCTGATTATTAGAGCAATACTATTTCAGTATATTTCGGTTGCCTTTATGAATTGAATTAGATATATTTTCCCCCTGTTTAATGATAAAACTTGAATGTGAAAGACTGATATGTAAACACTCCCACACTAGGAAGTTAAAGTTCGTCTGGTCATTTACACTTCAATAATAGTATACTTCAGGAAGTTTTTAACTTTGAATAGTATTTTTTGCATTTTTTTTATGAATGGTGACAAAGCAGAATGGGATTGGTTGCAAGAATATATTATCACGGTCATATTTCATTTTCCTTGTTGTAGATTTCACAGTAAAATGCAATTTTTGAAAGAATGTGTTTTTCTCTGAAATCATGTCATTCATCATCGCAGATAATTGGTTACTCCAAAGTTAAGAACTTTCTCTACAATATGTTTTTAGCTTTTGGGGATGTTTCGAAAAAAACTCGTTTCAGGGTCTTGGTTTGTTCATACATAGTTATGTGTGTGTGCCTGTGTGTCCTGATTCGTTTCGCTTATTTTTGGGGAGGGGTTCTGGCCATGGTTGTGTCTACTAATATTTCCAATAATTGGAAAATTAACCCTATAACCGTACGAAATAATCAGATGTACTATTGACTTAAATGTTACACAAAATAGTAATATTATATCAATATGACTGTTGGATAAATATTGTTGCAGTCAGTTTAAATTAAAATTAAGAATTATAGCTACCAGACGGAAAAAACGAACATGATTTGTAAAAAAAATCCCCGAAAATACAGATATATTGGTGCAAAGAAAAACACGGCAGTGAAAGATCGATGAATTACAAACGTTGAAAAACAGAAGGTTCATCAAGTTTCTTGTTGCAGGAAGCTGTCCTTATATTACCATGTGAGCATTAAAATAAAAAATTACAAATTGTAAACAATATTTAAATCATGTGTTTTAAATATGTTTGACAGAACGGAAGTACCTGTAACGTACAGCACAAGAGAATCCATCCCTTCAGGTACAAATTGAATCTTTACATAGACGTTTTTGTGTATATGTTTTAAAGTTTGAAATAACATGATATTTAATGATCAAGAAATCTGCCTTGGTATCTTCAAAATGTACATGTATTATAAATATTTAGTCAAAAACATGTCAGGCATAACATTTGTTTTTATCTTATTTTTTGGTACAAGGTATTCGAGAAACAAATAATATGTTGTTATGCTAAGCGTACTAAAGTCAGTTAATAATTGTCTAAAGTTTTTTCTAAGTTAAATTAAATGCAAAAGGTTCTCATGCATTTTGTAGATCGCACATTATGTGAGAAGCTATTTTATCATGAAAATAATTATGATTTCATGAACATTTCTGTCTTCTTGAAATGGATTTTATTTAAGAAACCCTTAACATTTAAAAGAAATGTTTCCATATTTAAACACAAAATAAAACAATCAGGTCATTGCAGAATATAAAACAATAATTATTAGAAATATAGAAAAATCCAAAATGGAGGTGTAATTCATCATGGTGAGTCAGCAATGCCAATTCAAATTCAACGATCATTTATAAGCTAACTCATTGTATGCAAAATGACAGAGATACCTTATACATTCCAATTAATGATGGCATTAAACAATTTCAATTTGGTTGTGAAACACTGATTTATCGTCTTATTTAACTTGTAATTTCTTTCAGAGCCTTCGTATTTGGTTGCATGGGTGGTCGGTGCCGTTGGCTCTGTTGTGGTAGTTTTGGCCATCATTGTATGTTTGCTACTCCTACAAAAAAAGTTGAAGCTGTCTGAGAGTAAGTGTTCTGATAAATTATTCATATAAGACTTGTCTTAAAAAGGGGGAGGTTTTATATATCAGTGTATCTATATATACAATCATTATTTGACAAACCACAAATGGTATTTTTCAATCCTTTCAAATTCATATCGATTGAATACATAAATGAATATGATGATATATTCTATTCCGTTTTTTTACTAACATGTCATTTTTGATGTCTCAGATGTCTGCATGTGAGTTCTTAGTACTGCGATTATCACCCAATCGCATTAATCGCAATCATTTCAGAATTTACAGAATGTAAAAGCTAAATACAAAAATATACTTATTTAAAATCAATTTATATCTTTAAGATATTTTTGTAGTAAGATAGCATGTATGGGTTTCTCAGATTTTAGAGGGAATGTGGTTCTATCTTTAATTTTCAAATAACAAATATGTTACACAGTTGTATATATTTTCCCTTTTTTTCAGAAAACCTTGCAATGAATAACTATTCAGAATCTGCACAGAAGTAAGTTATTGTCAAAGTAGACAAACATGTTTGAATTTATTTTTTTTAATATATCTTGGATATATATAAAAAAAAAAAAGGAAAAATAAAAAATCATAAAACGTCGATTGTATGAGTATGTATTATTTCTAATGATAAATGTTTGACATAAGATCCAGGGTAATACTAAAAAAAATTTCACACCACCTACTTAACAAAAAATGTAACTATTGTTATCTTAAAAAAAAACGCGAAAAAAAGGATAAACATATGATTTTTATGCGTACATCACAATTTATGTATGTGAACGAAACAGTAAATACATACAATTCACTGGAAGAAATTTTGATATTCGTCCTTTTATAACTATTTTGTGAAAATAATCATTGCTTTAATTAAAATATTCTACCTTATGTTATAGGGTACCTTTAGTTGTTACCCTATACCATACTCTTGATAATAAATATTCTACCTTATGGTATAGGGTACCTTTGGTTGTTCTTGATAATAAATATTCTATCTTATGGTATAGGGTACCTTTGGTTGTTATTTATAATAAATATTCTACCTTATACCTTTGGTTGTTCTTGATAGTACATATTCTACCTTATGTTCTAGGGTACCTTTGGTTGTTACCCTATACCATAATCTTGATAATAAATATTCTACCTTATGGTATCAGGTACATTTGGTTGTTCTTGATAATAAATATTTTACCTTATGGTATAGGGTACCTTTGGTTGTTATTGATAATACATATTTTACCTTATGGTATAGGGTACCTTTGGTTGTTATTGATAATACATATTCTACCTTATGGTATAGGGTACCTTTGGTTGTTCTTGATAATAAATCAAATTCCAGTGGTCAGAAATGGTTTGAAAGAAATGGTAGCTTCAGTTCAAACCGGGAAAGAACAAATACTCTGTCCACCACTGCTGACAACAGCAGAAACAGTGTTTGTGACTGCGAAACAACACCGAAAGTGATTGTTGCCAGCGTTGACGATACAAATGAACACCAAAATCGAGAAACCACTGTCCATCTTAATCATGGAGAAACACTTTTTCATCAACAACACGCAGAGACAAAAGTAAAGAAAAACAACCTTATTTGCTGTGCTGCTACATTTGATCCGTCCATTGAGGATGTCAGCAAAAGCTCCTACATTTGCGATAGTGTGGATTCATCATCAGAAACATTATTGAAAGAAAGATCTTCAAATAATAAAAATACAGCTCTGTCAAAAATTGAATCACGTGATGTTAAAATATCTGATTGTAGACCTTTGAATAACTTTTTTCATTTAAAAAATAGTAATGTGAACTATCCGTATATATCCAAATGTGAAAGTAATTCTACTACCGTTTAAGGTGGTACCTAACACTACAGGGAGATAATTCTGAAAAATTCAACTAAACGTTTTAATCACGTTCTATTGTTAAGGAAATATAAAGCTTCTCAATGATCAAAATTAGTATCAAAATGCTTTATATCCAATGAATTTTTTTCCAAAAAGGGGTTGGTTCAATTTTTAAAAAAAATTGTATATGTTAGCGGCAATTAGTGAAATTAGGCATTAAGCTTAAATCCTAGGCAATAAGCTAACGTCTAGACATTAAGTTATTGCCTGAAAATTTCAGGCATTAAGCTTATTTCCTGAAATTTGATGATGATTATTCATCCTATTGCCGAACATAATTTTAGGCAATAAGTAAACTCTGGAATTTATACATATTTGGTGATTTATTCTTGATATAAAGTCGTTTCTAAATTATATTTCTAATATTAAATGTATAAATATACATTCATTTGACAGATCTTCAAAAGTAAGTTTAAATAGTAATTTGTAACAGTTAAAAAACAGAATTAACTCATATTTTGTTCATGTTTTTGTGGTATTACAAATTATTAAAAAGATTTAGAATTAAAAAAAAAGAGATTGTATCCAATAAAAAAGGGGGAAATTCTAAAGAATAATTATAACATGTATTTGAACATTTGTACACTTCACTAGTCGAGCTGGTTTGAACTGCTCAAAAGTAGACAAAATTAAGATATGATTTTTTGCTCACACCATTTTCCATTTTTTTTTTATTGGATAAGTAAATTTTCTTTGTTATTAAACAGTTCAACAACTTGTGATAACACAATGATTTCAACATAAATTCCTATCAAGTTTTCATATTTTTAAACTATTATTTGATGCGTTTCAATATAAATAACATATTTTATTAGTGATTTTATTTCCGGTCTCTTGTGAACAGTTGTCTCATTGGCAATCATTCCACATCTTCTTTTTTTTTATATTTAGCATGAAACTGGGCCCTGAAGTTTACATCAGAAAAATCATACTTTTAAAGTAATAGAATGAAATATTTGAAGTACTCAGGATTCAAATGAACGATGTACGTTAATTCTAACTTTTTACAATACAATTCTAATATAAAACGTATTTATATTTTTTTACTTACATTTTTTTTGTTTCAAAGAGTTTAAATGTACAATTATAATATCAAAACTATTTAGTACCTTTAAATTTGAACAAAAAGTATTTTCTAATATTGAATCGTTTTTTTAATTAAAGTTGTTGGTTAAATTTGATACAATATTTAAATTTTTCATTTGATATTTGTTTACGCCAATATTCCGGACAGCGGTTAAAACATCCTAGCTAAGATAATCCTCAAAGATAAAGCTCAGATAGCTTCGATGTGCATGCTGAGACATGTCGCAAGTCGGTCCTTACATTATCATAATTTCTGTCCTAAGAATGTAATCTTATAGGACCATTCTTTGAACAATTTCGATAAACCTAGTTCTCATAATGTTATCATTTAACAAAATATTTTTATTTAAATGAATAAATGTCTTTTATTTACTCGCATTTATATTTTAGGCATTAAGCTTAATGCCTGCATACATTTTTCAGGATTTAAGCTTAAATCCTAGGATTTAAGACTAATGCCTAACATCATTTAGGCATTAGACATACTGCCTAGGCGTTAGCTTATTGCCTAGGATTTAAGCTTAATGCCTAATTTTACTTATTGCCGCTAACATATATATCTTAAAAGGGTCAAAGTGACTATTTTGTCAAATTTTTTTGAAAATTAAACGAGCCAAATAATTTTGAGTCAAGGTGTTGGGTACCACCTTAAGAAAGGGTATTATTAACATTTATTCTTACAAGCTATTATGACCTTGAAGATATCTTATGTACCAGGGTTATAATTTAATTTTCATATATTAATTTTAACATATTCCCAGTCATTTCACATGTTTCATAATAATATTTTTATGTTGAAATATGCATGTATTATTCCTTGTATTTTTATTATTTCTAAATAAACAAACCTACAAAATCAAACTAGACTTTGATTAACAACATTTTCATACTTTTTCATACTGAAGAAATATTATTGTAAACAATATTTATACTAAATTTCAAATTTAACAAAAAATGAAATGTCGTTACTCTGTCTTTTGTTTTTAATGTATTTATTTTCATACCGTGTTTTTTTGTATTTTCTTTCTTAAATGGCGGTGACTTTATCTGGTCTTCAACTCATGGTTTGTGACTGACCATTCTCTTTCTTAAACTAACAATTATTAATAACAAATTTATAAAATTGGTGCGTTCGAATCATCGACCTTCTTGATCTACCATCATCAAAAACGCTACAGGTGTATAAATACGTGAATGCTTGAGGGATCTATAAATAAAAAGGCAACAAAATTATCCAAATACGCCTAAGGTTGAGTTCGCCAGAGGGAAAATTTTAATTTCTTAATAATGTGTAAGTGTATCAACGGATAATATAAAATGAGGGAAAATTATGTAAATACATGATGTTATATGTCGATACTACAAAAAGTATCTTCTGAAGGAAACCGCTTTGAGTCACTTGTCTTGTACTTTTATTTTCTAGATTCGATATTGTCAATAGAAACCTTGATATTAAAAATATTACGAATAACAAACAGAACATCAAGCCTTAACAGTGAAACGATATGATTCCAAACACCAAAAAGAAGTGCCAATTAAAACTAGTTACACCCGAAAACAGATTCGATATTGTCAATGGAAACCTTGATATCAAAACTATTACGAATAACAAATAGAACATCAATCATTAACAGCGAAAGAAGTACCAATAAAATCTAGTTTCACCGAACAATTGTACATATTCCTATCAAAAACAAGTCACTTTTTCCATGGCCATATGTTCTTCATGAATTCTTTGTTAATGACAGAGGTTTTTAGCCATGGCGTTGTCCGTATATTTTCGATCTATGAGTTTGACTGTCCCTCTGGTATTTTGCTTCCTTCTTTTAGAAAGTATGGTAATATAATTCATGACTTTTCTTAAATGTTGGTAATTCAGAGTTTGACAAATTGAATATTTTTGTCTACAGTAAACTGTTTTAACCTCTATACGTCGCCTAAATATCTTTTGTATGAATGAGGTGGTGTGTTTTTTTCTGTCTCGTTGACATATACCATCTTTCAATTAACTGATTCAAACAGTTCTTTTGAGAGTGTCCTTTAAAGTCATTTTCGATTTTCTTCAACAGTATGTACAAAAAAAAAGAAAAAAAAACAATGTATATGTTTGAAGTAACACATGCAACGGTAAGCGTTGCTGCAATCCATTACTAGTTTATAATTATGAAAGAAAGACAAGCAAGCACATTGGCAAAAGAAACTAGAAAAATAGACAAATAATAGTCCACAAAGCTCAAGATTACGCAATTCAAATATTGCCAAAAAAATAAGGGGAGCTAAATTTCTTAAGAAGGGTAATGAGTTCTAAAACCACGTTATTTCTGTATCCTTAATTCTAAAATAAACAAAAGCATAGTATTAATCAATACACTTAATAAACTCTTGATGATCAACATATCGAAATCCTCATATCTACATATCAATTTAACTTCCTTATATTTAATTTTTAAAATAGAAATAGAATATTATTGGTGCTCCTCTAGTTTAAAAGTCTTATCGGATTGCAACACTTAATAAGTACTTAATTTCAAATAGACTTCATCACCGGATTTGTCACGTTTACATTGTGTACTTTAAAGATTTTGTCGAACTGATTATCGAAAATTGTCAAAATAAAACGCTAAAATTTTAAATTGAAAATTTATTTTGTCAGATTGAACTTCTGAAACGAAATATAATAATAAATAGTATGCGCGTGTATAATATAAACAATGATGTGTAAACTATACTATACAAATCCTTAGTATGAATATAGAAATGCCCCCATACCTGCTTTAATTCATATAATTTAACTATTGATCTGATATATTGAAGATTGATGGTATTCCATATTTAATATTTCTTGTCCTTATGTTGCTATATATCTTATATAAGATATTTCAAGACGTAACAAGTTAAAGACATTTCGAGATATCGAAGTTCTATTTATATGGTTGTCAATTAAAAATAGCGAGAAGAGCAAGCAATGTGATACATGTACATTGAAAAAAAGATGTGTCATTATTGCCTTACATAATAATAATCAAGTACATGTGTATTATACAAATTCTTTCTGTGTAAGAGTATAAAAATGAATGATTTGTTTATTTCCTCCTTTTTACTGAATCATCGCCAGAATAAATTATCGGACAAAGGATATCTGCATAATTGTGAACTGACTTACAAAGTTACATTTAAAGTTATTTTCAATGCCGATAATACCCTTTATGACCTTAGTAGCTTATCAGTTATGATATATACTAATCCTACTTAAAGTATAATATCATAACTTTTGGTTTTACTAGTGAAATAGAATAAATATATAAGGATAAAAACAAATTATAATCACAGAAGGAGACGCATCAACCAAAAGAGGAAAAAATGAAATAACTAAACAAAGCAAAATTGACTTCAATAACAATGCGATGTAATTGTTGTTGCTTAAACTTTAATGTTATACATTTTGTAGTTTATTTTACGTTTCTCTACTTGAACGGGAACAAGGCCTTCTTATTCATCTATATGTAATCTTAATAAATAATATAATCAGATATTTCGGATCATCTGGTCTTGGTAAAGTCGCTAAACTCTATATTCAACATCTATAAAAAAAAAACATGACTAGAAGGCAACGATAATTGCACTAGATACGCATTTCTAAACCAAACTTCTTTTCGGTGAAAAACCCAAACTTCATACAAACAATCTTTATAACAAACAAATGAAACAGTTTACGTATGTTCATGCCTGGAAGCTGATACCTTCGGGGATTTACAATCATCTAGCAGTGTTATCGACCCAGCGTAACATTAACGGTACAAAATATACTGAACCAGACTTACATCTCAACGAAAAAGGTCTCTTCAGTGATGTTCTGTATGAAGCCAAATTATTTAAAAACCAAAACTAAATACATACGATGAAGACATATTAAAACCAAAATGGACCAAAAAAACATGAACCCGGAAAAATAAATAAAATTTTGCATAAGTCACTGTTTATGATATGATATTGATAACCGAAAAAGGTATAAGAGCTTATAAATCAAACTCATTATAGATGCCAGTATTAAAATTGTGGATGCTTAACGCGCATGTCACCTTCAAAAGACTTAACTGTGACGCTTGAAAAAAAAAAGCAAAAAGGTTGAAATAAGTATGAATTTGAAGAGCACGGAAGTTTCAAAATTCAAAACGATTTTGCTAAAAGAGGGACGAAAGATACCAGAGGGACAGTCAAACTCATAGATTGACAACGGCATTACCAACAATGAAAAAGACAAACCGACAAATAATAGTACACATTACACAATATAGAAAACTAAAGACAAAGGAAAACGAACCCAACCAAAAACTGGGGTTGATATCAGGTGCTCTAGAAGGGTAAGCAGATCCTGCTCCACATGTGGCACCCGTCGTGTTGTTCATGTTAATACAAACCCGGTCAATTACATCTTACAATATCTATTCCTGGGATAGGTAACACTTTTATTCATCAACAAAACTAATAACTTTTGTACACAGTTATTATATAATTATGACAATGTCAATGATAATTCATGTCCACACTGAGATACTGAATACTGGGTTGGCGATGCCCCTGGAGAGGAAACCTAAATAAAAATTGTTGTTTTGCGTAAAATGAGCCATTTATTATAGACACCATATTACATTGACACATAACATAATGATTCTGTCTATAAAGAAATAACATAAGAAATGTGGTGCACACTGAATAACGCGCGTACCGGGTTATTTAACAGTGTGCACCACAATTTTTATGTTATTTCGAATAGACGACAAAAATATTACAGTTATTTCTTATAATTTAATCCTAATTTAATTTTAAACCGGTGTAAATCATGAAAAAACGTTGATGACGTCATGGTCACATGACAAAATTGTGTCTATGATATGCATAACAAAACGACGTCAGCCAATCGGAAGACGCGTTACATCCAAAATTGAATTATAATGATATGTAACAGTTCTTCTAGAACATATTTCATACTTCCAACAGCTAGGGCTTAGTCATGTTTGAATGTATAATGTGCAGTAAGTGGGTAAATTCTTAAACAACACATGCATTAATTCTGCAATGTTGATATATGCAACACTACCAAAGTGAAATAGAATGGCAATTCATAGGAGACTAATACAGATACATTACAAGTGTGAAATCCAACTTTGATTTTAGTCGACCTTAAAATAAAAATGCATAGAAACCGCTGATGTCTAGACTCCTGTTTCTGTACATGAAGTCAAACTTATTAGTATTCTCAATTATCATATGTGTCCTATTTTGTTTGTTTGTTATCATGATAAGCATCTTTCTAATGGATCAATGAGATTTTAAATGAGATAAACTACTGTTTGTTTGAATATAATACGTTATTACTATCATTGTACTGACATGATTTAACAAACTTTGCCAGAATTGTCCGTTTATATATTAATAAATTATTTAGAAACTAAGGTTTCAACTCCCTCAGGCAAAGTTTGCTTTAGATGAATTTGGCTATTTATTTTAGGTATTTTTGATATATAGCTCTTCAACGGTACTTATACATCTTCTGATTTCAAATGTTTGGCATTGGGCGTTCCTGATGAAAGTAAATCCAGAAAAGCGCTTCGGACGCAAAAAATTATGAAATGTGTTGTTTTTAATTTTTTGTATATGTAAAATAAACAAAAATCGATGAATTTGATTGATAAATTCATTTTGTGCGAAAAATATGTTCATAAAGTGTAAATGACAGGCGAAATAAACAGGAGGGACATCCAAACTCGTAAGTCGAAATAAACGGACACCGCCATGGCTTATAAAGAAAAAAACCAGCAGATAAATAATAGTAAACAAAATCAACACAGAAAAACTTAAGACTGAGCAACCCCAACTCCATATATAGTCGGAATGATCTCATGATCAGGTGTTCCAGAAGGTAGATAGAACCTGCTACACATGCGGCATCTACATGTGTAGCCATATCTTGATATTATTATACTTCCATTGCAAGAAAGTCAAGATATGGCAATGTTGAGTGACTTTTAGAATTAATGACAAAATGCTGATATAGTTTAAATGAAAACAGCATCGTTAAACAAAAGCGAAACGACAACTGGTAAACATTCCAGTTTTTTCATTTCTGTTTATTCATTTGTTTCGTATAGTATTTTACAAGATAAATTTACGAGATATGGATATCGGTAAACTGATGTTATGACATATTTATAATGTCTGGATAGTTAAACTTGCACTTTTGTTGGACTTTGATCTAGGGTTATAATGTAACATTCATTTATGAATTCCCCGACTAGTGATTTTGTAATAACAAACTTCTATTAGTGATTTAATTGAAATAGCCGGAGTTGAGACTATACAAAAAAAAGCACGTATAGTTAAGATTGACATATGTAATTTTAGAATTATACGCCTGTGTTTGCCCCACATAACATTAATTATGATCAAATAATTAAAGGAGATCCGTGACATTAATCAATGAAACAACCAGCATATATTTTAGCGACTTTTGAAAAATCGGTGGGCATCATTTTGTTTGGTATATTTAAATGATCATTAATGTAATTGCACACAGGTGAAGTGGGGATTACCCTTCTATTTTGCATAGTAAATGAGTTTTTTATATCTTGTTGTTAACGAGGTACGACTGTTATATAATTGTTTACTCTTCGTGACAGTGTTTGTTTTTAACCCATTTAGTAGGTCAAACAAGATAAGATAAATGCTTCGTAGTAACAGGGATTACTACGAATCAGAAAGCACTGCACAAGGGGGTTTCTTATAGGTGATTTTCGGGCTATTTTTATCTTCAAAATATAACCTAAATAAGATACAGGTATCGATTGGTGGTTTTTAAATTTCAACGTAAGTCTCTCTTAACTATTTACTAAATTAGGAAGTATAAACATACATGACATTGTGTATTGGCTTTAATTTTATACAACACGTGACTGCTTTCATGTGTTATTATCAATGCGGAAATTCTGCTTAATATATCAAATCTTTTCTCACACATTTTCTCAAACTTACATTTACTCATTTACAAGAAGGTTGTGTGATCCATCAGTTTGCAAAATGATCAGGTGAGTGGGTGAAAAATACTTGGGTTTGATATCAGCTTTTATATAAAAATTGTCATTGGAATTTTTTTCCAAATAATCAGCTGATATCATGAATATCTATTCAAAGACTTTAATTAATTTATGTTAAATTGATATTGTTCTTCTAAATTGAATACATATGCGTCTGATACTTTATTCATAAGTCTAAAAATATTTTTTAACAAATATTTCTTAAGACATATATATATATATCTGATGCGCCATGAAAAAGCGTCTTTTTTATGCTTGTATTTTTAACTATTTAGTGATAGTTTAACTTAATCTGGTCTTGCAAATGCTATAGTGATGATCAATACAGGACGATTGTCTATTCTATTATATTTTAGTTTGCTATTATTTTTTGTGCTTCAAAAACAATTTATTTGGCTTCGAAATATTTTGGTCAGTAACTTGCTTATTTTAAGTAATTCGAGGAATTACTTAGTACTTCGACATTATATGTCCTGCTTTACAACAATTACCGGTCATACAATTGCATTGTCACTAAAGATTATTAGTCTTACAATGTACATTGTATTGTTATTTATGCATTTCACTGTTCACTAACTTGATATTTTTTTACACAGTAACCGTCAAATATGCATTATCATGGTATGTGTTGGTTTGGCGATTGCTGAAATATGTTTACCAGACGATAATACGTATTACAACCCTCAGCTAGGAATGTGTGCAAAGTGTGACAGCTGTCTACGTGGACTAGGAAAGGATACTGTAAAAGTAAGATTGTTTTTGTATGGTCGTGCCATTTTGAGTCACGTCTTTATAAAAGAAGGGCGAAAGATATTAGAGGGACATTAAAACTCATAGATCTAAAGTGTGGTTGAAAACATTTTGATTTGATTTAAGAAAACAGTAAATTCGTATACAATAACAAAAAGTTCATCCGATTTTTAGTATATAGGGATGATAACAAATATTTGGGGTACGTAAATAAGACAGCATGCCAACCACAAAAAAAAAGACATTCAATCATCATCACACAGACTTCAATAATAGACTGTTTATTATGTTGTTTGTCAAATTTTCAATTTCACGAGTTGTTCATATATTTGTCGGATATAACTAAGAATCTACAATCAACTTATGTATGTGCCTGTCCCCATTCAGGAGCCTGTAATTCAGTGGTTATCGGTTGTTTATGTGTTACATAAAAGAAGCTGTGGTATGATTGCCAATGATCAACTGTCCACAAGAGACCAAAATGACACACACATTAACAACTATAGGTCACCGCATATTTGTTTTTCGTTCATTTTTTTTTTTATATATATACATAAATAAGGCCGTTAGTTTTCTCGTTTGATTTGTTTTACTTTGTCATTTCGGGGCCTTTAATAGCTGAATATGCTTTATGGGATTTGCTCATTGTTGAAGGCCGTACGGTGACCTATAGTTGTTAATTTCTGTGTCATTTTTGTCTCTTGTTGACAGTTGTCTCATTGGCAATCATACCACATCTTCTTTTATATATTCAATAACAAATATAATCAATTTCAAGATATCTTGACAATAGAATACTGCATACTGGTGTCTCCGTCGTAAAACACACATGTATAAGGTATGTACGGGTAGGGTGACACTAGATTTTATATGTAACTGAACTGACCTTTTAATCGACCAGGGGACTTCCCAAAGTAACATAAACACATTAAGCATTTAACCCTCATATAAAACTAGTATATGATAGATAACAAAAATCTCAATCCAAACCATACCTAAAAGTGATCGCATTTAGTGAAAGTAACGAAGACGGATTTGACTTAACTGTTTTCATATGATGTATTTCATGTAAGCGTTTGAATTATTTTATATAATCTAAAAGCAGCTGAATGTTAGTTCCCGAAATAGGTAGTAAGAAATAAAATAATTTAAAACTATTAATTTCCAAGAATATGACGATACACACTACTGATGGGTGCTGACTGGGACGATTTAAATGCGTGAATGCAATGTTTACTCCTGTTGGTTGTTTTTTTTTTACGTATTTGTGAATATTTGAGCGATTTATTTAAGTTATTCTATACTTTATTAAAGAAAGTATTCAGAATTGAAACTTGATAATTTGATGTCTGATTGGTAATTGAACCACCTTGTAGAAGATGATGTGATTTCTTGTTAACTGCCTTTCCAATAAATATGTCCTCCTTTGATTTCTTGGATAGATATTTCTTGGGATATGTTAAAGTGCAATAAAAACTAGAGATACTGCATTAGCATCTATAACACTTGATTTTAAGGAAGTATTACTGCATTAGTTTCATATTATTGTTTGATGTTTGGGGCATGTCAAGCAGATTGTTTGATTGCATACATATCATTTTGAGGGATATACTATACTGACAGGATTTCATTACATTTACAATGAACATGCCTTTCATTCAAATTTGACGAAAGATTCAACCTTTTCTTCTTTAACAATAAACTGCAGAAACGGTTATTTTTTTTTTTAATCAGTTTTGTTAAAAGTGTCTTTAACGCATTTTCGATAGCTATTGTAGTTATTGTATAGCTTAATTTACAATATAATGTTGTACCTGATGTAAAAGTGTGCCGAGCCATTTGTGTCTACTGATCAATATGTTCCAGTAAAAAGCACTGGGTACGAGATAAAATCAAATCCTCTAATACAACATTTCCACCGACACACTATATAATTTCTTGTTATTACTTCGACCTTTCATTTTTTTCTAAATAAAATCGACGTAAAAGTAAAAGGTAAATTCACAAAAATACTAAATTCCGAGAAAAATTCAAAATGGAAAGTTCCTTATCAAATGGCAAAATCAAAAGATAAAACACATCAAACGAATAGATAACAGCTGTCATATTCTTGACTTGGTACAGGCATTTTCTTATGTAGAAAATGGTGGATTTAACCTCGTTTTACAGCTGGCTAAACATCTCACTTGTATGACAGTCGCATCAAAATCCATTATATTGACAACGATGAGTGAACAAAACAAAAAGACATATCAGTTAAAAAAAAATCAAAAATAGGGATACAGCATTCAACATTGTGATATAATCTTAATCACAGAAAATAAAAAACAAATATGTTATACATGTTTTATGACCAGCAGTAAATCATAACAAACAAATTTGTGAGGTATTCAATAGATTCGCAAACAAATATAATAACAAATGTTTCTTTTGTGTTACTTATAAATGACTTTGACCTTTGTATATGAAAATTAAAGTTTATAAAAGCGATATCCATTCTCAGAACGCATTGAATGAATAAATTGAGAAATTATGTAACATTATCGTAGCGCTGTTAATTGATTCCTGGTACTTTTTTTTGAAAATCTAGAGAAGGTTGCACTGAAATTTGAGAAAGCATTGTGTTTATGCAAATGCATAGAAAAACTTTCTTTTCGTTTGGGTCAGCGTGTTTGCTGGTTTACAATGAGATAATTACCCGACTGAATGGTGGACATTTTAAACAAATAATACACTAGTGCTCAACATAAATTTCATGATACATTTTGCCATACAAGTAGTTTTCTTTTATGTTATTTGTTAATGACTATGATTATACGTTGATTTGTTCCTTCTTTGTTTGTATCCCTTGCGGATCATATGAGATAACCCCGTTTTATTGGTGGGGTTCGTGTTACTCAGTCTTTAGTTTTTATGTTGTAAAACGCCTTTGTTTTCGACATGTTAAGAATTTCTTTGGAATATTTTACCGCTCTTAAATTTATGAAAATTGAACGCTTGTACACCACTGCAGCCTAAACGTTTTCTTATGTCCTTGGAAACTTTTCATTTTGTATTTCTACATTCCGTCTTTAAATCAAGACATTTTACATGCACCGATGGTTTGTACTTTTGTTTGGCTTCAAATGGTTAAAGACGTTTAACAATCCCCTTTTAATGTTTCATTAACACCGGGTTTGTGTCATTATCTGATTTTAGCAAGACAAACACAATGCATGTTGATAGAAAGCAGGACTGAGAACCTCAAATATTCAGTAGATTTAGATGTTGCTGGTAGTGTTAACCGATCATTTTGACAAACTATGATTGTCCCTTTGGCTTTAGAAGATATCAGAAGGTATTCAATGTGGTTCCTTATCCCTTATTTAAAGTTTCGAGAAGTGGAATTGAGAAAACGTTTTCTTATTCAAATTCATATAGTTTTTTCACCATTTTCGATTTAGGGCCTGTTCCATCTCTTTAAAAGTTTAGATTAGGACATTTTGACTGAACAAATATGAATAAAAAAAATCTTTTGATTACTGTGAATCTATATTGAATGGAAAAGTCGAGATACATACGCACTTCGTTTAAGCTACTTATCGTCGAATGAATGACAAAATAAAAAAAATAATTGCAGACCTTTCACGGTGCCCATTTAATAAAATGTTGATTTGGCCATAGTGAGAAATAAATTCTTCATAGAATGAAAAGTATTTTTCAATGTTACTATAGTTTGTATATCTTTCTCAATTAAACATTGCAAGTCTTCGGAGATAAGTTTATAAATTAATCATTTAGCTTTTTTTGTTTACTTCAGGTTAACGAAAAAATAAAATGGGACCAAGTACACGGAGCCCTTACATGTACACCATGTATTCTTTGTACTAATGGATACTATAATGACCGGCGGGATTTTGACTGCAAACCATGTAATAACTGTTCCCAACAGAGTCGTTACGAAATAGAACAATGCACATCAATATCGGACGTAAAATGTGGTTTTATCATTAAGTAAGTACAAATAAAAGTAGTAGAATGATACGTATATGAAATGAAATTGAAATATGAGCAAAAAAATGTTACAATAAAGGATTACATTTTTTTAATGTTATTAATCTTCCAAAAAGTTATTTGTCTAAATAACCAATTTGATTTAGAATGCATACAAAAACTCACCAAAGATGCGAAGCTTTTAGCTAAGTATGCCGGTCACGCGTCTTTCCTATACTCATTAGTTGTGCTTTTAGCAAGATATTTGTAAGCAAAAACATCATTTCCAGATTTGATTATGACCACCCATTACGGAAAAATGTTACCACTTATAATGCTGTTCTAGAGAGAAACTGGATTTTTTATGTATATTTAGCTTATTTCACTAATAAGTATTGTAATAATTGTAATGTAGATAACACACGCCAATTTCGACATGTTTAATGATGTCATCACGATATCTCAAGAGACTTTTGTCAGCAATGTCAAAATTGTAACTAATATAACTTTGACATATTGAAGATTTTTACTTTTCTTGAATTGCAGATGTCAAAAAATGTCTCTTATTAATTTTGCTTCTTACATTAGCATTGTAAATCAAGTCCAAAAAAGTACTTTGGTAATAATATAAACATGGCCGATCTATAAATGTGTATCTTATTACTTTCAGGACGGAACATCCAGTAACAGGCAGTCTACAAGCAAATCCCACGTCTCTTAAAATAAAAGGTAGTGTAGAAAAAATTGTAGATAATTGTGAAATCAACGTTAACGTCTATTGAAATATCATGAAAAATAATAAATATATAATTAATTTAATTAATTTAACCTTGTAAGTGCGAAAAAAACATTTTTGCTAAATGAATTGAGAAAAGTTTTTTTTAAGCAATAAACAATTATTTTGCATGCATTAATTTCAGATTTATAAATTTTTAATTCATATACCATTTTTTATTCAGAATTCCATATTTTGATAACCCTAGTTGTAACTACGGTTGGTTCATGTTTGGTAATAGCATCAGTTTTGTTGTGTTTTATTTACCAACGAAGAAGGTACAAATCAAAAGATGGTAAGTGTATGACATTCATATAGTATACAGACATAAGATAGGATAAACAAGTAACATGAATAAACAAGTAACAATTTTTGTATGATATTATTTAAAGAAAAATAAAATAATAAAGTATGTATATTAAATGGCAATTGCAATCATGCTGTTTTCATGTATGCTGTTGTTCAATATAAGTTTAAACCTCTGTTTAGTCTGGTCATCGCTAAAGGTAACACTAAAATGAATCTGTGATATAAAACAAACCAATAAGAGTCTAATGCTAAGAGTACACTTTTTTTTTAACAATCATCATCATCATCATCATCATTATGAAAAGAATTATTATAATGATTATATGATTATAATTTAAATTATGATTATTATTTTTGCAGGAAGCTGTACCATGAACAATAACATAGAGTGTAATGATTCCATGCAAAGGTAAGTTTAATGAACAGAAAGACCACCTCTTGTTTTGTATGTGCCTAATAGATGATGTGGCTAATAGATATCAAAGGTACCAGACTTAAAGTTTGATACGCCATACGCTCGTCTACATACGACTCATCAGTGACACTCAGATCAAATAAGTTAGAAATCCAAACAAGTATAAAGTTAAAGAGCATTGAGGAACTAATATTTCAAAAAGTTGTGCCAAATACGGCTGAGGTCATCTCTGCCTGGGATAAGTTAATCCGTTGTATTTCGAATAATTCATACTTTTGCCAACAGTAAATAATACGCCAATGACACAACAATCAAAGACACAAACTTTCCAAAAGACACATAGATGTCGGTTAACTGGCATTAAAACAAACGTGAAAATATCACATGTCAAGCGCTAAATTACCTAAGTGGGGCTAGTAACATCAATTACGGTCGAGTTTGGAGCACATGATACCATTCCCAGTTTTAGTTCGTGTTTCGCAAGCATGTGTATTCCATGTAATGTAGATTTTCGTATTGTCTATTTTGGTTCGTGTTGTTTATTCTTTAGTTTTCTATGTTGTGTCATGTTTACTATTGTTTTTCTGTGTCTTTTTCATTTTTAGCCATGGCGTTGTCAGTTTGTTTTAGATTTATGAGTTTGACTGTCCGTTTGGTATCTTTCGTCCCTCTTTCAAATGGAATAGTGTTGACTGTTTTGTTTTGTTATGAGCTTATTTGATATATCATTTAATTTCAAAAAATTACTAACATTACTTCTATATGAAATGTGTTCCATCTTCTATATTACAAGTACATGTATATGTGTATCAGACGTAGTTAGTGGGTGTCCCAGGTACCAACCCTTATTTACTTTATCTAAAAGATAAATTGGTAGTCATCAATTATGTTAGTACTTGACTTGACTAAGACAAAGGTCCTATACTGTTTGTATATATCGGATCTAAGATTCGGTTTTCAATGATGCAGTTTTTTTCGTGTTTTTTTTTTTGTATTGCATAATCTTAATTTTGTAATATATTCATATGCAAATTCTATTAGTCTGGTTACGTTCTAACTGAAGTGAGTTGATACATATAGGAGGTTAATAGATCAGAAATGCAAATATATAGATATATAATCAACAACAACAACAAAAAAACCTTTAACGTGTAATTCTTTGCAGTTAAGTAATCATAGTGCTATAACTTTTAAATTGGAGAAAGAACTAAGCCGATAGTTTAACACAATTCCAAATATAAATAGTTTTTAAACATTTAAATGATAGAAAATAAAGACTACAAAAAAGGTAGTTGCTGGGTAATACTTTACATTTTGACCACCTCGAGTACTGTTTTTCGAGAGAAAAAATTAAACCAGGTTCAACCCCTCCATTGTTTTCTTAAAATGTCTTGAACAAAGTCAGGAATATGGCAGTTGTTATCAATTATTCCGTTTATATGTATGTTGGCGGGTTGTTTTTGAAGCAGATCAGTGTTACTGATGTTCTGTTATTTTCCTCTAATAGTTAACGTGTTACGCTCAGTTTTGGTTTGTGACCTGGATTGATTTAAGTTAAATCGATTTTTGACCTTTGAACAGCAGCATACTACTATTGCCTTTATTCGATAATCTTCTTATGCACCAAATTTGTTTTTGACAGGGTACCACTGGTTGTTGTTGACAACAGATCAAGTACATCACCATCAAACACGGGCGAAGACCGCGCATATGACGTACCTAATAAACAGAGCACAGTTATTAATATTCCTACCTCCAGTAACACAATTTCACAACAGTTGTCACCAGGGAGTGAAACAACACCAAAAGTCGTTGCATCAAACAATGATCAAAATCGGGAAATTCAATGTAACTCAGAAGTATCGTCAAATAATCCATGTTCATCAATAAAGGAAATAAATTCAAACAAATTTTCAAACAATTGTGCTAAAATACACAGTCCATTATTATGCTGTGCGGCCATATTGGATTCGTCAATAGATGATGTAAGTAAAAGTTCATTGAGCACTGGAGGTTCACCGTTGGTGTTAGACACTTTCTTGAATGAAAGAAATGACAAATCAGTATACCCAGAAACCTGTATGCTTAAAAGATCTAATTGTAGCATTTTATCAAACGGGTCTATGTTTAACCACGATAAAGAGTGTAGTCCATCTTACTTTTGCAAATGCTACGATTGTTCGAATCACTAAACTCGTGTTAATAATGTTGTTTAAATTTAATAATTGTATTATTATTAGTATAATTAAGTATTGAATAGAAGTAGTAATAGTAGTATGACTTATGTTTTTTGGTGTATAACATATGTTCATATTTCGAATTAAAATATTTTTTGGTGTATAACATATGTTCATATTTCGAATTAAAATATATGTATTCAAGACACTGCATAGTGATAAAAGACGTGATGTCTATACGTTTGCATCACTTTTTAGTACTTTGTTATTGAATAAGGGGATGTATTTTAAATAAAAGATGTCTTATGCTATTTTATCTTTATTTTATTTCATTTTTTTTAACGATTTATCGTTTAATGATGTGCGATCTGCTGCTCAGCCATTTATCAAATATTTAAAATAACGATTTAGGAACTAACAAGAGTTACACACAAAACTTCACTGTTCCCGGGATGTTTCATTCCCGGGAGTATCACCAGCCTAGCACATCTGTGTTGACGTTAAATAGCATTGGTATGGTCAGATATCTAAATTAACTGTTTGCATAAATTTAAATTGTTCGAAATACATAAGATTTTCTACCCAGATTACCTTAGCTTATTTTAGAACAAACTTTGAAAATTTTAAGTCATTGATGCTTTTAATTAATTTTTTTTTGCTTTATTAACTTTTGTGTTTTGAACGTCACTGGCGAGTCTTGAGTGGTACACGGTGGTTGTGCACAAAATGCTCAGAGACAGAATGTATTTCTAATATACAATTTATGCACATTTAGAAAATGTGTGTAAAGAAAAAAATCAGTAATAAACTCCCCAAAAGATACCAGGAATAAAATGTGTACCCCGGATGATCGCTTCATCTACTAAAGATTCATCAGCTCGTATAAAAAAGGTGAGAAAAAAAAGTAACTAAATTTAAGACCACTGAGGTCCTTAAATTCCGAAAGGTTTTGCTTAATACAGCTAATTTCATCTTTTTTTCGGATACAAAATCATTAGTATATCGGAATTTTTTTTTTTTTTGTAAGACATAAATAAAGGCAAAATAGTATACCGCTGTTCGAAATTCATAAATCGATTGAGAAAATAACAAATCCGGATTACAAACTAAAACTGAGGGAAACACATCAAACAAAAGAGGAAAACTACGACACAACAGAAACACAACATTAAAATGTAACACACCGAAACGAACTATAATATAACAATGGTCAATATCCTGACTTGGTATAGGACATTTGAAGAAAAAAATGGTGGGTTGAACCTGGTTTTGTGGCTAGCCTACTTTAACGGCAATGTTAAATATATAACATTAAAATGCCAACATTACATGACAGGACTACAATACAAATAAATTGGAGAACATAGGGAACAGATAAACACACGAATAATAGCTAACAAAAGGTACCAGGTTTAAATTTAATACGCCAGACGCGCGTTTCGTCCACAGAAGCAATCAAAATAGTAACACCAATTATGCCATATATATGGCAAGAAGCAAAAACGACGAAAAAATAACAACAAAGGCTCGAACTGTTTCCTCTAATTGGGTATTCCTTCAAATTTATTCAATATCAGATTCACATCTCGCTTTGGGTCTAAAACACCTGAGAACATATTCGAGTTCGTAAAACGCTGTCATAATTTCAATATTTTGACTCGCGAACTCAACTTTAACCATCTTTAACAGTCACAATTCAAATAGACCGTTGACTTTAACAGTGCTTATTTGTTTTCAAAGGGGGGGTGTTGTACGAACCCCCCCCCCCCCCCCCGAATCCTCCTGGCTACGGGTATGGTTTACATCATATAATTTTTTTCCTTTAACAAAAACCCTTGACGATGTATGAAATCTCTCTGTTGACATATATATCCCAGTCGAATTGTTCTGGAAAATCTTGCTCACACATTATCAACAATTAACTTGGCCATATACTTATATGAGCGTGCAGTTACTTTTTCGTGAATTGTTGTAATGAAAAAACCTGTAAAACAAGATATGGAAAAAAGTCTTTCAAAGAATAGGTTCATAAGTAACAAAACGTATTGACATTTGATCAATCAATTTCATCAAAATCAAGAAGCTTACTTCATAATGATGATATGTACACTTTTTAAATAATTTAATATGCATGTATAATTAACTTCTAAATTTTTGTTTTGAAATAATTTTCGAAACTGAAAATGAATGGGTAACGGGGTATAACAAAAAATAGAAAAGAATGAGCAAACAATGAACAATAGACAACTACATAGTACAAAAGTAATCTTCGATGGACACATACAGTTACCACGATCCATTTGGAGAACGGGAGATAACTCTATTTTAATGTTTAATCTCCCATTTGCTACACAGGTTAATGCCTTACCAAGTCAGGAATATGACACCAATCATCCATTTTATTGATTTGTTTGAGCTTTTGAATTTGCCATTTGATTAGGTACTTTCCGTTTTTAATTTTTCTTGGAATTCGGTATTTTTATGATTTTACTTTTTAATACCTAATGACATGCTGTACGTCAATGAAAACAAAGTATTTTGCAAAACACCAAAACATCTACAAGTCAAAAGTATTTCAAATACAAGATAAGACCCCAAAATTAAACTGTTTTGAACTTGCAATTTCAATAATTGTCGAACTCGATAGCAACACAATTGGTAACGAGAACAGGAAACCGTTAATGCGTCATATATTGAAGTTATTTTGTTTTATTTTGTAATGGTTACAATTCGACATGAGACATATATTTGACACAGTATAAATAATGAAGGACTCCTAAACCAAACACTAAGAGGCAGTTGTGATAGCATAGATTTTTTTATGGAGATACGTTCAATTGTCAAAACATACAGGGAAGTATTCGTAAGTTGAAATCATACCTTCGTAAATTTTACGGACGCCATCACGTGTTAGTTGACCGTTATGGAATAACCGTTTCACAGATGATATTGGATATGTTCCTTATGTCGTACCTACTATCTATTCCCTTTTCACCACGAATGTGACCTGCCTTATTGGATTATTTACCGGGATTGTAATAACATGAGCAACACCACGGGTGCCACATGTGGACCAGGATCTGCTTACCCTTCCGTAGCACCAGAGATCAACCCCAGTTTTTCTTGTGGGGTTCGTGTTGCTTAGTCTTTAGTTTTCTATATTGCGTCTTTTGTACTATTATTTGTCTGTTTGTCTTTTATTTTTTAGCCATGGCGTTGTCAGTTTATTTTTGATCTATGAGTTTGACTGTACCTCTTGTATCTTTCGGCCCTCTTTTTTGGAGACTAATTTCCCTTATTTTCCCTGAATCTGTTATAATGTATATATTGTAAGTTACTATTATATTTCGATTTTCTTTCGGTCATTGATATCCACAACATTGCACAATAGTCTGAATATAAAACAAAAACGCAAAACAGCAAGTATCAACCTGGAATATACGATAAGACAATATATATACGTAGGACTCTAAAGTGCAATGGGGACGCTAAAGTACGATGGTCACGCTAAAGTGCGATGGTCCGCGAAAGTATAGACGTAAGAAACGTACTTAGATTATGACGTTAACAGTCGTTTATAAAAACTGAATGAATATGCTGGAAGATATGATTTATTATCAACTTATAAACCAACCAGTCCGAAAGCAAGTGTCCCCGGTTGATGACTTAATTAATTCAAACCAAACAGTTCTATGTCGGTTGAAGAATATGTGTGGTCTTTTTTCGATTGATGGAAGGAAGACTTGTATCTGGCACTGCAGTTAATTTAAAGATATATAATACAAAATAGTATACGCATACGTATCTTCTATCCTGCTTTTATTGGAAGCGAACGAATACATTTAAATAATGTTTACATTAATTGCAGTTTTATAAATTACTTTGCGGACCTCGTTTAATTTTGTGGATTTTATATTAAAAAAAAAACCCTGTAAAACAAAGGTACATGTTTTCATGTGTAAATTATAAGATTGTCCACCAAATCACTAGTTTGTAAGAAAATACATGTAATAATTAATTGTAATTGCTACGAAAATGGAGAAAACTCGATCAATATCTCCTTTCTCTCGCATTTGAATACAAATAAATGTTACTCATTCAGATAATGATCGAATTTTGTACTTGTAATTTACAATAACGATTCTAAGGCGAGGTGTTCTTATTCACATAATTTATAGACTGTGTGAACAGTAACCTACACCAATGATTCAAATATTCGATACGTCCGAATTGTTAAAAATTCATTTTTAGGAAATATAGAATTTTGTAACACCTAAATTACCTTGTTTAGCAATAAAAAAAAACGTGTTCAGTCTTCAAAATTTAAAACAATCACTTAAGCCTACCGGTAAATTATAAAGCCTATCACATATGTATACCTTAGCTTCTAGCTTTTGCAAAAAAAAAAATCATTTAATTTAATCCATGTACTTTTACGCTTTTTTAGCCCTATTATCTTAACCTTTTTGGTCCATCGTACTTTAGCAAACAAACAACCATCGCACTTTAGCGTAGACCATCGCACTTTAGCGTGACCATCGCACTTTAGAGTCCTACATATATATACAAGTACACATATATATATTAAATTGCACAAACATATGTATTAAGATTGGCAAAATATTACTCCTTAATGCGTCACACATTGACGTATAGACCGGTGTGCACCAGACGTACAGAGAAAATTGACAAAGTCGGTATACGTTAGTTGCACGCCAGATGAACGCTAAGCAATCGTTAAACGATAAGATTGAAGTAAGTCGAAATGCAGAGGTATACGCTTGGCGAACACTATAACTCCAGGAAATTTTAAAGCAGCATTAACATTTTCATCCAGCTCAAGCGTTTGTCTAACGTGTACCTACCTATACGCTACACGCACGTAATACATACGCTACACTCGCGTTGAAAACGCTACAGATAAGTTTGAGACACGTTGAGGGCACGTTGTATACGCTTCAAGATCGTTCGACTTTAACTAGAACGTATCAGTCAGAAGTCTACTTCGTCAAAATTATCTCCCCATTACGCCAGTTCATTTTCACAATCGTAGAAATGGAAGCCATTGTTGGGATGACGCGCTACCAATTTTGCTCTTGGAAACTGATAACATTGCATCATTACGATCCTTATATGTCAGTTGTATTTTCAAAGACAAATGTTTCAACTAGCTAATGAGCATCAGTTAATAATCTTTTCTGCAATGATTCAACTTAAAACTGTTGTCTGATCGGTTGTCAGGTGGAATTTTCGAAAATTCATAAACATTTAAAAAAATTCTAATTAAATATTTCGTGGAAGGGCAGACTAGATTTTTATAGTGTATGATGACTTTAAATCCTAGTTATCACACACAAAAAATTAGAAATTTTCGAAGATATGCATTTTCATCATCCAACTTGAAAGACTGTCGTCAAGTACTTTCAGTAAAAAAAATAGCTATTCGAACACACCTTCTCTGTTTTTGTGACTCATTAGATAGGTATTTCACTTGACCCATATATTTCATCTTTTAGTACTGTGATTTTTTGGTGTTATAAAGTCAACCTGTAGCTTTAATATATAAAAATGATAGAATCTGAAGCGAGACCATGTATGAAATATTCTTACTTTGTACGATATTAAGACAAAATACTCAACTCAAACACGCCCTAACATAAAAAGGTGCACTCGATTTTCTCTTTTTGATACAATTGTTACCCATTTTTTGTAATTTTTTCTTCAGTCACATAATGAATGAATGAATACTTTATTGCAAAAAGCATATATATGCTATAGCAACGAAAAACATACTTACAACATGACAAATGATAATGGAAGGGCAGACACGAAAATTACTGAACTAATAGATTGATATGTTTTCCGTCCGTGGTAATTTTTTCAAAAAAATCGGAGATTATGCATTTTCATCATCCAACTTGAAAGATACCCATGTCGTCGACTTGATATCTAATTGTTCTGCTTAACTATGTACTAGATAAATTGAAAACTTATGCAAATAGTGTTTTTAAAATAAAACACCTCGTAATTGAGAAGAAAATTGCAATTTTGTTTGTTTCTATTAACTTTTAAAAATTTTGTCACTATAGTAAACTATACAGTAGTCTTTTTTCGCCTTCTCTAATAAAGAGCTTCGATTCTTTTGTTCTATTTCAACCTGGTTTCCGACTGGTATGCTGGTGTGTTTGTAACAAACACCCTATGATAAAACGTCACAGACACACCTAAAGCACGGATTATCGTCCTAGATATAACCGGAACGCGTCTGAAATACGTTGAAGAGACTTTTTTCCTTAATAGCGTGCATTCCATCTACGCTAGACAAACACCAGGCATACGCCAACATACGTTACTTGAACGCCCGATAACGCTTCTCGTACGCCAAATACACGCTTAAAGATCGTTGTGCACACGATACAGATATGATTGACAGGTTGAATGCCTCCAAAATTACTAGCGTATTGGCAGCGTACATGATTTTTTACCACGCCCGGCGTACGTCGGAGCTGTACGCTAATGTGTGACGCCGGCATTACCTTGAACAGGACAAGTAAAATCACTGAAATACGATTTAATACACGGGATTGGCGTATAAGTGGTGAAATTAACCTTTGAAATTAAGTTAATTCTTTACATTTATGAGGGGAGGACAGGGGGGACCCTTCTCCCTTCTCCCACCCCTCTTCTCCTTTCTCCTACCCCTGTTCTCCTTTCTCCCAATAGAATAAAACATCTCCTTTTGAGATATTTTTTCTTGAAATATTAGAAATTTTTTTAAAAGGAGAGATATTTTATTTTTTCTCCTTTCTCCAACTTTTTCTCCTTTCTCCCAGCCTTCCTCTCCTTTCTCCTACCCCCTTTCTCCCTGTCTCCCTTACCCCTGTCCTCCCCCTCATTTATAGAAGCATTATAGATGCAAAGATATTAAAAGACATTCAAAACTAGTAAGAAGAAGAAAACTGACAACCCCATTGCAAAAAAAAAACCCCACAAATACAAAACACTATATCTCTACATAATAAAACATAACGACTGCGAGCGACATTACCCCCACCAAGACATTAGGACCTCAAAATAAATGTCTTAAAATGGTAATTATAAAGTACATATATTTTCTATTCAATTATATCGATAAGACTGGGACTGTTTAAGCTTTTCATACTTATACTAGATATACATAGCGTTAAAAAAGAATGCTCTTAGTCATTTCATGTTGCAATTCAAATATGTATTGTCTGTTAAATGTAAAACATGACTTAGTGAATCATCTAACATGTGTTAAAATGCATATTATCTAGTGTTTTAATTTTTTATTGCCGTTAAAAGAGCACATGAAAGACTTAATTATGTTGCATATAAATGTATACATATGTAAACATTCAAGATATGTCATCGTTGATTTGTCAGCTCAATTTTAATCTTGAGAGCTTCGACAACTTTTGAAATATTATAATTCACAATCTTAAAACACTTCAAAGAAAACTTCAAATTATCACTTAAGATATAAGATATACCTCAAAAGTTTTCATTTAACCACGATAAATACCGGGTCTTCATTTTCTCTTCTATTGTATTTTGAGGGGATGGGCAGGGGTGAGTGAATATGGGTACAGTTGGTAGCGAAAGTCAGGAGGGATGAAATTGAGAGTCAGAAGGGATGAAATTGGGAGTCAGGACCGATAGCCACGGAAAGAGTTACAAATAAGGATATGCAGGAAAAGATGTTAAACCGATTTTCGCGTAGAAATAAGGAAAGGGAAGGGGAGTAAAGGGGGTGTTAACATGGTTAAGGAGAAGGGGAGCGGGAAGTTGGATTGAATGTAGAGAAAAGCCGGGGAATTAGGGACAATCAGTCAATCTTTTTATTTTGTTGTAGTGACTATCATTCAATATGTTATCATTATTATCACTGATATAATTTAAAGTATTAATATTAAAAAGAATAATATTTACAAAAAAAAATGTAATGTGAAGAAGAAAGAATGATGATTTTAATTAGAACGAATTCTTCTGTCTCTATAATGCATATATTTACTTATTTACATTTGCTTTTTATTGATTTTGCTGTTTTCTATTTTTGTTGTCGTCGTGATATCTTCAGTTTTCCTTTGCTTGGTCATATATGATGCTGTTCGTTATCTTAAGCTTATGGTTGTCTAATTGTTTCCATGATAATTTTTGCTTGTTTGTGCAACTGCAACTTTTAAATTTACTTTTCCAAACATAATCTTTCACGCACATCTTAATTGAAATCATCCCTTCGTAAATTTTACGGACGCCATCACGAGTTTGTTGACCGTTATGGAATAACCGTTTCACAAATGATATCGGATATGTCCCTTACGTCGTAACTACAATCCCCTTCCCCTTCATGAATGTGACCTACCTTATTAGACTATTTACCGGATTTGTTATCACATAAGCAACACGACGGGTACCACATGTGGAGCAGGATCTGCTTACCCTTCCGGAGCACCTGAGATCACCCCTAGTTTTCTTTTGGGGTTCGTGTTGCTTTTTCTATAGTTTTCTATGTTGTGTCGTGTGTACTAATGTTTGTCTTTTTGTCTTTTTCATTTTTAGCCAAGACGTACGTTGTCATTTTATTTTCGATTTATGAGATTGACTGTCCCTCTGGTATCTTTCGTCCCTCTTTTTAAATTGCTATTAAGATTATGGATAGGCTAGCTATCAAAAATGGAAAAAAAAATGCATTGAATTAAGGAGTTTTGGATTGATCAAAATCAGAGAAATATATATATATAGCATATATAGCATGTTAAAAAGGGGACCTGAATGATAGTATTGTATCATTTTATTGCACCTGCCACAGTTTTAAGTGTGATGGAGGTTGTACATCTGTGTTCAATTTTAGAGGTGGGACCAGGGTTCGAAGAAAAGATGTCGTGCAGTGAAAATTGGTTTTTGTATGTTTTGCAAATAAAGATATATACGATAATTATTTTGCCGATTAAAAAAACTATTTAATATCAAATGAATTATACTTCTTTCCGATCTTTAGTTTCCTCCTTTTCAGAAATGCTCAGTTTTATTTAATTTTTTGTAAAGTAATTTAATTCATTTTCCCACATAAATATAGGCCGAATTTTTAAGTGTAAAACCAGACGTATATATTTCATTCTATTATATATGTCTCTGGTAAAACTTAAAATTTTGAGTAGTTAACCCCTGAGGTTATCACTTACAAAAAAAACAAGATGATTTTGCATTGCATAATGAAAAACTGCGTATAAAAATTTTAATTAATAAACTTATTTTTGTGATAAATTTTGTAAGATAATGAACAAAAAAACGGTAATTACGTAGTTCCGTGTGAACGCACTTCAAAGGGTTGTCAAATTACATTATGTTAAAGATTATCTCATATTACTTGAAATCATATCACAATACACAAACTAGATTAAAATTAGCGATCGTAAGTGGTCATGTCAGTGTAACGTTTGCGGTTCACTGATTGATGTATTGGCGCAGGTAGTCTAGTGTGGAATGTCTTCATGCTCGAGTGATCATCACAAGATTTGTTCACAGCCTGACAATGTTCCACTGTGTGTGAGCTTGACCACAAACCTGGACACAATGGCGAACGAAGAAAATGATGAAAGTTGGAATATAAAATTAAGGCAGGATACTGAACAGGAATTTTTCACCGAACTTGCGCTGCACGAAGCTGAACGTTGGATACAGGTGAGAATCCGCGGAAGTTAACTTGTCCAAAATATTATGCCCTAGATTTCTTGACATAATTTGCCTTCGGCAGTAGAAATATTATTTTTTTTCAATGTTTACAAAATTAAGATGTTTTTATATTTCAGAGATTTGTGTTTAGTATTAATATTATGCTATGTTATCAATGGGATACCATTGATACGCACGTGTAAAAATTGAAGTGTAGAAAAAAAAACTGCAACTGAAATGCAACATAATTTAATATCTCTGATATGCATGCAATTACGTAAATAAAATGTCTCTGATTCAAGTTAAAGTCTACTCTTATTACCATGTATAATATGTACGGAAAATAAAATACTATATAAATATCTTGCCATGGAAAAAATACAAGCTGTGGCCTTGGAATATAAAAAAAAATTCGTTCACAATAACACTCACTCTTAAAACATGCTTAAATTGAAAAAAATAGTTACACATTTAGAACATGATATTCCTCCACTTTTAGTTTGAGGAAACAAAAAAGCAAGTAATCTAAAAATTAAAGAACCCTGAATTAAATAAAAATATTGGTCAGGAAGACGGGGAGTGTAAAAATGCATTCTTGAAGACTATAAATGAAATAGGAATACAAATTTATGAACAAGCAAAATCTAGGATCAAACATTAACTATATGATAGCTGCCCAACCTAAAGACAGAAACCAGCAATGTGAAAATAAATTTCAATCAAATTAAAAATAATGATATGCTCGGGTGGCACATTGATAGTAAAAAAAATATCAGAACAGTAAATAGAAATAGTAAATAATGCCCCCGAGGTCATATGTTATAGGACTGGCTCAATGAGGGGGAATAGGACCTCTATCGGGACTCCCGGATCGGGTGTTTTTTAGCTGGGAATTTCGAGATTGACCCTTTAGGGATCTGGGAATCCTTTTTTTCAAATTTCAGGATTCAGGATTTAAATTTATTTTAGTTCAGGACCTCGGGATTTCGGGATCAGGACCACCCCTCCTCAATTGCAAAGAAAATGAAGGTGTATTTTTGTTTGTACATAAATACTTCATTCAAATGGTATTGTTGACAGTTTGAAGTCAAGGCCAAATACATGTATGTCACATCATAACATATGTTTTTTTTGACACCTTGTATATTACATTGAGCCTTGGGTGATCATCTGGTCAGTTTGAAACTTTGAACAGAACACCCAGTTAGTACATGTATTTATAAGTACATGTAACTGTTTTTCCTTAATGTTCCATTATCCCTATTTTTTTTAATGATAATGTTGTTTGGCAGTTACATACATTGTAAAACTCAACTCAAGATCTCTATTTCTAATAAAATGCAGAATTTGGATTTTGAAAAAAAGGGGGGGGGGAGACAACATACAAGTAGCACAAAGTATATACAAATGTATGCAGTACTCTAAGGTGTAGCTCTTTGAAATGATCTGTTGGCTTTAACTGTATATTTCTATGATATATTTTTTTGGATAATGGTAACTTAAAATTTTGCTTTTTTCATACATATATCTATAATACATGTATGCATTTACATAAGTTATTTCTTTTACATTTGATAAATTATTAGTATATACTACGAGGTGTGCTGTCCAATAAAGGGACCAGAGTAACAGACTATTGGTCATATTGTATTATATATGTTTATTATTTACAAATTGCCTACTTCATTTTCTTTAATATTATATCAATCAACTAAATCAAAATCAATCATATTATGTTTAACCTATTTTGAATTTACTTTACATTATGTTTGAAAATTGTATTATAATTATTCTGCTCATTCTGGGCGCCGTGATTGGCAAATAAAATATTTGTTTGTTTGTTTGTTTTGTATGTGTCATACACTATACCCAGTGGCGGATCCAGGGGGGTGGAACCCCCTCTTTTTGGGACGATCAATGCATTTGGATGGGGACATATGGTTGGAACCCCCCTTATTCTGGGTTGGGAACCCCCCTTTTTAAAATGACCGGACCGCCCCTGATACCAGTATAAGTCTTTTAGAAATAAGAGCAGATAGATGCAATTTAGTTTACATTTTAGATAACCTTCATAATCATAGGATTAAAAAGTTTTAATATATATATATAGATAACAATGTGTGTAATAATGTGTTACAACTTTGAATATTGAAACCCATATACAATGTTAAATATTGCATGTTGCCCTTTCTTTTTTTTTTTTCAAATATTTTGACATTTGGTTGCTACCGGCAGGGACTTTCTATACTAACAGAGAGTCCCTGCTACCAGTAATAATAATTGTCTCAATGATTGACAGAGTAACATCCCCTTTAACATGTTTAATTTACATGAACATTGAGGATTTAATGAAGGCTTTGTCTTTACCCCCATCTGGTTATATTTTTACATACTAAAAGTACATTATAGATTCATGATATCATCAGATTCTAATACAAAATGTACATGTTGTTAATGTCTGTGTCATTTTGGTCTCTTGTGGACAGTTGTCTTATTGGCAATCATACCACATCTTCTTTTTTATATGTTATATAAACTGGATCCCTGTCATGTTCACTTATTGCTACACTTTGGTCTGGAGATTGGCAGACCAGTTTAATTCTAACGCAAATAAAAGTTAAAGTGTATACAGTTATAGTTCATCGCCTGAGTGGCATACATTTTCTAAAATTGAAATTAGATTTTGGGTTTTGAATAATTGGGCAGATTTTTAAGAGTCACTTTCCAGACCAAACTCCTATCATGATTATCTAAGTTTTCCAGGGTTTGTATCCATTGTAGGTGACCCATCAATGAAAACGTGGTTAGTTGAAAAATATAGGGTAGAAATTGAAATAAAGTTTATTTCACTGCAATCTTAGTTGAGGGTCAGAATGGCCTTTACTGTCAGGCATCCAACAATCATAGGTAGGGAAGCAAGAAACATAACCTTTTTTTTGGCCTAACATTTAATGCCCAATACACATTACAAGTAAAGAATCACTGACATGCAAAGGTGTTAATAATCTCTGTTTTTCAAATAAAAAAGAGAAGGAATTTGTGTATTTTGCAGCTTAAGTGTATTGGTTTACTTCTCTTCAAAGGGGAGCATTGTTAATTTGTAAATACTTATGTCAACAAAATAGAAGAATGTATACAGAGTTTACTGACTTGAACATACTTTATTTACAAAGTTAAGATAGGACCATAGTTGTTTGATAAACAAACAGATTACTATATCTAGGGTGATTTGGTAAATAGGTATAAATTGTAGATAATACAAAATTACTTTGTTTAATCAGGCTTCACATATCTATGTGAAGATAAACAATCAAATTAGTTGAATTTCATATTTCAGAAAGTCTGTTCTAGATTCACCAATTACCAAATAGGTTTTTGAAATTCTTATACATGTACTGAATTTTGTTTTTAAAATATGCAAATATATCAACTTAATCATGTTAATAGACTATAATATTTAACTAAACAAAAACAATTTATTATTAATAACGATAACTTTATAATTTTATGAAATACATATATTTATGTTGAATCAAATAAGAATATTTTCTGCTACACAAAATTCAGGAAACGAGTGTGTTCAAAAGTGAAAATAAGTAAACATGCATAGTAACAGATGAAAATGAATACCAGTAGTAAATTCTCCTGCCCCCTC
This sequence comes from Mytilus edulis, assembly GCA_019925275.1. Taxonomy (NCBI): domain Eukaryota; kingdom Metazoa; phylum Mollusca; class Bivalvia; order Mytilida; family Mytilidae; genus Mytilus; species Mytilus edulis. The sequence continues at coordinate 46,812,250 of CM034361.1, read as the reverse complement.
CTCAATAATATCATAATCATGTGAAATCTAGGCATTTTTGCCATTTAAATTTTGATGCACTCACTCACTGAAAGCAATTTCTTTAGGCTAGCTGTCTATATGACTTCTGACAATGATACAGGTTAGATTGTGGAAAGTAACAGAGAAGACACAATTTAAACAGATTATAAGGTCATTGTACCCTAGAATTTTTCTGAGGGGTCACAGGGATGGATAATGTGAAAAGATGGGGGTCTTCTTTTTTGGTTGATTGGTTGTTGCCAATGCTTAAATTAATGTGCAGTGGGCAACTTGTATTATATATGTTAAATATTATGTATTCCTTTTCCTAAAATCAACCTGATTTTTCAACAATATTATTTATTCTGGTACCCTCAGCCCATTTTATTATAGCTGGCAACACCATTATTTCCAGTGGCAATCTAATTATTTTCCACCCTATCCTGACTCTGTCATCCAAAACTGAGGGTCAACAATTATCCAACACCCCCATCAAATGACTTTATTATACACATCATTACACATGGGCATTGATTATTTATTTTCTTGGACATTTGTTAATTGCTTTTTGAGGAGTCCATAGCCAGACTGATGCATAAGGCAAAGTTTCTGCCTCTGTAACTACAAAACACCAATAGTTTCCAGTGGCAATAGATATAGGAAGATGCGGTATGAGTGCAAATGAGACAAATCTCCACCCCAGTAACTTATAAAAGTAAACCATTATAGGTCAAGGTATAGTCTTCAACACCGAGCCTAGGCTCACATCAAACAGCAAGCTATGAAGGGCCCCAAAAATTACTAGTGTAAAACCATTCAAACAGGAAAACCAACAGTCTCATCTGTATAAAAATGAGAAACGTATGAACCACATAAACAGACAACACGACAACTGAACATCAGATTCCTGACTTAGAACATGTGCAAACAATTGCAGCGGGATTAGATGTTTTAATGGTACCAAATCTTCTCCCTTTTCCACATTTTCTGCCCTTCAATTCTATCTTCGGACTTTACAGAACCAATGCTCTTGTCCAGAATATACCTTCAATCAATCAACCCCAATGCTCTTGTCCAGAATATACCTACAATCAATCAACCAATCTGTCATTTTAATACATTTATATGATATTGCTGGTTTATAAGGTTGATAATGCTATTGACAATGAGTTTTAGTTATATTAATAATTTGTTTGATTTCCTCTGACATATTGTTGGTTACCATGAACATTTAGTTTAACTTCAATTACGGCATGTCAAATCAATATTGGGGACAGATAACCCAAATAGAAATTTAATTATAACTTCAGATTTAAATTTACAGTGCTGATAATACTAAGATTAATTGTACTAAGCTGTGACAATTTTCACATAATACTTTAACTTGAATTAAAGTCAATAATTTCCTCAGATTATCACTGACTTATTGTTACAGATAATCTCTGCTTAATACCTGTTGAAAATATAATCACAACCACTCTTGCAAAAAATTATTTGTAAATATTTTTTTATAATTCTTTTGGTTAGTCAGCAGATATATAATATACCAGGTATAATTGAATTTACAAGAATCAGACTGTTTTTTAGAAGATGTTTATATTATAAGGCTAGGATTACAAAATGTACTTTCATATATATTTTAGAGAATTATATTTTCATTCAATTAGATTATGAGGAAGTGTTTTTGATTAACAAATTGCAAAGAATTTATTTGAAGTGTAACTTTGAAGAGTTAGCTATTTCACATGGTGAAAATTGAGCTTATAAGAACATGAAGAAAATGTGCAGCATTTATCCAAAAATATAATAAGGAAGCTTCAAGGAGGTCAAACTTAAATGCTGGTACATTATAGTAACAACTTTGACTGTTCAATGTTCTTAAATATACTCATAAAACAGCCTCAGTGGTCTGTTTGTGCACATAGCATAGTTAGGGTGCTCCAATTGATTGCAATTGTAAGTCCCTATTGTCATGATGGTCAAACTAATAAAAGGCTTAAAAATGTATTTGCTTTCTGACAAGCATGCAGCATTTAGGAGAAATTGTGAAGACTTGTTTGTTCTCCTCGAGAATTTGTGTCTTGGTTAAAAAACCTGTGATTTCTTGGAGAGTGGTCATCATTTTAGTTAGCACATTGAAAATACAACTGAGCATAATACATCTACTAGTACATACATTGTAGCAGTGTTTATTTTTCTATTTTCATATTGCTAAATTAGAATGACCCTGTCCTGAAGGTTGACAGGTTACAGAGTGCATATCAAATATCCCTTGGGTATCAGGTTCTCTATAGACTTATAATCAAGTTATTCAAGTTTTTTTTATAAACAAAGTTTGCTATTTCATTGGATGATAGCAATCCATCTGTCCATACCTTCTGATTTTATATCAGTCAGTTCATTTACAATAAATCAGGATCCAATCTTGAGACCTGTTTTATAAGCCTACATTAATTTTAACCAAATATGGTCATGCATGTTTATTGATTTGATTGTTGTTAACTAACAAGTCCAGTGGCAAGTACTTTAAATGATGCTTATTCAGAACAAAACATGTAGAGACTCATTTATAAGAAAAATATTATTCAAAATACAGGCCCAGCTGTTTATTATATAGGGAGATCATAAAGGTTAAAAGTATTTGATCATGTTGATGATTTAATTTGCATACTGAAAAACTCTATATCATGTACACTGTAACAATGAGCATTAACTTGCAATGAATAGAAATCAAGTTATGTGTAAAATGTAAATGAAACCATAAGACCTTTTATATTTCTGATGGTGTCATGATTATTTCTACTACTATATATACATGCAGTGTCATGTCACTATCGTCATGATGGGAACATATTTTGCTTATGATACAGAATGGATTTTGGCTCAATGTTGAAGGTCATATTGTGGCCTATAGATGTTTAACATTTTTGTCATTTGGTCCCTGATCAATATCTCATTAGCAATCTTTCAACATCTCCATAGGTTTATCATATGACGTTGAAATAGCCTTGAGTGTTAATCTTTTATAAAACTTCATTTGGAAAAAGACAGAAATTTCATTTGTTGCAGGGTTACCAATTTTTATGTTGTTAAACTTTTCATTCATTGAAAAGCCTGTGGTTTCTGCTTCATTTACATTAGTTTTCCAAGACAAATATATAGTTTTGTTCACAACAATATTTACAATATATATATGCTTTTGTAACTCTTCACCAGAACTAACAGCTGAGAGATTGATGTTGTAAAATGCAGCTTGGATAATTTACAAGTAGAAAAGTTTGGTGCTGATCGTATATATACATCAGATGATGTAAAAAACATGCACAGGCAATTAAAACGTGTGTGCAAATGAATAAAACATATTGATTCAAGTACTGCATTACAACTAATGAAAGTCTGAATGAAAGGAATTTATTCATAAGAACAATTACTAGTATATGTGTTAGTGAAATGTATCTAATGTAATTAGATGATGGTTATGAATGGAATAGCCTGAATTTGATATGAATGAATTATGTGGTTTATGAGATAAATTGAGAATGGAAATGGGGAATATGTCAAAGAAGCTACCAAAGGGTCTCCCACACAGCGGGGAAATTCCACACTCAGGAAAATTCCACAATCCGCACACCTAAACATGCTAAATAAAATATAAAGATGAGAATCTCATTAAAATCAGATATTCTTTTTCTCAATGGTATAATCAAAATTTGGTTAATTAAATGAAGGCGAATAAGATGTTTAGCTAGCTAGTGGTTCTATGAAGGCTTCAATGTAATGTTTAGGGTTGGTTGAGATGAAGATTTTTTCATGTTCAAAATTTGGCCTAACTGTCTCATACTTAATATACACAAGCATTTGATATATAAATATATTAGCTGAGGATCATATTTTTTAACTGTTGTAAGAGTGAGAACATGTTGAAGGCCGTATGGTGGCCTATAGTTGTTAATTTCAGTGTCATTTTGGTCTCTTGTGGAGAGTTGTCTCATTGGCAATCATACCACATCTTCTTTTTTATATATCTGGTTGATGTACTTATACAAACATTCCTTATTTCAAAATACAAAATGTAGAGTGCTACAAGCTAATTTTTTACAGTAATTTCAAAAAGAATTCCAATCAACAATATACAAGTTGTATTCTCTAGGTATATATGTATACATGTTTTAAATCTTATCAAATGTTTTGTTGTTTTAAATCTTTGAATTTTCTGGACACTGGTCAAATTATTTAAATTAAATTTTATATAGACACCACTTTAAACTGTTAAAGACAGTATAGTTGACCTCTAGATAGCTTTGGGTCTTTTATTTGTGTAAATGGAATGCTGTTTCATATCTTATTTAACAGTTTAAATTCCTTTTATTCATATATTTTAAATATTAATATGCATAGAGGTGGTCATGAAAAGTTATCAATTATCAATTAATTTACTGTTGTCATTTGTTAAAGAACATTGTATAGGTGACAAAACTAAATAGTTCTGTTAAATGTCAGTATATATATTTGTTTTGTATGCTAATGTGACACCAGATGTTTTACTGAGGTCATATCAGTTATTGTTTACACTATGATCAATTAAATTTAGGTTGTGATTTAATATTATTATCTTTGTGTATTCAATATTCAATTTATATACATTATGTGACATCTTGTATTAAATCAATTATTATCATGATTATTAGAAATTTAAAAAGCAAAGAGTGTCCAATGATTCAGCCTATAGAAATCAAATTAGTGTTGCTCAGAAGTCCTAAATTTCATGTCAATATTACACATGATCGTTTTTTTCTTTCTTTTTTCCTCTTCAACTCTTTTAATACAAGTATGTCACACAAAACTTATAAATTTAGGACATTTTTCTAGTCTTTTCTTTTAAAATCTTTTCTACCATCACTAATACCTAATAATCATGATTTACCTTAAAAGGGAGATAACTCCAACTTTTTTTTTGTCTTTACAGGCTGTGACAAGAAAGAAATTCGAATACCCAGATGATTTTAGAAAATCCTTAGAGAATGGGGTACTGTTGTGTGAGTAAGTGTCACTTATATAAAATAAATAATAAGGTATAAAAAAGAAGATTTGGTATGATTGCCATTGAGACAACTGTCCACAAGAGACCAAAATGACACAGAAATTAACAACTATAGGTCACAGTACTGCCTTCAACAATGAGCAAAGGACATACATCATAGTCTGCTATAAAAGGCCCCGAAATGACATGTCAAACGAGAAAAACTAATGACCTTATTTATGTAAAAAAATAAGGTATACATTTTTGATAGACTAAAGAAGTCCCAACATTTAGCATTATTTTATCTAGCATTTGTGTAAAGTTGTCTTGATTTCTCTGCTTTTACTGATGGACAAACTCTTGATTAGTCTTGAAATACTGGCAGTTCATACGAAATAGTGTAAGAGACTGATTAAAGTCTTAACTGTACTTTGATGTCCTGAATATTCACTAGGTTTGTTATAATTTGTGGTATAGCATAGGGTCTTCCCTGAGCATTAATTATTGACTGGTCCAAATTGAATATAACTACAGAAGAATACATGGATATAAAGAATTAGTTTCATGAATAAACTTTAGACCCAATGGAAGCTCAAAAAGAAGATGTGGTATGATTGCCAATGAGACAACTCTTTGGGACACAAGAGACCAAATGACACATACACAGGTATAGGTCACTGTATGGCCTTTAAAAATGAGCAAAGCCCATATCGCATAGTAAGTTATAAAACAACTGATGTTTTTAATGAATGCTTTAATTTTGCTTTGATTCTTTCTGCAAACTTTAAAATGTGTATACATTTTGCATATTTTCGAGAATTATATTTCATGTAAATATGTACTTATAGTCCTTATTATAAAAGTCCTATATAAAAGTGATATCAAACATTTACTTTATAATAATATTCTGTAATATCATCATAATTCTCATATGTCAAACTTCAACCTTCTATAAACATACAATAATAAAGTATGATTCATAGACATTAAACCGATAAGATGCATGTGGACAATTTCTATAGGGTATTTCATGGGTGCATGCACATACTTCACAATACAGTTGGTGTCTCATTTGGGTATTATAATATCAGATCTACTTGAATACATAATCAAGTACATTTTGTAATAACATAATAAGACAATCATTTTATGTACAAATGAAAATGTTTATATGAGAGTCATACTTTAAACCACATGCCTATAATTTGAAAATTACAAAATAGCATGTGAAAAATGTAAAATCACAAAAATACTGAACTCCTAGGAAAGTTCAATCGGAAAGTCCCAAATCACATGGCAAAATCAAATGATAAAACACATCAAACAAATGGATAACAACTATCATATTCCTGACTTGGTACAGGCATTTTCAAATGTAGAATTTGATAGGTTCAAAGGTTAGCTTCATATTTAGATACAGAATTATTTTTTTGAAAATCCGAGCAATATTTTAAGCAATTCTTGTTTACTTGAAGGTTGTTGAACAATTTGAAGACAGGTTCAGTTAAAAGAATAAACAAGCTGCCCACACCTTTGGCTGGATTGGTAAGTATTGTTGTGAGCCATAAAAGAGTCCTGTTAAAAAGTGTCCGCTGGACACTTATTCCCAGAAAAGGTATACACTGTGTATTTAAATGTGTCAAATGCTATAAAAAAAAGTGTCTATTCAATCACACATAATTTCATGTTAGGGACGACATCAAAAGATTGATGTAGGATAAAAAACTTAAATCAAATAGTTTGGTGAAAAAACTATGGGAATTAAGTTTCTTTATCCTACATTGAACTTTTGATGTCATCCCTTAAATACTATTAAATTCTGTCCTGTATATATTGATTGTAAATTTGAGGACACTTATTCAAAGTTTTATAAGTGTCCTTTAAAGGGAGACAATAAAAAAGTCGCTGAAATGTTTTAGCTATATTTAATTTTCTTTTACTAAAACAAACCAATTTAAAACCAGTTGTAATTTGATATAAACAGGAATTGAAGGTAGAATTGAGATTGGAAATTTGGAATGTGTCAAAGAGACAACAACCCCTAAAAATGAGCAGAACACATCACATGTAAGATATCACCCTAAACACTCCTGTTCAGTGCTGTGTGGTTCATATGGTGACAGTTGGAATTTATGTAGGATTTTAATTTTACACAGACACGTTGTTGGACTGTCACTCAATTCTCTAGCTGTAGAGCACGAACAATTTTTGCTCAAGACTTCTTTCCTTTGAATTGGTTGCTGACCAAGACTGATGAGGTCAAATTTCTAACTGTATTTTGTAAAAGATTTCAAATCATTATCCTCACTAGCTGACAACCTTCTTCTTGCCAGCTTAAGTACCATGGCTTGCTTTGCACCTATAAAAAGAAGCATAGCCAACTAAAATGAAAGAGTCTATGATTTTCCACCACACTTTATATATTTATTAACCAAATGTGTAAAACAACTCTTTACCAGATTTGTACCATCACATTAGCTTCTAAATATTTTGTGAAACACTATTTTTATGTAGAATTATTATGTATAGTCATTATGTAATCTGTTTTCATATATAATATTTGATGTGTTTCATAGCACAGCAGTAACACAATATGAATGTTTTAGATTAGATTTATTACATTGCTAAGATTCTACGATCTCTTGATTTCAAAGTTGATAAGTTTCAGTTGTTTAAAACAGGGAATAACATTTCAGAAGCTAAAATACATATACGATCAATATAAACAAATTTCATGAAGTGTGTCTTCCTAAATCTTCTGGTTAACTTTACATACATGAAATGAAGTATGAATACAAGTAACAAACAGCCTTTCCAAAGTATATTTACTTATAATATTTTGAGCATTAAAACTTAAGGTTAGGTAATATTGAGTTGTTTCCCCTTGAACATATTTTAAAGGAGGTTACAAGAGCGCAATTATTTGTAATGCATTTTCCATAGGACCCCAGTGGTATTCAAAAATTTATTTCTTGAAGAATAAACAAACTTCAAAAAAATGGGTAGCAGTTCCTGAGACTATAGATGTCAGCCTTTTATTACAGCAAAAAAAAAAGTATATGGTCATGCGGCAAAAAGTGCCCTAAAATGCAGTTGTTATGGAAGCTTCTTATTCCGCACTAAATTGGAAAAGCTAATTTTGAATGGATCCTCAGTTAATAAAATAATTCTATCTTCTACACATTGTAAATTATGAATTTAATTTTCACAAATTTTCAAACCTAAATGGATAAGCTTTCAAATAAAAAATAATTCCAACTTGCATCATCCAATCAGGAGCTTCAAAGTTTTTTTTTCTGAGTACCATCTTGGGGTAAAAAAGTTGCCGGTTGAATGTAAACAAATAATTGCGCTCTTGTAACCAGGAATCAGTATCTCCCTTACAAAATATATTGATAAAATGCTTTTGAATATCAATGTTTGACTTTGGTAGGCATCAATAGTTGTCTGGACCATACCTATAGATGTGAACTTTTAAAAATCAATATTTAAGGCATTCTGTCTACTTTAAAAAATGAGAAAAAGCACTCATACAAGCACTGTTCCTTAATTATGTTGGCGTGTTTCTAGTTTTTTGGAAAATGACGCAGTCATTGTTCCATAACTGCCGACCTGAACTTCATTACATTGCTCTGCCTACCGCGCTTGGTTTCGTATTTTCTATTTTCCAAACAAACTGGTATCTGCTTGTGTTATCATTATGCATCATTGTGTAGTATTAAACCAGCCAGGACCCAGTTTACACTGGTTTTTGCTTGTATTCCACTACACTCGAACAAAGTGTTGTAGTTTGACGGGAACCAGTTTTAGAATTTGTAAACTACAAAACGTAATCGGTTATTGTTCATTCCGTTTTGGTGTTTCATACCGACTTATATGGTTTGAATAAGCTTAAGACCATTCAAACATTAATGTGATAGGTATATTAAAGATTGTTTTACAAAAGGATTGAACTGTTTTACTTTCAAAGTCGTACTATAGGGATATCTGTCATATACGGATTTCCACTCTCACCGGTTAATTTCTTCTTTTACACGTGCTTTGGAAACTTCCTGTTTAATCGCAAGTTTTAAAATTGTTTTTGAGTGAATTAAACTTATTTTAACAATCATGAAGCGTTCCAGGATCATTTTAAAGCAGTTTCTTCTTCTCTTTGATGATGGAAAATAGGTTTTCTCAAGAAAATACCGCAAACGATCGCAGAGGAATTGAAACGTACAAGTCAAGTCGGCACCTGGTTAAATTGGCATCTAGTCAAATCGGCACCTATTCGACGTCAATTCGGCATCCAATAATATTTGATATAATATTTTCTATTCAATTAATTAATTACTGTTACCAAGTACATAGTGAATATGTTGTTGTGTATTTTGGTAAACCACGAAACGAAAGTGAATATGTAGTGTATAAAGGTAAACAACGAAGCCCTTACCAAAGCTGTTGTTTTAACAATTAGACAATTTGTGTAATTGTAAAAACAAGTCAATTATTAAAATAAAATGGAAAACTATGAGTCCCTTTCAATAAATCAAACTTTCATGCCAAATAATTAGCAAATTTAAGGTGTTTGTTTTTCAGTAAAGTTTAAACAGCATTAAACCAACAATCCTGTAAAATGCTCAACTGGTTAAAATAATGCAGAAAAATACACAATATCTCATGTATTAGTCCAAATAATTATGACGTCTGGCAAGGCTATTTTATTATTTTTCTGGGACGCCTTCCTACGACGTTCAGGTGCCAATTTAACTAGGTGCCAGTTTGACTAGAATTCTTTGATAAATGTTTGAAACTATCTGAGTTTCATTAGACCTTTGATAGCAGTAACAAAAAGATTATTTACTTAATATTTTGTGGGAGAAGGGGGTTCAGACTGTGTGGCATCAGGTCTGTTTGTGCCCAATACATTTTCGCACCCTACACGTTCGCACATTCACACTCTACTCATTCACGCCCAATTTTAATTCAAATTCAAGTTGAATAATTGGAAAATTATGGTTGTTGTTTTAAATTGCTTGGGTGTAAATACTGAATGTATTTATAGCTTGGTATGAGTAAAACATTGAAGATTTTAAAGGAAAAAACACAAAAGATAATTGTTTTTAACAGCTTGGTCCCATTGATCTGAAACAACGAAACAATAAAACATAGAAACCAAAATATAGCAATCCACTAATATAACCAAAACATGATAAAATTTATTCAACACGCAGAAACAAACATAGTCATGATAGTCAGAATCTCACTTCATTTTGAAACAAGTCAATGAAACAAGTTATAGCAATACACTAACCAAAACATGATTAAGAGTTATTCAACACAAAATAAAACGTTGACAAAATACCACTTTATTTAGAAAGGATTATTATTATTTTTAGCAATACCTTATCCAAAACATAATTAAGATTTATTCAACACAAAAAAAAAAATTGCTGTCTCACTTTATTTTGAGACAATGACAACAATTATACTTATAAGAAAACACTTGCTTACATAGTTGTTAAACACAAAACCAATTAAGATTGGGTGCGAACATGTAGGGTGTGAAAGTGAAAGGGGTGAAAATGAGTGGGCGCAAACGTGAATGGAAGCGAACGGACTCAGATTCAGACTATGTACCAGTGAGAAATATACAAGCCTTTCTACGGTATTTATTTGTACAATTCAGCTAGTCTTGACCTATTCATTTGTCTTAAAAAACCAGCCAGTTGTCACCTTCACTTCACACACACACACAATATACGAATATCAATTATATGCTTACGATACATGTTGCATTGTTAAACTAATTACGGTATGTGAAAATCAAGACTTGCATAAAAACTATCCCAATATTAGAGACAGTGGCGTCATTTTTCTTCAGAGCTTTCAGCTCTTTGATTATGATATTTTCATAATGCAAAGATCCACCAAATATCATCTTAAAATCAATGTACCAGTATGCTTATTCCAGTTTAATACTTATTCAACATTGTTCAATAAGATAAACAACTACAAGAATTTATGATAACATCAGCATGTCAATGACCAGATAAAAATTCTTATGATGGAAATTACATCACAAATGTTCCATTTCAGCCCAGCTCAAGAATGTTGTTTAAATTATAGTAAAAATATGATCGATTGCTCCTGTCTATAATATATTCTAAGGTTAAATTTTTGTTACTGCTTATTTTACATAAAATGTACATAAAATGTACTGTAAGTTTGATGACCTGAGGTTTACATTTTATTCAATTTATGAATTTCATGTTAAAGAAATTAAAGTTTTTTTCATTGAAAAAAAAATTAAGTTATCTCCCCTTAACCATTCAAATTATTTGTGTTGGCTGGAACATCATAGTATAAAACATAAAACAACTGAACTAAAATGAGGAGCAACTGATACGAACTGATTTTAATAATAATAATAAGATAGGTACAAAAAAATGTACATGTACGGTAGGACCACAAATATTGCAAAATGCAAGTCACCCACTGTAGAGATGTATGTGTGTTTGATAGAGACAGAACAGATGTTTTGTTTCACTACAATTTATTAATTCTTCCTGAATTATGACAGAAAATATGAATGATAACTTCTTTTCATAATGAGAACAA
>CM034361.1:46714834-46800530 GCA_019925275.1 Mytilus edulis | reverse complement strand
AACCTATGAAACTTTCAAAATAGGAGGAGAGAAAAATTGCTGTGTATCTCTCCTGTTACCATGGTTACTAACATTTATACAAAGAAATTTTATATACCATGGTGAAGAAATTTTTCATTTTTGGAACAAATATACTTATAATTCAAGTTAAATATCAGGTAACACAGGAAAAGATTCCAAATCAGCTGTAGACATGCATAAGAAGTACAAATACAAATGTATAATATCAGATTACTAAGTCAAGCAATGTGTTTGTGAAATTTAAAACAATTTAGAAATTTAAGCCATTTCTGTGTTGCCTTAAGGAGTTCTCTTTTTTTTTTAGAATTTGTTTAATTTTTAAATTAAAAAAAAACGTATGTATTTATATGCATAATTCAGGAAAATGATAGATTATTATTGTTCTAATCTTCAGTTACTGTTGATTAATTATTATTCCTTGGATACCAATTTTCGTGGTTTTCATGGATACAGGTGAACCACAAATTCAAATGATCAACAAATTATAATTTTTCTATAGTTTTTGTATGCAGAGATTGGAAAAATCATGAAATCAAATATCCACCAAAAATGGAAGTTTCCCTCAATCTGTGAAAATTGAAACCTATAAAAATAAGTGAATCTTCAGTTATATGAATTATAAGATGAACTGTTTTTTGTTGACAGGACCATCAGATAAACATGAATTCCAAGCAGAGACGAGGAAGTTATTGGACATTGTTGCCCGATCTCTATACTCTGAAAAAGAGGTAGGAATATTGAACAGATATATCATGTTAAGGAGGGGTATTTGCGAAAAATACCAGTCGAGAGAATGTTAAATTTCACGAGTCGTAAGGCGAGGGAAATTCATTCTCAAGACTGGTATTTTTCGCAAATACCCCTCAATAACATGATTTATCTGTTTAATTACACCGAATGTTAATGTACTAAAACGCATTGATGATCGTGACGTTACAAGCGTCCAGTCGGATATAGTATTTTTTGGCAAATACAACGGCAGAGAGGGTAAAAAAGGCATATCCTTTTAGCAAATACCCCGGCAGCGTTAAAAATGAACGATATTCATTTGATAACAGTAAATTGGTAAAAAATACACTGGCTATTAACCAATCAAAACCCCGGATTCTTACATAAGGTGTAATTAATATACAAATACATTGTCGAAGAAGTAAATAGTATTATACTTATATAAGTAAATTTACTTTTATATATACAGTAAAAAAGTCATATTATCTCCTATTCTTGAATTTCTTATGACTTCTTTGCTTGAAAAGAATTTCCAATTGTCTGTCCTTCACAGATATCTTTGCTAATCATTTAGTTGTAATTTCATGGACAATAGAAATCTTGTTTGTCTGTTATCTTCAAACACTGCCCATTTACAAATTTTAGTTTCTGTGTAGAATTAGTGAGATGATACATTGAACTCAAATAAAAAGATATGAGCTAAGGAGAAAAATTGTCTAAGGCATGTTTTCACATCACAAAACTTGTAAATTTTAGGGAATGTCAATATAAAAACTTAAACTACTGTACAAGTAAATTTTTGGAGAAAATTAAGGGGAGATTATTCTAACTTTATAGAAAATATAAACATAACAAATTTACTTATATCATGTATATCAGTATATTGTTATTTACTTCTTCAAGTAAAAAAAAAGCTTGTACAAGTACGTAGTACCCCTGACAACAGTAGGATGCTTGTACAAGTACGTAGTACCCCTGACAACAGTAGGATGTCAAGTTTCCTTTGTTGGACTCTTTATATATTAGTTTTCCAAAACTCAAATTCAAATAAACCACACAACCACAAAAACAAATGATAATGGTTGTTTTATTCCCCTTTCCCACAAGAAGGAAAAGAAAATCGTTTTTAAATACATTTATTTAAATATTTAAACCAATTGTAAATCAAATACTTTACCATAATTATACATGTAAAAGCATGTGATATTTAGCATGGTGAATATCACTTTCCATCAGGCAAATATGTGTTTTTTTCTTCAAATTCCAACTCACATAGAAAAACCTACTCTAAATACTAAAGAATAATTTCTTTTTCAGGTGTTCATTAGAGAATTGATATCTAATGCCAGTGATGCTTTAGAGAAGTTACGATATATTCAAGTGACAAAACAAGAAACCATTACAGACGATCTATCTTTAGAGATTCATATAGCTACTGACGAGGAAAAGAAAACATTAACTATACAAGTATGGTTTATCATGATAGCTAGTCATTTGTGGCTTCAAGTTTATAGGGTAGACCATTGTGAAAAGAACAGATTTTAATAACAAAAAACAGTCCACATGGTCACTAAGTATTACCACTTAGCACTTTCAGACATAGTTTTTGATTTAATATGAATAATTTCTTGTCAAAATAAAAAAAATGGTAAAGCACAAAAGAGTAAAAGTTACACTTGATATTAGTGTTTTTAGATACTAACATTAACTCTGATCTTTTTAAACCTCCTGTTTTCCATACTTAATGTAACTTACTTAGTTAAAAAATTACATGGAAGAGATGATATATATCGAGACTCAAATAAATGGAATGAATTTCCAAAATTATAAAGTAAAATAGTTTTGTTCACTTGTTCTCTTCAATTCAGGATACTGGAGTTGGCATGACCAAAGAAGAAATAATTGAAAACTTGGGTACGATAGCAAGGTCTGGTTCTAAGGTTGGTATACCTGTCAATAAAAAAAGATTTTTACTTAAACTTTAATGTATTTTAACCACTGTTAATTCATAATTTTATGTGTATGAATTAAAAGAAGACATAGAGTATACATCAACGAGACAGCAACATTTTAAGTAGAAATCAAAATGCCAGTCTTAATATAAGAAATTGTTATCCTGTCACCTTACTTTCACCTTATTCATGTGTTGTTAATTCATCAATTAAAATAATTTAAAATTAGTAGTTTATATAAAAGCATTTGAGAATTACAATGAGTTAAAATGTAATTGTCTATTGACTCATAAGAAGGAAAATTGAGTGTATTTCTTTTTCTCTGTTACACAACAAACTCACTTTTATAGGTAGGTTGATCTGTAATAAAAAAGCATCTTATAAAAAGGAAACCAATATATTGTTATTTGTTGTAGGCCTTTCTAGAGAATGTGGACCAAGGAAGCAGTGATGTAGCCAGTAATATCATTGGTCAGTTTGGTGTGGGATTTTATTCCTCATTCATGGTTGCTTCAAAAGTGGAAGTGTATTCAAAAACATATCATCCTGACTCTCCTGCTTATAAGTGGTCATCAGATGGGTAAATATTTTATACTGAACTTTTACTTTCATGTATCAGAACTTAATTCACATTAGTCTATATCTTATCATTATAGAAGAATGAGATTTGGTATGATGGTCAATGAGACAATTATCCACCAGAGTTCAAATGAAATAAATGTAAGCAGTTATAGGCAATTGTACATCCTTCAACAATGAGAAAAACACCATACCATATAGGTAGCTATAAAAGGCCCTGACATGAAAATTGTGAAATAAATAGAGCAAGAAAACTAAAGGCTATACATATAAAGATAAGGAGATGTGGTATGATTGTCAATAAGACAACTATTCACCAAAGTCCAAATGAAGTGAATGTCAGCAATTCAAGGCAACCTTCAACAATGGAAGAAAAAAAAACCCAGTATAGTCAGCTATCAAAGGCCTCAACATGAAAAATATGCAACTTCAATTGTTCAATTGAGAAAAGTAACAGCCTAATCTATAACCAACAATTTACAAAAAACAGACATGAACCAACAAAAACCACTAAACTACCGGCACCTGACTTGGGACAGGCACTTACTTAAAGAATGTTGTGGTGTTAAACTTTTTTGTGAGCTCTTTTACACCCTCTTCTAAACTGGGACAGTGGTGAAACAGCACAACATAAGAAAAAACTATAAAAATCAGTTGAAAAGGACTTAACTAATCAGCTCAATTCAAAGCAGAAAAATATCAAACAAATTTATTATTATATGAGTATTTATACATTCCTAGCAACAAAACATTATACAAACATAAAAAAAAATGTTACAAATAGTCTGACCTTGCTATTTTTATAACCCTTTAACTTTTTAATCGAAATTTATTAGACTTGCTGAGTATAAAAGTTATTTATAATCTAATATACCTCTAAACATTCTGAAGTGGCCTGAAAAAAAGTAAAATGATTTTTAAACTAACACACAGATATTATTTTGCTATTGTAGAACTGGATCCTATGAACTTTCAGAAGCTGAGGCTGTTGACAGAGGGACAAAAATTGTACTACATCTGAAAGGAGACTGCTATGATTATGCTAAAGAAAATATTGTTAACGGTAACACGTTTACTTTAATACAGTACAGTAGACTCCGGCCAAAATGTCAGCTAAAAATATCCGATTACCCGATATATTCAATTAGACGATGAATATATATTCATTGATTTGAATATTCTGCTATAATAAGTAGATCTATAGATGTATTTTACATCTATGGTAGGTCTGATCCTGGGATGTTACTAACCCTGTCAATTGCTTGATATGTGAAAGGGCTGGAGGATTGATGGAGTGATTTTTATCAGTTACATCACCATGATGTTTGCGTAAAAAATATCAGCTGATTATGAAATCATTAAATTTATTTGCACTTGCAGTTTTGAAATCCTATATTTATTAAAATAAATCAAATGTCCTGAAATATTTATATGAATTATTATCTTCCATCCATAGTTTGTCTTTATTTGTTTAATAAACAAATTAATATCCATTATTTACATTTTCACACAGGTAAACTAATTTGGCTATAAACATGATAAATAGATCAAAGCATGTCTATGTAGAATCTCTAATCTAAAATTGTAATTGTTAAAATTTTATTTCATTAAATAATCAAATTTTAAATTGATGATAATAATCATGATTGATAGTATTGCATAAAGCTTATGTTATTTATGTTTAGGTCATGGTTCTAGAGACTTCTTCACAAATTTGTAAACAAACCAATATGACCGCCACACGTGATTACCTTTGCACTTGTGAAAACAATATTTCTGACAAAAGTCAGATTTCTCTTGTCAAAAGGGATTTATATTTATATTGCAATAAATTATTCAGAAGGAGGTACATTTAGTTTAGATTATATTTCTCATTCTATGAGCATTTAGAGTTGTAATCAAAATTCTCCCAACAGCAACACACTGCTCTTGTCAACTGAGTCTTGTTAGACTTGTATAATTTATAAATAGATTCAAACCATTTGAAGTAAAAGGGCATCTAATTCACATGAAAAGGAAAACAATGAATAAAGACATGGTTTTTAAAAAAATTACCTGAATATTCTTATCTGATTTGCCGATATATTCTTATATCCGATATTCAATTACACGATAAAATTAACATTAAACATATAGGGAAGGGTTTGGTGTTTTGAAATAATATTACAATAGCCGATATATATTCGTTTAGCCGATATCCGATTAGGTGGAGTCTACTGTAATTGCAGAGATTTCTATAAAGAGAAAATCATCTTATAGATATTAAGAAATGACTTAAAGCTGAACAATAGAGGCATCTATTTTTCAACTTGTTAACTATGAAAAGTGTGAAGGGGAGAAAACAGAAATATTAATAAGCTGTAGTTTAATTTTTAACTTCAAATTTCTTTAAGAAACAGAGCTTTTCTTATTCAAGCATGCCATATCTGAAGGAAAAAAAAAATTCTTGATTTCAGCAAGATCACATTAGAGATTTTGATGCAGAAAGATGAATAATATGTATATTAGATATTAAAAATGATAGTTGAATATAAGCTAAGTAATTATTTTGTCATCTTCATGATGATTTTAAAGCCAATGTCATATATGAATGAAATACTTATTAGTACATTAATTTTAATCAAGTACATTTTACCTTATTTTTTATATATATTTCAGATGTTATTAAAAAGTACAGTAATTTTCTTGGAGTACCAATTTTTCTAAATGGACGCAGAGCAAATATAGTTCAGGTAAAGCCTATACTACAAAACTGTCTTGGTGACAAACCAACTAAAATGTGTATTGCTTAGGTTGATAAATCTAAGCATAAGATTAAATATTTCCAATTTAAGACTTTAACAGTTTTGTGTAAAAATCCTACAATATTCAACCAAGATCTTTGAAAATTCACAGAAAAATTGTACACATGTGCATCTGCTTATATGAACTAGAATTTTAGTTCGATTATTTAACAATTTTCCCAGACTTTTGTACTTTTTGTCATTTTTAGCAAAATATTAAGATTGTACCAGTTTTGTGTATTCAACCCCTCATACAGTTTTCAACTCAACTGAAACGATGGTAATAACTTGTGATTACAACCCTGATGGTTGGAAATTCTCACGCTTTGCCATTGAGGGTGTACACCTTCTATTATGAAGTTGTTTTACAATTTTTCCCATTGGCCCTTTTTATATTTCCATATATTTAAATGTTCAGTATATAAAAACAAGTAGATGTGGTATGATTGCCAATGAGACAACTTTCCACCAGTAACCAAATGATGTAGAAGTTATAGACCATTCTCCATTGTTATCTGTCAATCTATGCAATCCAACCATTTAAGTTTGATATTTTTTGACATTTCACATTGTAATGGATATTTTTTGTTTGAACTAATAAAAAAGAAAAAAGAAAAAAATACTGATCTCCAAGGAACATTAAAAAATGGACAGCCTGTAATTAGATGATAAAATCACAAGCTTAAATACATCAAATTTCAGCAAAGAAAAACAAAATGTCATTTGACACTGACAAAGTACATAAACAAAAATTAAAGTCAAGAATACAAAAAATGACCACAACACAAATGGCAGGATGTATAAATACCATAGCACGCCAAAAGTCTATAAATACTGTACCATCTATTTCCATAAAGGGACTAAACAGGAAAGGCTAATGATATACAAAGACAAATAAAAGAACACCATAACAGTTTTTAATGCTGCTTAACTTATTACAAAACATAATAACTGTCTAAATTTATTTATAGGCACTTTGGATGATGGATCAAAAAGACATTACAGAAGATATGCACCATGAATTCTACAGATTTACCACTAATTTATATGACTCACCTAAATACCATTTACAATATAAGATAGATGCCCCACTTAACATTAGGGCATTGTTTTATGTACCTGACCACAAACGTAAGTAATTGTCATAAATAATTGTCATTCCAGATTTCATTCTGGTAATTTTCTGGGTCTCTGAATTTCATGTATTTATGTAGAATAGACAACTTTCGAGTTAGATGCATTTCCACCAAAAACTCTGGTTTTAGTGAACATCATTCGTGCGATTAAGGGCATCATCACTTCCGTTGCAATGTTGAGCAATGGTTGGAAAACTATGATGCTATATATTGCACAATTTATTCGGCAAATTGAATTCTCATAATTGACAATCAGCACTGCTATCATTAGGGAATTGTGATTAAGTACCTACCAAACAAACATTACCTTTAAATTGTTTACCATTAAATAAAAAAATGTTCTGAAAATTATGAATTGAAAGTAAAAAATGACCTGTTGTTCAACTAAGAACAAACAGCACAGTATTGTTTTTATACTGATCATTAAAACACATGTAACATTACAAGAATGCATAAATGAAGATTTAATATGATTTCAATTATCTTTTCTTTTTAGCTACTTTTGATCTAAGTCGAGAATCAGATGTTGGGATTGCATTATACTGTCGTAAAATCATGATCATGTCTAAAGCTAACAATGTTTTGCCAAGGTGGCTGAGATTTGTCAAAGGTATATAAATTGTAGAAATACAGTAGATGGTTTTATGGACTCTTTTGAATTATAAAAAAGATAGATTTTCTATGCATTTTTCCCTTCCGTTTATTACCATATGCATTGCAAAGATCGTTTTGAAAGACACTGGAAAATGTAACAAAAGGTCTTTTCACAACCAGAGTTATTTTGAGAACAACTTCAACTTTAGATTGTAATTTAATTAATTCAACTTCAGATTGTAAGTTAATTAATCCTAATATTTATACGAATACTGTAACTTTAATTTTCTAAAATAATCAGCATGCTTTGTTAGAAAAAAATAGGTATTAAAAAATTAAAAGGTTGTATAATAATCATGCTTTCTATTTGGCTGTTAAAGGTTATATTCTTACAATCACTGACAAATGTATGTATTTATAGGTGTGGTAGATAGTGAAGACATTCCATTGAACTTGAGCAGGGAATTGCTGCAGGACAGTGCTCTCATCAGGTAAACTTAAAACTTTTAATAACTTTTTATTTGTTTTTGTCTCATTGGCAAAAAAAGGACGAAAGTGAGACTTAAACATGCTGTTCCTTGTCAACAATTTAAAATTTTGTGACAACATTGCTTTAAGGGGAACAACTAATAAGTCAATGATATACATGTATATGGTTTACAATTGTATTAGCATTTGCATATATAATTTCAATGGAGATTGACCTTGAATATGTGGAAGTTTTACCATTGTAATGTCAACTTTTGCCCTACACATTACAACAGGGAAGAAATATCTCTGTGTCATCAGGTTATTAAAAATTTCATGACTTTTTCAACTCTCAAATTTATTGATTTAAGAATTGAAATGCAAGTAACTATTTTGCATATATTTTATCACTGATAATTGTCTTAAGCAGTAAATCCAAATGATTTGACATGGAATTTGAATACTATCTACAATAAAGATGTTTTTCTTTCCTAACAGAAAACTAAGAACAGTTTTAACAACCAGGCTATTAAAGTTCTTCCAGGACCAATCAAAGAAGGATCCTGAAAAATATATGAAGTTTTATGAAGACTATGGTCTATTCTTCAGAGAGGGTATTATTACCACTCACGAACAGGAACAGAAGGTTAGATCATTTATAATTTCTCTGCTTTATTTTACTTCAGTTATTAGTATAAGTTTTACAAAAGAACAATAACTTTATAAAGGAAAGTTTTCAAAACCATTGTTACCTGGTTGTGAGGCTATATTTTTGTAGCGTTAATGATATGATTAATGCTTGTCAAATTTGTATTTTGTTGTTAGGGACAACATCAAAAGATCAACGTAAGATAAAAAACTTAATTCAAATAGTTTAGGGGTGGGGGGTTGAACTTCTGCAAGATTTGGTTATCCGACATTGATTTTTGCATATATCCATATGAGTCAATCAATTTTTCCCAAATTAGGTTAAGAGGGGGGTGGGGGTCAGTGAAAAAACTATTTGAATTAAGTTTTTTTATCCTATATTGAACTTTTGATGTCATCCCTTAGTTAGAGCATTATAAGCTCTAATGCTTTAGCATAAACTGTATCTTTGTCAATGATATATTTATAGAATATCAAAGAATTCAAAAGTTGAAAAATATTCATATCATACTGAACAATTTTTTGAAGAGTTAAATGCTGCTTTTTGTAAATTCATTGGGGTGTTAAAGCTTTGACAGAAGTACAGTTTGTATTTCATGCTTCATCCTAAAATGGTGAACGCTTTTACAACCCTATGAAATTACTAAAAGAAGCGTTCAATACTTATATAAATTACATTTTTTAGCTAGGATCATAAAAAAAACATGACTTCTATCAAGTTTTTATTTAATTTACCTGTTTACCTTATTGTGGACCTCGTGTCATCATGAATGTTAAGTTTCATTGTGTAATGAATGTCAACTTCAGAAGGACTCAAGATTGCTGTTAGCCAATCAATATAATGTATTATAATGAAACATACATGCGATGTAATTATTCACGAATGCAAAGTATCTCCAGTGCATTATCAGTGTAGGTTGATCACCAGTTATTTATAAGGTTTTTAAATTAATAGTTAGATAAAGTATTGTGGTTGTATTATGTTGTAGGAAGAAGTAGCCAAATTGCTGAGATTTGAGTCATCTAAGTTACCTCCTGGTGAAGTAGTTAGTTTGACTGATTATGCAACTAGAATGAAGGCTGGTGCCAGAAATATATACTACCTGTCTGCACCAAGGTATACATAATAGGAGATAACTGGTACATTAAATGATCCTTATGTTAACTGCAAATATTTTATATTAGTAAAACTTAATAGAAAGTCTGGCACGACATGGTTAGTCCTAGTTTATGGTAACATTTTGTTGAATTACACATATTGTCCATGTTGTTACCTCAAGCATCGAAAGAACAAACAACCAATGAAAAAGTTAAGCACATGAAGAATTTAACAATAAGGACTTTCCGCACATAGGGGACAGGTAAGACCTTAATAATATAACAAAATGGAAACACAATACTAAATAGTTTCAATTCATAACACGAAATATACACAATAAAGATTCAATACAAAAAAATCATGTGGTATTTCATTATACAGATCAAATTTATTTCAAATCCTATGTTCCCATTCAAAAGCATTGATCATAAAAAAACTGGGGTTACCCCAATCACTAACAACAAAAATACAATTCATGGAAACCCAATAAGGAATGGTCACTCTTAACATGTTATTCATAGATATAGTTTTGCCACTTTAGGTAACCAGCTTAGTTTACGAGCTTATATGTGACTTATTTGAACTTTTCAATGGCTTTGATGGTAAATCATTGATTCATATCAAAGTTAAAACCTGTACAATACGTTTGATCCATATCATTTCCATTACGAGAAATACTCGTTTACTTTACAATAATTTCTCACATGATTTTAATGTTTTATAAGCTAAAGGGATCCCTGCATCATTGAACTGATAATCTAATGTACATAATGCAACCCTGCCTAATTTTATCATTTAAAAACAATTATTCATGCAGTCATAAGGAATGTATCCCTGCTATAATATTCATTCCTTAATTCAAAGAAGATTTTATGCAGAAAAAATGCACAAATGATTAAACAGTGTCACCTTAAATCAAACCCTTTGACAGAAAGATAACAATTGGAATCAAGATTATTGTATATATGTAGTCTTCTGAAAAAGTTTAAAGGTACCTTCTTGATTGGACATTTATGAAAAACCATGATAACTTAACTTGATTTTTATAAATGAATGTCATTGTCTAATTTTAGTCGACAGCTTGCCGAGACTTCTCCATATTTTGAAGCTCTACAGAAAAAAGACATTGAAGTGTTGTTTTGTTATGAACCTTACGATGAACTTGTGTTAATGCAACTTGGCCAGTTTGATAAAAAAATATTTGAAATCGATAGAAAATGAAATTCAGGAATCAAAAGAGGATACAGATACTGTTGATGAAAAAGATCCTGAAAGTCTGAGTCAAACTAACGCTGATGAACTGATGTCATGGTTAGGTGTCATTCTCACGAACAAAGTACAGAAAATCAAGGTATGTTACTTAGTGATATTCACATAATTAGGAAAACAAAGTTTCTTAAACTAAATCAACATAGATTAATCCGTAACTAACCACTATACATTTATATGCATCTATTGGAAGTTTGCTTATTAGTATGTACTATGGGTTCAAGTTAGAAATAACATATTTAATAATTGTTGTTGAAACCATAAAGGGAGCTGGCTTCTCAGTTTCAAAGTTATTAACTTTTCAAAACACTAGCATATATTGATAGGGAATTAATAAAGGAATCAAAAGAGCAAAAAAAATATATAGGTCACCGTGCTTGTTTTCAAGATATTAGCCATTGAAATTTTGGCGGGAAAATGTTCTTTCTCGACTTTTCATAGCTTTATCATTGACAAGTTTAAGTCTTCAAAAACTATTAAAAAGTAATTAAAATTTTATAAGACTTTAACAGACAGCTTATCATTATACATGTAAAAGAATTATAAAAAGAAAAATGGGGTCACCGGGGAAATTTTGTTAAGGCATTCAAATAGATAAAACCAGAGGATTCCGAAAATCTGACCAAAATTCCAAAACATGACAAGCGATCTTCCTTAAGTATTTTTCTAATTCTTGATACTTGAATATATACCTCTATGCGTCCAAAAAAGAAAAGAAAAACACAAAGTTTTGAATTCATACAGAAAAAAACTTAACACATTTCCTCGTGTAGAGAAAGGAGTATAAATTGACATAACTGAGGAAAATGTTACAATAGCACATAGAATATCAAATAGAGCTATTAAAATGCTTTTCTGCTTCTCAAGCTTAGGTTTTATAGACAATAACTGTTTAGTGTCTTTAAATATCAGCTGTATTTGTAAGAGGCTAGGAAATAAGGTGTATGCGAGCTTTTAGCGAGCTACTACACTGGTTTTTAGCCGAGTACAAATACAGCTGATATCTAAAGACACTAAACAGTTATTGTATTTATCCTGCAATTGATTCTGTATATTGTTTGTGGTTTGAAAGACACAAAAACTAACATATTTAGCATTTATTTTCGATTTGTAATCCCTTGAGGTCCGCATAGTAATATCAAAATCACACATTACGCTGAAGACGGGTTCGCAAAAAAAAAGAATCTCGAATGATCAACAATAAAACATCGCTCAAGGTGAATAATTATCTATTTTAACATAACAACTTATTTCAACAGTAAAAACAAATAACAAAACATTGTCAAATTTGAAACAGAAGTGTACGAGATGTCCTATGCTTCAGACTTGACATTCACTAAACATGCATGCTAATAATAATAATAATAATAATAATTCTTTATTTAAAGAGGGTTACACAGTTAGCTGTAAAGCTAATCTTCCCTGAGGCCCTCATAAAATACAATGAAATATAACAAACAATTACAAAATATCAAACAGACACACATACATGAATAATGAAATAAAAAATTGTTATGAAATATACAATTTTCAAAACAGGTAAAAGTTACAAATTCATATATGACATGTATAGTATTGGCATCAACAATATCATAAGTTTGAGTAAGTGTGTGAAAATTATTATGCATATAAAAAACGCACAGCTTCTTAATGTTCCATCAAGTAATTTTTTAAATCTTTTTTGAATGAGCTTGTACTTGAGGTTGATTTTTTCAGGGATATTGGTAAGTTATTCCATAAAATAGATCCTGAATATATAAAAGATTTCTTATAAAGCTCTGTTTTGGCTTTTGGAACTTGTAAATTTTTGCAAGAGGCATTTCTCAAACAATATTGGTTTATTTCTGGCATTTCTTTAAACTTTTCAGTGAGATATACAGGGGCTTTATTCTTAAGGCATTTATTCATCAAAACTGATTTGTGGTATGAGATTCTGTTCTCTGCTGTCATCCATCCAAGCTGTTTAAACAGTGGAGCTGATGATGAAAGTGGATCAGCATCTAAAATAAGTCTTGCAGCCCTTTTTTGCAATTTTATTATTCTGACTAGCTCATTTTTAGCACAACCACTCCAAATAATACAACAATAATCTATCAGTGGGAGAATATAACCATTATAAAATAATTTTCTTAGATCAATATTTAGAAATTTCTTGATTTTAGAGAGTAAAAAAATTCTTGATGAAATTGACTAAGAGTCAATTCTAACACCTAAAAGTTTTTCAATTGATGATTTTTGAAGAATATTATTCTCAATAGTTAGAACTGGATCTGCTTGATTTAAACGCAGCCTTTGTCTTGTACTATAACCATACATTTCGTCTTATCTGAATTTATGAACATGCTATTTTCATGACACCATTTTTCAACACATTGGAGATCATCTTGTACTTTTAATTGCATGTCACCAATAGTCTTTCCTGATGTATGCATAGTTGTGTCATCAGCATACAAGTCTGTATGGCAGTTTTTGATGTGTAATGGAAGGTCATTTATGAACAAAACAAACAAAATGGGACCAAGTATTGAGCCCTGTGGAACACCAAAATTTATAAACTTTTTATTAGAAAACTGATTATTTATATGGACTTGCTGTGTTCTTTCACTCAAATATGATTTTAAAAAATCAACAGTATCTTCATGGAAGCCATAAATTAGAAGTTTTTTACATAGAATTTCATGATCAACAACATCAAAAGCTTTTCTTAAAATCCAAGAGGACTGCCAAATTGATATTTCCATTATTCATTTCATGTCTGCCATTTATCAATGATATTAATGAGGGCAGTTTGACATGAATGGTTGGGTCTAAAACCAGACTGGGAAGGGTGTAAAATATCAAACTTTGTCAAATATTTATACAGATGTTTTGATACATGTCTCTCAATTAATTTTGATAATGTTGGCAAAACAGATATTGGTCTGTAATTGCTAGCTACATTTTTTTCACCAGATTTGAAAATTGGAGCTACTTTGGCATTTTTTAAAACAGATGGATAAATACCAGTATCAATCATTTGATTAAAAATGTATGTTAAGGAAGATGCTATGAAAGGAGCACTAAGTTTTAAAATCTTAGGACCTATATTGTCAGTACCAGAAGATGTCTTAACATCTAGTTTAGTTATTTCAGCAAATAGTTCTGAAACTTTTACTGGAGGAATGATGAATTTATTATGCCTTTTTTAGCTCACCTGGCCCGAAGGGCCAAGTGAGCTTTTCTCATCACTTGGCGTCCGGCGTCCGGCGTCATCGTCCGGCGTCCGTCGTCCGTCATCGTTAACTTTTACAAAAATCTTCTCCTCTGAAACTACTGGGCCAAATTTAACCAAACTTGGCCACAATCATCATTGGGGTATCTAGTTTAAAAAATGTGTTCGGTTACCCGGCCAACCAACCAAGATGGCCGCCATGGCTAAAATTTTCAGACGAATCGGACAACCGGTTGTTGGGTTGCTGCCCCTGAATTGGCAATTTTAAGGAAATTTTGCCGTTATATGGTTATTATCTTGAATATTATTATAGATAGAGATAAACTGTAAACAGCAATAATGTTCAGCAAAGTAAGATCTACAAATAAGTCAACATGACCGAAATGGTCAGTTGACCCATATAGGAGTTATTGCCCTTTATAGTCAATTTTTAACCATTTTTCGTAAATCTTAGTAATCTTTTACAAAAATTTTCTCCTCTGAAACCACTGGGCCAAACTTATCCAAACTTGGCCACAATTATCTTTGGGGTATCTAGTTTAAAAAATGTGTCCAGGGACCCGGCCAACCAACCAAGATGGCCGCCATGGCTAAAAATAGAACATAGGGGTAAAATGCAGTTTTTGGCTTATAACTTAAAAACCAAAGCATTAAGAGCAAATCTGACTATTAGAAAATTGTTTATCAGGTCAAGATCTATCTACCCTGAAATTTTCAGATGAATCTGACAACCTGTTGTTGGGTTGCTGCCCCTGAATTGGTAATTTTAAGGAAATTTTACTGTTTTTGGTTATTATCTTGAAAATTATTAAAGATAGAAATAAACTGTAAACAGCAATAATGTTCAGCAAAGTAAGATTTACAAATAAGTCAACATGACCGAAATGGTCAGTTGACCCATATAGGAGTTATTGCCCTTAATAGTCAATTTTTAACCATTTTTCGTAAATCTTAGTAATCTTTTACAAAAATCTTCTCCTCTGAAACTACTGGGCCAAATTAATCCAAACTTATCCACAATCATCTTTTGGGTATCTAGTTTAAAAAATGTGTCCGATGACCCGGCCATCCAACCAAGATGGCCGCCATGGCTAAAAATAGAAGATAGGGGTAAAATGCAGTTTTTGGCTTATAACTCAAAAACCAAAGCATTAAGAGCAAATCTGACAGGGGATAAATTGTTTATCAGGTCAAGATCTATCTGCACTGAAATTTTCAGATAAATCGGACAACCCGTTGTTGGGTTCCTGCCCCTGAATTGGTAATTTTAAGGAAATTTTACTGTTTTTGGTTATTATCTTGAAAATTATTATAGATAGAAATAAACTGTAAACAGCAATAATGTTCAGCAAAGTAAGATTTACAAATAAGTCAACATGACCGAAATGGTCAATTGACCCCCTAAGGAGTTATTGTCCTTTATAGTCAATTTTCAACAATTTTTATAAAATTTGTAAATTTTTACTAACATTTTCCACTGAAACTACTGGGCCAACTTCATTATAGATAGAGATAATTGTAAGCTGCAAGGATGTTCAGTAAAGTAAGATGTACAAACACATCACCATCACCAAAATACAATTTTGTCATGAATCCATCTGCTTCCTTTGTTTAATAGTCACATAGACCAAGGTGAGCGACACAGGCTCTTTAGAGCCTCTAGTTTTAAGAATTTCATTTGTACATAGTTTGTCAGAGTATTAAAATTTGAGTTGATTGGTGCCCTACTATGCCTTAATTTTTCAACACATGAGGTGAAATAATTATTGAACATATTAGCAATTTCTTTATGATCGGTTGTTTTATGATCTCCAGTTGTAATAAGTTCATGTGGTTTTGATGGATTAGATGGATTTAGGCTGTGAATACATTTCCATAGTGTTTTAGAATCTTTTGAGTCTTTTATCATATCATTATAATATTTCTGTTTAGATTTATCAATAATATGTTTTGTTCTGTTTCTCCAGAATCTATATTCAGCCCACATTCCCAGTGAGTGATATTTATCTCTCATTTTTCTTGCATATGAGATTTCTTTATTGTACCATTCAGGCTGTCTGTCTTTTTTTACCCTCTTTTTCACAATAGGGGCATGTTTATAAAATGTTATTAAAAATGTTGTACCACATTTCAATACAAACAGATGGGTCATTTTCAAATTCAATATGTTGAAAAGGTGCACTTTTTAAATCTTTTGAATAATTTTGCTCATTAAAAGTCTTAAAATTTCTATAAGTGATTGTTGAATGAGAATGTTTTTTATCATACAATTTCTCTTGTCTTGTCATACATATTGGATAGTGATCACTAATAGAATATTTAGAAACATGAGCCTCTTTTACCATGCTGAAATTGACATGGTTGATTTTGTAACACAATCATACACATTCAAGTTTTGAAATCGACAATTGTGATCGTCATTGGAATGCAACTGGAATACACATTCTGAGGTCACACAGGTTAAAACAATACTCAGTCCGGTAGTGGGCGGAGCTTCAAAGCGATATCTGTATAGTATACAGATACAGCATAGCGATATCCGTAGGGCTGTATCTGTATAGTAGGATACCCAATTGCAGGATAAAATCAGATGTTGTTAAAAACAAAATTAACTCAGGCCTGTGCCCATCTTATTTTGGATTACAGGATTTAATATACAACATGAATCTGATCATCAGTATGCAGATATTTCAATCATGGAAAACACCCAAGTAGCTGTAGGATTAAAACAAGATGCTTCATTCAGTTAGTAGTGTTTACAGTTAACACATCATAAAGGACTGATACTGCACTATCAACTCATCCATAAACCTTATCACAATTTATTTATCTGATCCGCTTGAACTTATGACGTCAAACGACTATCACTTTTCCATTGTAGCGTCAGATATTTTCTATTGCAAGGTCAAAATTTTACAGGAATCGTTGTGATGTCCAGTAATGTCAAACAAATGGCAATATTAAAGGTGTATTCTACCTCAGAAGCTTATGATCATAAATATTGCTTCAACAAGAAATTTTTCATATTCAGCAACTTTATTGACTTTGTTTCAAGTTTTATCGGAACACAACAATTTGTTACAGTTTTATATATACAGTGATAAATTTATTTTCCCACTTCACAGGTTACAAAAAGATTATCCTCACATCCATGCATTATCACAGTTGCTGAAATGGGAGCTGCAAGACATTTCCTGAGAACAACACTGGCAGATAAATCACAAGATGAACGATATAGACTATTACAACCGACACTGGAAATTAATCCCAGGTAAGTCAGACATTTCCTGAGAACAACACTGGCAGATAAATAACAAGATGAACGATACAGACTATTACAACCGACACTGGAAATTAATCCCAGGTAAGTCAGACATTTCCTGAGAACAACACTGGCAGATAAATCACAAGATGAACGATACAGACTATTACAACCGACACTGGAAATTAATCCCAGGTAAGTCAGACATTTCCTGAGAACAACACTGGCAGATAAATCACAAGATGAACGATATAGACTATTACAACCGACACTGGAAATTAATCCCAGGTAAGTCAGACATTTCCTGAGAACAACACTGGCAGATAAATCACAAGATGAACGATACAGACTATTACAACCGACACTGGAAATTAATCCCAGGTAAGTCAGACATTTCCTGAGAACAACACTGGCAGATAAATCACAAGATGAACGTTACAGACTATTACAACCGACACTGGAAATTAATCCCAGGTAAGTCAGACATTTCCTGAGAACAACACTGGCAGATAAATCACAAGATGAACGATATAGACTATTACAACCGACACTGGAAATTAATCCCAGGTAAGTTGGGATTATAGGAATTGTCAAACAGAGTATGTAGCCAAGGCTGTTTGTTGGTAATAAATATTCATCAGGAAATAACCATGGTTGTATTACATTGAAGTTGTTATTTAACAATTATACCTGAAACTTGTTTGAAAGTTTCACATAGCCTAAAATGCATTTCAGTTATCTCCATTCTGATGATACAATGTATATATACAAAACATTAAATTTAAGACATAACGTAAGTGTTATATTCAGTGTCATATATTTATCTAAATCCTGTATAAATTTGTTTTGATCTCTGGGACAATAACATTATGGTGTCATTAATATGCTTCCTACATCAATCATAAACATAAAAAATTTAAAGTTTGTGTGTCACTTCAGATCAAACCAAAATTGAACGAAAGGAACATTTTCAGTTGAGATTATTTTTCTTATCATTGAAGAATAAATCACTGAACAATGATTTCAGATTTAAAATTCATTGCTTTCCTTAGATATAGAATGGTAAAGCACAAATTTACAAATCAATGATGATTTCCAATTAAAATCAAGATATACCATTTAACTGCCTTTTTCAAATTCTATGACTACTTTAAATGTACTTTCCATATATAACAAAGAATTAAACAAGAAAAAGGGTAGAAAAGTATATTCACCAAGCTTATTTGTTTGAAAAGAAAGAAAAAGTTTTAGAAGCATGGCAAAAAGTTAACTGTGTTCTGATGATTTTGTTGTGTACAATAAACATAAAACAGTTTTTCTCCCAAAAATTGCACCATTTGTAATCTTGATTTAACTTATTTTTATTGCTTACTTGACAGAATACCAGAATGTTCTACCACAGACTAGGTTTACCTGTTGAAAGTTATATACTATTGGAGTCAAAAGTAGTGAGAATTGCCTGTTGATATAACTATAAAAGAAATAACTATAATTTTATATTTTTCAGTCATAAATTGATCAGAAAACTGTTCTTACTGAAAGAAAGTGATCCTGACTTGGGAAGATTACTGGCTGAACAGGTTAGTTTGTAAATGATAATAGCAAAAACTACACGAGAAAAAGAGGAAAATGTTTATGGTCAACATAATAAAAATTTTATATAAACCATAGATGTACTATTTTAATTGTAGTCCTCCAGTCTAAAAATTGCCTAAGAGTTATTAAGCAATGAGTAGAAGTCCTTTACTATTTCTTTTCTCACTTATTGGAATACCAAAAAGTCAGTATGAGGTACTGACTTGGAAAGGTTGAAGTTGTTTATTTTCACATGCACTCAAAGGTGAAACTTTTTATCAAGATCTTTACTGGTCTTTTATTCTAATCTGCCTCAATAATAAAAAATAAGTAATATATTTTTCCCAATTTTATCTTTGAGAAAGAAAAAAGTTGCCTTAAATTACCTGCTTTATGGTATATATTATGCCTGTATAAAATATTAAGGGAAATTTAATATGATTGCCAATGAGACAACTATCCATTAGATTTCAAATAAAGTGAATCTGAAAAAATAATTGCCATCCTACAGTCTTCGACATTGAAAAATCCATATTGTATAGTCAGCCATAAAAGCCTGTGTAGTTCATTCTAGGAAAGAATTGTAAGCCATGTAACTTTGTGTGAGAACCAAGAACGTTTTGGCATTTTCATTTCAAACAGAAAATCATTTTAAAATTTGCAAATAACAAGTAAAGAAATCATGCATGAATAATCTAATCAATTTGGAAAAATCAAACCACAACACAATATTTTAGATGAACCTTGTTTAAGAGATAGATTTGTCAGTGTTGAGAATAAAATTGAGAATGGCATGTGGGAGTAGGTCAAAAGAGACAACAACCCAACCAAAGAGTAGACAATAGACGAAGGCCACAAATACAGCGAGAAAATCCCACACCTATGGTGGTCCTTAATAAAATTGTGTACTAGTTCAGTGAAAATAGATGTCGCAATAAACTCCAAAACATATAAATGAACTAAAATTAAAAAACATACAAGACTACCAAAGGCAAGAAAGAGGCTCCTGACTTGGGACAGGCACAAAAATGTGGCGGTGTTAAATATGTTTTGTGAGATTTCAACCCTATACCACTAGCCATTGTAGAATAAAGAAACACATAGCAATACGTACAGTAAAATAAGTTTAAAATGCATGTAAATCTTTGATATGTGTGTTTAAAGCATTTTCTCTGATTTTGTATTTCAGCTATATGAGAATGCAATGATTGGAGCAGGACTTTTGGATGATCCACGTGTTATGGTTGGACGACTTACTGAACTTTTAGAAAGAGCTTTGGATAAAATTTAATATAGATTTTAATATTGTGTGTCACTTTAATAGAAAATAAATATAGTAACTCAAATATCATCAATTATTCACAAGGGTGTTCATCTGACTGAAAACAGATTCTTTCAATGTCTTTGAAATTCTGTTGAATTTCTAAGCACAGAATATAATTAACTGTTGTTAGAACTTTCTAATAACTTTATTTCATTTAAATTGGCTTTTGTATATATGTTAGCGGCAATAAGTGAAATTAGGCATTAAGCTTAAATCCTAGGCAATAAGCTAACGCCTAGGCATTAAGTTATTGCCTGAAATTTTCAGGCATTAAGCTTATTTCCTGAAATTTGATGATGACCGTGTATAAAAGCCTAAACAGGATTCTACACGTACCACTACAGATACAGATACAGATGATTATTCATCCTATTGCCGAACATAATTTTAACAATAAGTGAATTCTGGAATTTATGCATATTTGCCATTATTTGGTGATATATTCTCCATATAAAGTCGTTTCTTATTTATAGTTCTATTATTACATGCATAAATATGCATTCTTTTGACAGATCTTCAAATTTAGTAAGTTTATTTCGTAATTTTAGCAGTTAAAAAACAGAATTAACTCACACTTTTTTCAAGTTTTTGTAGTATTATAAAGATTTTAAAACAGTGATTGTTTCCAATTAAAAAAGTGGGGAGATTCTTTAGAATAGTTATATTTATTTGAATTTTTTTACACTTCACTAGTCGAGCTGGTTTGAACCGGTCGAAAGTAGACAAAATTAAGGGAGCTACCATTTAATTTTTATGGGGAGGCTAGGATGAAATTTGAAAAAAATAGGCAGGACAGGAGTTTTGAGTAAAAAAAAGGCAGGATGAGACACTTGCTAAAAAAAAAAGTCAGGACGACAATTTAGGTAAAAATAAGTCAGGATAAACAACAAAAAAAAGGCAGGATGAACAGAGTGAAAAATAAAAAGGCAGGACAGAGATTACAGCTAAAAAAAAATGTAGGACAAAATTTTTCCTCCTAGCCCCCCCCCCCCCCCCCCCCCCCCCCCCCCATAAAAATTAAATGGTAGCTCCCTAAGACATGATTCTTTTGCTAACACCATTTTTAAATCTTAAGCTTTTTTTATTTGATAAGCATTTTCTTTGTTAACAGTTACAAAACTTGTGATAGCAAAATGACACAAATTTCTACCAAGTTTCATATTATTGGATTATTATTTGAAGCGTTTTAATATAAATATCATATGTTTTAGTGATTTATTTCTGGTATCTTGTGGAGAATTGACTCATTGGCAATCATACCACATCTTGTTTTTTTAAATTAAGGATGAAACTGTGCCCTGTAGTATGGTATCTTTTTTGTCTTATATTCACACTTATGTTATTCACAGTAATAAAACGAAGTGCTTGAAGTACTCAGTATTTACATGAAAGATGCACGAGATTTGCACTCGAACTTTTAAGTATGAAACTGTGACACTTCAAATTCAGCTCCCTCAAAGCATATAACTATTTTACCGATTATATATTCAATTTTAACTGTTTACAATTAGTTTGTTCAATTCTGATATAAAACGTAGTTGTGTTTTCTTGACGTATGTTTTGTTTCATAGAGTTTAAATGTATAATATTAAAATTATTCATTACCTTTAATTCAAAACTAATAATTATTTTCTGATAAATAATCTCTTTATAAATCAAAATAGTTGGTTAAATTTGATACAATACTCCATGTTTTCTCATTTGCTATTTTGTTTTACACCAATACTTAGGACAGTGGTTAGGACATCCTAGATAAGCTAATCCTAAGATAGCTTCGATGTGCATGCTTGGACATGTCGTAAGTCGGTCCTAACTTTATCATACATTCTGTCCTAAGAATATAGTATTATAGGACCGATCTTAGGATAGTTTCTATAAACAGGCCCCAGTTCTCATAATGTTATTGTGTAACAAAAATACTTGTATTTAATTGAATAAATTTCTGTTATATACTTGTATTTATATTTTAGGCATTAAGCTTAATGCCTGCACACATTTTTCAGGATTTGAGCTTAAATCCTAGGATTTAAGACTAATACCTAACATCATTTAGGCAATAGACTTACTGCCTAGGCAATAGCTTATTGCCTAGGTTTTAAGCTTAATGCCTAATTTCACTTATAGCCGCTAACATATATATGAAGTTATTGGTAGTTGGACATATGATTAGTTGCACTGTTTGTTGGATTTTCACATCTGTCGGACAGTCACTATCTTGTTTTCAATGCCTTGAATTTTATGACTTCTTCTGAAGCATGGAAATTTTTCTTCACACACACATTACTCAGCCTCAAATTTGGTCTTCAAATTATTTGGTTCACACTTAAAAATATTTTGGTTTGCCCAAACCCTACCGAAAGGTAGAGACAGTAAGTAGGTAGGTAGGCAATTTTCTTTTACTTTATTTTGAAAAAGAGAAATGGAAGTGTTGGTTATTTTATTGGTCATGCAGATCTAATTAAAAAAAAACTTTTTCTAATATAGGTAATAAAAGATTTTGGGTAGGCAGCTATTTGCTGGGTAGGTAGGATTGGGGAAAACAAACATTCTTTTTTATGGCTTTAGTACCTTCTGTGAATGCAAATTGTTCATCACTTATTTCTTAGCTTCTGATTTAAGTCTAAATTTAGGAATTATCTGATATTTGGTCAAGTACTTAATTTGGATGACTTTTACTGTGTAGGTGATTTTCAGATCTGTCTGGCATTCACTTATTAGTTTTACCCACTTTAATAAAATTGTAGTATTGTGTTAATGTCTTTTATCAGTTGGGGTATACTTTTCAAGAGATTACTTTTTACTCTTTGTTTAAACCTACTTATTACTATTTCAGTTTATATGAATGGCTCTCATCATATTGCTATTGTTTCCTTATTCTACATTGGCTAGAGGCACAAATTATTGTGTTATTACTCAAGAGAAATATAACTTCTGGTACAAAAACATGCACAATTTCAGGGCAGGTGGTCGAGATTCATAAAATTATTGTAAACAAGAGTGCACACACTGAAATGTCTCATATTCTTTACTAGCTATTGATATTATGTTGATAGTCCTAATTATAAAGCTTTTCAACAACTATTACATCAGTTTTATAATTATCGAATAAAATGAGGTCATGGTCAGATAAACCAAACTTGAGATACATGTAAGGCTAAAAATGATTCCATACACCAAATATGCTATAAATATACTTAATCAATGAACCTTGAAAATGAGACAATGGTCAAATACAATCATTACATACTTTAAATATAGTTAACCTTTTGCGTATAGTATCTTAGAAATAAACTAAACCAGAACCAGATGCTCCACAGGGGGGCAGCTTTATACAACTGCAGAGGTCAAACCCTGAACAGTTGGGGCAAGTATGGACACCACATTCAAGCTTGATACAGATCTGAATTTGGAGTTTGATTAAATAGTTGACACAGAATGAATGTGGTCTATTGAACTTTAAAAATTTTAATTTACCTATTATGGTCCAATATCCAAAATCTAAATACATGGCCATGGATTGATTCAGCATATCCAAGAATTCAATTTTTAGCTCACCTGGCCCAAAGGGCCAAGTGAGCTTTTCTCATCACTTGTTAGCTCACCTGGCCCAAAGGACCAAGTGAGCTTTTCTCATCACTTGGCGTCCGGTGTCCGGCGTCGTCGTCCGTTGTCGTTAACTTTTACAAAAATCTTCTCCTCTGAAACTACTGGGCCAAATTTAACCAAACTTGACCAAAATCATCATTGGGGTATCTAGTTTAAAAAATGTGTGGCGTGACCCGGCCAACCAACCAAGATGGCCCCCACGGCAAAAAATGGAAAATGTAGATTTTGGCTCATATCTCTGAAACCAAAGCATTTAGAGGAAATCTGACATGGGGGTAAAATTGTTTATCAGGTCAAGATCTATCTGCCCTG
Organism: Mytilus edulis; assembly: GCA_019925275.1. NCBI lineage: Eukaryota > Metazoa > Mollusca > Bivalvia > Mytilida > Mytilidae > Mytilus > Mytilus edulis. The sequence goes on along the minus strand of CM034361.1, from coordinate 46,775,962 downwards.
AAATTTTCAGATGAATCGGTGAACGCGTTGTTGGGTTACTGCCCCTGCATTGGTAATTTTGAGGAAATTTTGCTGTTTTTGGTTATTATCTTGAATATTATTATAGATAGAGATAAACTGTAAACAGCAATAATGTTCGGCAAAGTTAGATTTACAAATAAGTCAACATGACCGAAATGGTCAGTTGACCCCTTTAGGAGTTATTGCCCTTTATAGTCAATTTTTAACCATTTTTCATAAATCTAAGTAATCTTTTACAAAAATCTTCTCCTCTGAAACTACTGGGCCAAATTAATCCAAACTTGGCCACAATCATCTCTGGGGTATCTAGTTTAAAAAATGTGTGGCGTGACCTGGTCAACCAACCAAGATGGCCACCACGGCTAAAAATAGAACATAGGGGTAAAATGCAGTTTTTGGCTTATAACTCAAAAACCAAAGCATTTAGAGGAAATCTGATGTGGGGTAAAAATGTTTATCAGGTCAAGATCTATCTGCCCTGAAATATTCAAATGAATTGGACAACCGGTTGTTAGGTTGCTGCCCTCCAATTGGCAATTTTTAAAGAAATTTTGCTGTTTTTGGTTATTATCTTGAATACTATTATAGATAGCGATAAACTGTAAACAGCGATAATGTTCATCAAAGTAAGATCTACAAATAAGTCAACATGACCTAAATGGTCAATTGACCCCTTAAGGAGTTTTTGCCCTTTATAGTCTTTACCAAATATTTTTTAGTTATCTTTTACAAAAATCTTCTCCTCTGAAACTACTGCGCCAAATTAATCCAAAGTTGGCCACAATCATCTTTGGGGTATCTTCTTTTAAAAATGTGTGGCGTGACCCGGTCAACCAACCAAGATGGCCGCCACGGCTAAAAATAGAACATAGGGGTAAAATGCAGTTTTTGGCTTATTACTCAAAAACCAAAACATTTAGAGGAAATCTGACATGGGGTAAAAATGTTTATCAGGTCAAGATCTATCTGTCCTGAAATTTTCAGATGAATCGGTCAACCTGTTGTTGGGTTGCTGCCCCTGAATTGGTAATTTTGAGGAAATTTTGCTGTTTTTGGTTATTATCTTGAATATTATTATAGATAGAGATAAACTGTAAACAGCAATAATGTTCATCAAAGTAAGATTTACAAATAAGTCAACATGACCAAAACCAAAATGGTCAGTTGACCCCTTTAGGAGTTATTGTCCTTTATAGTCAATTTTTAACCATTTTTCGTAAATCTTAGTTATCATTTACAAAAATCTTCTCCTCTGAAACTACTGGGCCAAATTAATTCAAACTTGGCCACAATCATCTTTGAGGTACCTTGAAAAATGTGTCCGATGACCTGGCCATCCTACCAAGATGGCCACCACGGCTAAAAATAGAACAGGGGTAAAATGTAGTTTTTTGCTTATAACTCTGAAACCAAATCATTTAGAGGAAATCTGACAAGGAGTTAAATTGTTAATCAAGTCAATATATATCTGCCCTTAAATATTCAAATGAATTGGACAACCGGTTGTTAGGTTGCTGCCCTCCAATTGGCAATTTTTAAAGAAATTTTGCTGTTTTTGGTTATTATCTTGAATACTATTATAGATAGCGATAAACTGTAAACAGCGATAATGTTCATCAAAGTAAGATCTACAAATAAGTCAACATGACCTAAATGATCAATTGACCCCTTAAGGAGTTATTGCCCTTTATAGTCTTTACCAAATATTTTTCTCTGTTACTAATGGGCAAAGTTCATTATAGATGTAATTGTAAGAAGCAAGAACGTTCAGTAAAGTAAGAACTTCAAACACATCACCATCACCAAAATACAATTTTGTCATGAATTCATTTGTGTCCTTTGTTTAATATGCACATAGACCAAGGTGAGCGACACAGGCTCTTTAGAGCCTCTAGTTAATGAAATCAAACATAGTTTTATTTTCGACCTTTTTGTCCTCAATGTAGACCAATTTGATTACAGGGCCCAAAAATCAAAAATCTAAATGCATAGTTAGATTTAGCATCTCAAACAACCCCATATATTTATTTTTGTCGGAATCAAACAAAGTTTGATTTTGGACCCCAATTTGGACCAATTTGAAAATAATGGCCATAATAAAAAAAAATCTAAAAACATGTTTAGATTCAGCATATCAATGAACCCAAAGAATTCAATTTTTGTTACAAATCAGTTAAGTTATGATTTTGGACCTTTTGGACCTTCGTGTAGACCAATTTGAAAACGGGACCCAATATTAAAAATCTAAATTCACGGTTAGATTCGGAATATCAAAGAACTCAATATTTCAATTTTTTATGAAATCAAACAAAGTTTAATTTTGGACTCTTTGGACATTATGTGGACCAATTTAAAAACGGAGACCCAATTTCAAAAACTTAATACACGGTTAGATTCAGCATATTTAAGAACCCCAAGAATTCAAGAACAAGAGTGCACACGCTGAAATGTCTCGCCTTCTTTACTAATAATTTATATTATGTTGATAGTCCTAAGTATAAAGCTTTATTAAAAACTGTCACATAAACTTAACATTAACCAAGATAACTAAACAAAGACCAATGAACCATGAAAATGAGGTCAAGGTCAGATGAACCATGCCAGGCAGACATGTACAGCTAACAATGCTTCCATACAACAAATATAGTTGACCTATTACTTAGAGTTTAAGAAAAATAGTCCAAAACACAAAAACTTAACACTAAGCAATGAACCGTGAAAATGAGGTTGAGGTCAAATAAAACCTGTGCGACTGACATATAGATCATAAAATATTTTCATACACCAAATATAGTTGACCTATGGCATATAGTATTAGATAAAAAGACCAAAACTCAAAAACTTAAACCTTGACCACTCAACCACGAAAATGAGGTCAAGGTCAGATGACATCTGCCTGCTAGACATGTACACCTTACAATGATTCCATACAACAAATATAGTAGATCTATTGCATAAAGTATGAGAAAAACAGACCAAAACACAAAAACTTAACTATAACCACTGAACCATGAAAATGAGGTCAAGGTCAGATGACACCTGCCAGTTGGACATGTACACCTTACAGTCCTTCCATACAACGAATATACTAGCCCTATTGCTTATAGTATCTGAGATATGGAATTGACCACCAAAACTTAACCTTGTTCACTGATCCATGAAATGAGGTCGAGGTCAAGTGAAAACTGTCTGAGGGGCATGAGGACCTTGCAAGGTACGCACATACCAAATATAATTATCCTATTACTTATAATAAGAGAGAACTCAACATTACAAAAAATCTGAACTTTTTTTCAAGTGGTCACTGAACCATGGAAATGATGTCAAGGACATTTGACATGTGACTGACGGAAACTTCGTAACATGAGGCATCTATATACAAAGTATGAAGCATCCAGGTCTTCTACCTTCTAAAATATAAAGCTTTTAAAAAGTTAGCTAACGCCGCCGCCGCCGGATCACTATCCCTATGTCGAGCTTTCTGCAACAAAAGTTGCAGGCTCGACAATAAAACCCCATTGAAATTGGTCAAGAAATAAGCAATTTATGCAAAGTATTAGAAAAGTATTGTTTTTGGCCACATTTTGGTCCCTAATTCCTACACAGTTTGGGTCATATCCCCCAAAATCAATCCAAACCTTCTTTTTTTGGAATGAAACCTTGTACAATTTCAGAAAGATCCATACACTTAAACACAACTTATTGTCTGGAAACTAGAAACATACTTATTTTGACCCCTTTTAAGCCCCTTGTTCCTAAACTGTTGGACCCAAAATCAATCATAACCTTCTTTTTGTGGTTTCAACCCTTGTGTTTAAATTGCATAGAGGTCCATTCACTTAAACTAAAGTGATTGTCTGGAAACTAAGTGTATTCGGACGACGTTGACGACGACTACAGATGACTCCGACGTGATACCAATATACGAACGCATTTCTTTTGCGGTCGTATAAAAACTATTGTTATCATGTGTAATATAGTATATAGTCTTTTCAATCAAATACTTCTACTTTATACTATCAATAACTTAAATGCTCACTGGTATCAGTATGCTTAATTAAGTACATAAGTATTTAACTAGTTGATTGTAACAACCCAAAAATTCAAATAGGAAGGGAAATTCCTGGGACACACCTGACAAATATGGCTTCCTCTCAGTCAGTTGGGGGAGGCCAAGTTCCTGTTAACTGTAAATTATGTGACAGAGATAGACCAATATAGTGGAAATGCATGGACTGCAGTATTCTGATGTGTGGTCATTGTAAGGACAAGGTACATTCCCAATTTAAAAATGCACAAGATCATAAAATCATTAGTAAAGAAGAGATTGGATTACATAATGAAGAACTGGATTTTACCAATATTAAATGTGATGAACATGGACAATCATCATGCCTTTACTGTAATACATGTGACGTCCTTGTATGCCCAACCTGTATTGCTAAAGCTCACAAAAGGCATGATTTAATTGAAATTAGTGATGCATACAACAGGAAAATGGAGGCACTAAAACAGGGACAAAGTAAAATGCAAAGGAATAATTCTAACATGAAAGCAAAGAAAGATGAGCTTAATAAACTTATGTCGGTAGAAAATTCAAAGTATTCAAAAGTAAGAAAAGATATAATTAATCATGAGAAAACTGTAAAAGATCAAATAGAAAAATATTTTAAAGAACTCTTAAACGAATTAGATCAAAGTCATGAAACTGGTTTGAAAACACTTAAATCGGATCTTTATGCTATATCAGTATTCACAAACCAGACAAATGACAAAATCAACCAAGTCCAGGATTTTATTAGGATTTCCATTGCTACTGAATTCTTCAAAAAGGTCAAAATAATGGAAAATTACACTGAAATCAAAGAACCACAAACCAAGTCTAGCTATAGTTCATCACCAAAATTTGTTCCAGGGAATGTTATCCAATCAAACATTGGATCACTACAAGACGATGGGAACTATTTAACAGAAACAAATATCTCTCTAGTGATCAATAATGAATACCAGACTGAACTGGAGGCAATAGCATTTGTAAGTCCATGCGATGACCACTCAATTTGGTTAAGTTCTGGTATAAAAGGAATGTTAGAGAGAATAAAACCTGAAGGAACCAATCTGAGATTGATATCTAAATTCAATATTATAGTGTGTGGAATGGCAGTTACCCTTTCTTATCAATTGCTACTGATTGTTCAGGGAAAAACAAGGTTACAACAAATCAGTAGTAGTGGTGACCTGACTGATTCTGTTTATGATGCTACACCTTTCTATCCCACATCCACCCATGCTATCAGTGACAATAAATTTATAGTAGGAGCTAATAATAAGATATTAAAAAGAAGTGCTGTGATCATTATGAACAAGAAAGGAGACAAAGATACTGTATATGAACATGATGAAAACAATCAACCTTTATTTAATAATCCTAGGTATATAACCACAAACTGTAATGGAAATATACATGTAGTGGATAAGATTTCAGATGATTGGAGTGGTAAAATAGTGGTTTTGGAACAAGGAGGACATATAATAAACGAGTATACAGGTCATTCAACCATCAACAAGCATGGATCATTCAAACCAATAAACATTGTGACAACACCAAACGACAATGTTGTTGTTATAGATAAGGATACCAAAATCCTGCACATCCTCAATGACAATGGTCATTTGATTTCATATTTCAATACAAAAAACATAGGAATAAAACGTCCACATTCTCTTGCTATCAACACAACTGGAGAACTTTATATAGGATGCACTAGGGCTGCAGGTAGTCGAACAAAGGAAGCAAAGCTATATGAAATAAAATATGTAGGATTCTAATATATTCAAAACATATCTTGACAAAAAACTTCTTGAAAAAGGCAAAAAGTTTTCATGTCAAATGAAAACTGAATCATAAAACTTAAATAAAAAGATAAAAATGAAAACAACACTTAATAAATTTAAAGCATCTGAAACTCTTTTGTTACCATGGCTACATCAGGAACTCTGAAAACCAAATGTTTGAAAGCCTATAGAATCTACTTCAAATTGGGACATTATAACTCATCATTAGTAATTTACTCCATTTACCGCTTGGATTTCCTTTATGATGTCATCTTCGTAAGTGTTGTACATTTTCTCAGTAGTTAATGGATTTAGAAGATTTCGTTATGTCTAATGGTAATCTGTATGAACCAAATGTTCAAGTGAGGAAAAGCAACTAGAGTTCCTAATTTTTAAGTGCAATCATACAGAGTAGATTTACATGTATTCACTAAATATGTTATTCCTATGGAGAGTATCATAGTGCATTCCAAGCCTTCAAAATAAATAGTCTGGTATTCTATATACAGAGGTATTAGCTAAAGTGCAATTCCAGTATCGCAGATCGAAATCATTTAGTGAAAAGTGAAAAGTGAACAAATCTGTGAAAATCAAATAAATCCAATTTTAGGGCAAATAATTATGAAATTAATGGAAAGTGATTTTTTTTCTTCATATAATTTTAGCATGCATATTAAAACATTTTGAACTCTGTACTGGAAGACTGTAAATAAATGTGAGAAGACAAACATTTGAAAAGTTATTGGATGCCTGGTGATGATATTTAATGGGCACAGACTATACTTATATCAACACACATCGTCATGTACTAATTTAAGATACTGAACTAATAGCATTTGTAACTTATTTCAACAATTAAGATGAAGAACTATCTATGACTTTGTTAACCTATTGGAAATATATTTCTATTCGCAACATGATAATCCCACTGTGCTAGTGAAAACCGAATTACCTTTCGTTGTTAAAAAACATTTTCGGTCATTTAATTGTGAACTAGACTATTTACAAGAACTTTCAATTTCTATGAACAATCTAAACTGATGTTATTTACAGAAATGGTATATTCATTGTGAACAAAGAATACAACATGATGGTATGATATGTGAAAATGATTGAACATCACCTTTGATTATTGTGTATTGATAAATGTTATTGTTTTTAAAGTCATATGAAACGTCAAATTAAAAAAAAAATATGCATTTGTTTTTTATAACTAAATCGGGAAAGTTTTCAATATAAAACCTATGTACATATACTTTTTTCTGAAGAAAATTCTTTGTTTTGTCCACATTTAGATAAAGTTTAATTTTTAATTGCTTGCTTCCAGAAAGCAATTCGCCGACATATTTTCCGTATGCAAAGTGACCTTAGCGTGACCTTAGCGTGACCCGTCTCGTGAAAATCCGGTGATCGCAATACACATGTATCTCTCATTGAAATAAACTATTATCTGATTGTACATGTTATATGTACACGTGCTCAATATCCATGCTTCTTTGTTGATAACTTACTATAAGGTGACAATCGGTAAACTTCGGCTTCAAAACACAACAAATAATTTGCCGCTATATATATTTTCACATCATAACAAAGAGAGAGAAAAACAATTGACGATAATACGATATGATTGCGTAAAAAATGATGAAATCGTGCACAGAAGACTAAGTTTATGATAAATACATGAATTGGTCGAAGAATTCAATTTGAATAAACATTATTTTTCACCAGTCACTCGTGACATATGACGTTAATCATGATTGTTTTATATTATTATTCAGATTCTTTTTTTTTTTTGCATTTACTAGACAAAAAAATTATGAAACAAGACGGAAATATAGAAAAACAAGAATGTGTCCTCAGTACACGAATGCCCCACTCGCACTATCATTTTCTATGTTCAGTGGACCGTGAAATTGGGGTAAAATCTCTAATTTGGCATTAAAATTAGAAAGATCATATCATAGGGAACATGTGTACCAAGTTTGAAGTCGATTGGACTTCAACTTCATCAAAAACTACCTCGACCAAAAACTTTAACCTGAAGCGGGACAGACGGACGAACGAACGGACGAACGAACGAACGAACGGACGCACAGACCAGAATACATAATTCCCCTCTACTATCGTAGGTGGGGCATAAAAATCATTTACATGAAAGTTTGTAGAGTGACATTTTGATTAATTTCCAGTTTTTTGCTAATGACTATGATTAAAAAAATAGGTTTGAAAGCTAGAATTTAGTTGTAAACAAAATAAGTTTAATTTTGGTAGCAATAGTTTTACAAAGTCATTGTATATTTTGCATGCTATTGACCACTTCTTTAGTCATAAAATATATGATACAGTTACAGGGAAGACAATGAATGACGTTGCTAAAAATATCATTTTTAGTGATATGTAAAAATGGGGAAAAGATGCACTTTTTCGGGCGTATGACATTTGCGCCGATTTTGAAAATATTCATTCTCTCATTTTCGTCGATTTTATATTTTCATGTGCCGATTTTATATTTGCTCCTAATTAGATTTACAGGTATATAGTAAGTTAATACTTGTACATGTACTGATGTACTGAACTATACCATTGGTAAAATCGGGTTATAAATGTTGTTCATATATGTTAATTTTGATTCATATTGTTCTGGAACTTCGTTGTAACATGATGGACATATTGCACACTGAAACGAGCCGCGTAGTCAATTCTTTAATCATTGAGGGCCATTGTTGTAAACGTAGAATTCCGAGCGTTCATAAATTTATAACTTAACACCATCTTTGTAGAAAATAACAGTCACGATTTATTCACACTATATGTATATACAGACGTTACATAAAATACAAAACACACAGCATACACTCCGACAGTACAAACATTCAGCCATCTTGTTCATCCGGCAACCATCTCCCTCTCCCACGTCACTATCACACAACGTCAATAATACGGGAAACAGCGTTAACACTGTTTTGCGACATTACGGACATGAAGACAAAGTCACATTCACAACACTACTCCCTCTTTTCAAGAATATTTCGTCCTCGAAATAAAAGATAATCAAGACAAATTGCGTTTTCGTGTTTTCCAGTTCATCTCGGGTAACATTGACGATCCACAGGAGCAAACAACACGTGTATAACTGTTTTCATAGATGTTACTATCTCTAAATTGGGTGAACCCATTTCCACGTACAAGTTCTTTATATGTGAAGTCCTTTCCGTATACTGGTCTCGATAATGCAGTATATGTTGAAACTCTAGGTTTGTCATATTTTTTTTCATCATCATTTTTAGAAATATCAAACTGTACGTCACTTTGCTCAATGGGTGTCCATTTTCGGACGTTAACTACCTCTACCTCACCAGAGGTTACCGTCTGTTGTTCAACGTTCGGACTTTCAACTTTTGCAACTTCAACCTCAGTTGCCTCAACAATTTCATTAAGTTCCTCATATTTCAATTCAACCTTTCTAACGAAAACAACCTCTGTTCCACCAGTAACCACTGACTGCTTTTCAACGCGCGGAAGTTCCAAGATAGATATCTCTTCGTCCAAAACTTTCGCAACTTCAACTTCAGTTGCCTCAATAACGTCACAAAGTTCTTCATATTTCAATTGATATGACTCAGCGATGCAATAAACAGACTGTTCACTCGGATACACGAAATTATTACGTACATTTAATTTACCAACAGTATAATTGTCTTTTACCAATTTCTGGTTACTAGTATATAAACTAATGTCGTTTTGCATATAAACGTCAGTATTTTCGGAAACTTTATTCCTCCGAATATCATGCTCTGCGACATTCATATTACACTTAGTGCCTATTTCAAAATGTTTCTCAAATTCACTGTCCGCAGTGCAACGCGATTTTTCTACGGACTTTAAAGATTTTCTGCAATGTTCCTGCCACAATATTTCTTTGATAAGTTCACTAACTGTTGACGGTTCTTTAGTCAGAACTCTATATCCAATGTCACCATCAGGGTATCCATATATAGCATACTCAGTAATCAGCTTCACTAATAAATTTTCGTTCACACCAGGGAACGATTTCCGAACATTTATCTCAATTCTACATACGTACTCTTGGACGCTTTCACTTTTAAACATAGTTATATTTCTCAATTTCATTCTACAAATCTGAGCAGTTTCAATATCACCAAATCGACATTTCAATGCAGAATACAAAACAGATACATTATAAAGATCTCTGTGTGGTAAATACGACACATATTCTAAAGCTATACCTCTCAGTGAAGTAACCAAATAAGAAGCCATATCACTAGATGACCAATTAAAACGTTCAGCAAAGATAGAAAATTTCAACCAGAAACCTTCAAAAAGTTCAGTACCGTCAAACTCTGGTAAGTCACACCAGCTCATGGTTAATATATATCAAAATGCTGACAAATATAAGTTATAGACATACATAAAACAACAATTATTTATAGCTAAACGTAACAATGTTGATTTCTTTCAAATTTGCACCTTAGACTGTCATTTAATCCTTGATAATAACACCGAACAAAAATGTTTTAATTAATTTCCGTCCACTTTTGCCGATTAAATACTTCTCTGTGAATTATGTGGTCGAATCTGTTTTAATTCCAATATCAGTTTTAAAATGGTGAATCTTGGTATTCCAGTGCCGTATCGTCCTTCTGTTGTAATGTATACATTTGGTCACAATCGTATTGTCAAATAAACTTGTTTACGGTACATTCATTGTTTAATTTCATATTTCCTCCCCTCTTTAAAAGCATTCCGTCTGTATAAAAATATAAATCATCTGTTTGCGTAGATCCGTTTCTGTTCGCTGCCACCAATGTTGTAAACGTAGAATTCCGAGCGTTCATAAATTTATAACTTAACACCATCTTTGTAGAAAATAACAGTCACGATTTATTCACACTATATGTATATACAGACGTTACATAAAATACAAAACACACAGCATACACTCCGACAGTACAAACATTCAGCCATCTTGTTCATCCGGCAACCATCTCCCTCTCCCACGTCACTATCACACAACGTCAAAAATACGGGAAACAGCGTTAACACTGTTTTGCGACATTACGGACATGAAGACAAAGTCACATTCACAACAGCCATACATATCGGAAGGCCAGTGTCCTGAAACATAACAACATAGCTTACTAATGTACCATAAAATCGTGTAAAGCAAGAGTCACCACGGATACTATTGTCAAAACACAGAACGAGCATAACCATGTGGCAAATGTCCGAAAGACAGAAGCTAAAGAACTACGGGTACGGTCAAGGAAAAAGTCTGGAAATGTAGGCCTTCTTCTACCTCATCCAATTTTTAATTTGGTATGACATTTTTGTAAATCTTACATTTCTGATTATATTTGCTGTTTAAAGTTTTTGTGACATTTGAGGCCAATCTGATTAACTTAGTGCCAACCGAAAGTAGATATATCTTGATATTCTAAGCATTTATGACCTGTCGGATTTTCACTTTATTATTCTGTTAAAGCAATTTAATTTGTGGGTTACCCATTTTTGTAGTTTTCTATATTGCTTTAACCACGAATTTGAGTGTCAAAACTGGGCCAAGACGCAGAAAGATTAGTGAACATGTAGATAAACTCATCATAGATACCAGGATTGAAATTTTGATGCACATTCGTCTACAAAACACTCATCGATGACGCTGAAAAAAAGACGTTAAAAAGACCAAATTAAATAGTTGACACAGCATAGGTTTCTGACACAGAATGAATATGGTCTAAATGAACTAAATTTTTTTTTTTTACCTATAATGGTCCAATATCCAAAATCTAAATACATGGCCATGGATTGATTCAGTATATCAAAGTTTCCCAAGAATTCAATTTTTGCTGAAATCAAACAAAGTTTAATTTTGGACCCTTTTGACCTCAATGTACACCAATTTGAAAGCAGGGCCTAAAAATCAAAAATCTAAATACATGACCAATTTGATAACCGGGCCAAAAAATCTAAAATCTAAATACATGGTTAGATTAAGCATCAAAGAACCCAATACATTTAATTTTATTGAAATCAAACAAAGTAAAATTTTGTACCCAAATTTGGACCAACTTGAAAACTAGGCCCATAATCAAAAATCTAAATACATGTATAGATTCAGCATTTCAAGAATTCAATTTTTGTTAAAATCACACTAAGTTTTATTTGAGATCCTTTGCTCCTTAATGTAGACCAATTTGAAAACAGGACCCAAAATTAAAAATCTAAATACACGGTTAGATTCAGCATATCAAGGAACCCAAAGAATTCAATTTTTGTTCAAATCCAACTAAGTTTTATTTTGGACCCTTTGGACCTTAATATAGACCAATTTGAAACGGGACCCAAAATTTAAAATCTTAATACACAGTTAGATTCAGTCTATCAAGGAACCCCAAGAACTCAATTTTTGTTCAAATCAAACTTAAGTTTTATTTTGGGCCCTTTGGACCTTAATATAGATCAATTTAAAGACTGGACCCAAAATTAAAAATCTAAATACACGGTAAAATGTGGCATATCAAAGAACCACAATAAAATAATTTTTGATGAAATCAAACAAAGTTTAATATTGGACCCTTTGGACTTCATGTGGACCAATTTAAAATAAAATGCTTTGCTGAGTGCAGCCTGATAAGAACACAGTGGTCGAAAGCTGAACAGTTGGGGCAAATTTGGTAACAATATTCAACCTTGATACTGTCTGAATTTGGATTGTGATCACATTTTTGACATAATATAGGTTTTTAAACACAAATAAATGTGATCTTACAAATTTATAGCCCAATAATGTGTAATTAGATTCAGCATATTTAAGATCCCCAAGAATTCATGAATAAAACCCCATTGAAATTGGTCAAGAAATAAGTAATTTGTACAAAGTATGAAAAAAAGTGTTGTTTTTGGCCCCATTTCTATACAGTTTGGGCAATTACCCTCAAAATCAATCCTAACCTTCCTGTTTTGGAATAGAACCTTTTGGTACAAGTTCAGAAAAATCCATACACTTACGAAAAAAGCTTTTATTTTAGAACAAAGAAGAACCTGGTAATACTTATCCTGTATACAGATGCCTTATGAGTAATTAGCTGTCAGTAACTGCTAGTACTCTCAGATCTGCACTTGGTGTCTTTTAGTTTTTTTATTTTAAGTACCCCGACACGTCCACTCTGTGTTCTTGCTATATGAATTTCTATTTGTATCCATCTGATGATTTAAGCCTTTTTCAACTGATTTTTATAGTTCATTCTTATTTTGTACTGTTACACCACTGTCCCAGGTTAGAGGGAGGGTTGAGACTCTGCTAACATGTTTAACCCCACCACATTCTGTATGTATATGCCCGTCTCTCTAGTCAGAAGCCTGTAACTCAGTGGTTGTTGTTTGATGCTGTGTAACAGATTTGTTTTTCCTTCATGTTTATGTACATAAATAAGGCCGTTAGTTTTCTCTTTTGCTTTTATTGTTTCACATTTGTGATTTTTGGGCCTTTTATAGCTGACTATGCGGTATGGGACTATCTGAGTGGAGAGTTGTCTCATTTGCAATCATACCACATCTTCATTTTATATGATTGACAATGACTGATGCTTCACTTTTGGTAGTCTATTCTATTAAAAGGAATGTGCATGGTAGGAAGGGAAGTTTTTAAAATCTGGGACATGCATGACAAAAGTCAATTATGAATGTATACATAATTAAAAAAGTTTAGCACCAAATATTCCTATTCATATATTTCATAAATAAACTATACTTCTATACATAACAATAAATCTATACTATTAAATGAGAAGACCTCATTTTGTGTCGCTTCTCTTCCTTCCATAATAAATTGGTTATTATGACTCTGTGTTCTATAGGTACCATACATAGTCGCATTTGTCATCCTTGTTTATGACTACTCAGTTTGGGTTATTTTGGGAGGGAAACAAAATTAATGATGTCCAGATATTGTTTCCGTCCTCAGACGGACTTTTAAGTCATAGACAAGACTTCCATTTAGTGCTGTTTTAAAAATTTTCTTGTACATGTACTTGGGGACAGGACAATTATTTTCAAGTTTTTCTGTATCCTTTGGTCGTACTTATGCTATGAACAAAGTGTATTTGCTTCTCTATATAATATATCAGTGACTGCCTTGGATAGTAAGTAAACTTGGAATTGGTAGTAAACAGCAAATACACTTTATCTTTAGTATATGTATGTTCATAGTATACAAAAAAAACAGAAAACAAAAAATTAAGGACTTTGGAAAAAAAAGGGGGAGGGCTAAAAAATTGTCATGTCACCATGGTATCCGCAACCTAAGACTTTTGATAACTTGCCTAAATTTCCACGTCATAAAATTTGTTTGGGAAAATTCTACAACAATTTATATCCTTCATCAAGCTAAATGCTGGCTACAGGATGGTTTTCAGGGTTGGCAAAGTATTACCCACCCGGGAATTCCCGGGCGGGAAAACCCGGGTTTTCCCGGGCTGGGCAATACTCCCAGAAATAGGTAATAGTGGGCATTACTGGGCAATAAGATTTTTTAAGCTTATTTTAACACAAAATAGTAAAGACTTGTTATAGTTTCATAGTATAACAGCTAAATATATACTTTTTATACAGATAACCATTGACAGACATGTACATTTCTAGAAAATTTCATTCTCTTCATTATCAATTTTATACGTAAGCAGAATACAAGATTTGCACATTTAAAGATACCTTTTAATTACCAAGTATTGTTTCAATAATCCAAACTTTGAAAAATGCATTTTATTGCAGTGTTTTGAAGTGAATTGTTAATTTTAATTGTTATACATTCATATTGTTAAATAAACACCCTACAGGGTCATGCCATTAACACTTATAAAATTGAAAGGACTGATTATTGTTACATAAACAAATCTGTGTTCTAATCTGAATAATTACTTTTTAATTAATGACAGTACATATACATTATTCAAATGTGATGTTTCTTTAATACATGTAATTGTTAATTCTTAATAGGAGCTATATTCATATGAAAAAAAATGATTTATTTGCTTTCTATTTACAGTTTGCCAATCTAGACAAATGCTAAACAAACAAAATAGAGTATAAATATCTTATTAAATGTATTGCATTTGTGTTTATCACTGAATACTCTTTCAAATTCAGACAAATATTTTATATTACCCAGTATTGCCCAGTATTACCCACTAAAACCCAGTAAAACCCGGGTTTTCCCAGTATTTCCCACTGGGCTGGGCAATACTCATAAAACCCGGGTTTTTGCCAACCCTGATGGTTTTGGTGGCTATCTGCACCACAGTGGCAGTATTTCTTCATATCTTGCTCTTGGAGTTGCAACACAAAATCAAAATGGTTATTTCGATTTATTTTATTGTACATTGTTTATACCTGTAAAAACAGGTTTTTATCAAACAGGTATAACAGGTAATTACATAATATCTCTATCTATCCCGACAATACATTCATCTGATTATTATGTACTAAACGACAAGAAAATTGAAGATTTATAAAGTGGATTATTTCCCCTTTTTTTCCAAATTTAGTTTTTTGAGTATGTTTTTCTTAAATGAAAGTTCATTAAACTCCAATTAAATTTACTGCTTCGTTTGTTTTCTAATCCATTCAGCTTTTTTGATATACATTTATGTAGTTCAACATGGATTTTTTACAATTGTTTTGGTAATTTTTCCACTTTAAAATTCATTTCGACATAAAATTTAGAGGAACAAATCTAATCCTTGACGAACTGTTTACCCCCCAGATCAATAAATACTTTACTGGCACACACTACATATAATTTTCCTTTAATCACAGTTTATAAATCATAATTTCTGTAAAAATAATTTTAAATAAATTACATATAAATATCCAAGAGACAGGAGAAAATAAAAAAATAAAAAGAATCAAATAATAGTTCTCAATAGTTGTATGTTATAATCTTGATTTGTCCATTTACCTGAATACATTGGTAATATTCAATACCTCTATAACTAGCAAATGATTTTATTTTAATTGACATATCATTCCTTATTGTTGTCCCTTTTGGCATATAACCATTTTATGGGACTTCCTAACAGATCATTCTTTTAATAGATGAGAAAAGAGAAATTATTGGCAACTTTTTTGTTGTTGAAAAAAACGAAGAATTGCTAATTTTTTCCCTGTATAACAACTATTTAACACAAAAAATCAGTATCACATTTTTACCTGTAATTGCAGAAAATTAACAAAATGTCATAAATGAGAACAAAACATGATATATTTACATCTAAAATGAACTTGTTCTAACAGTCATGTACAATAACATATGCACAAAAAAAATCCTGATTACTTAAAATAATGCATTGCTTGGAATGTCATAAGACTTATTTACTGCTAAAAATATTCGAGACATTTTTAATTAAAAAATTTCTGATGACCCCATACTCAAGGACAAATTTTGTCATGAAAAGCTAAACAATGTAGACTTTATCCAAACAATACTCTATATATATATGTATTTCACATAAACAAAGATTGTTTCAGTGAATGGATTTCAAATGTTCTTGCATTAAATGATATAATAGGTCAATGAGGTTCAATTAATACATTTAATTTTATTGATGAATCTTGGAATGAAATATTTTAATCAAAACATATGTTCACCTAGTAATTTTTTGTCTTAAATCTAACATTGAACTAATTTGTTTGTATTGGGTCATTAAAACAGCAGAAATTGCTGTGAAATCCATCTAGCACTGTTTTGTGTGTGTTTGAGCTATGTAGGATTCTTACAACCAATCCATTTTAAGCAGGCAAAACAAATGACAACTAGTATAAATGTATGTGTATGTCAAACTGTCTCTTATTCAACCCTGATGACCAGCATATGTTATCTTTGGCGATGTACATTTCCATTCATACAACTCATACAGTGTTGCAATTTATTCCACTTTTTCTTTACATACAAACAAAAACGACCTATTAATAACACAAAAATCTGAGGTTGTCATGGTGAATTCACCTCAAATTTTTGTGTGAAACATTTAGAAGTTAACATTAGAGAGAAAATTAAATATATAACTATCCTTGTCGTGTGGCCAGAATTAGAGCTACAATAAGTCCATAGAGACCCAGTACTTCAGCAAAAATAAGGATTAAAATCATTCCTACAAATAATCTTGGTTGTTGCGCCGTTCCTCTTACTCCTGCGTCACCAACAATACCAATAGCAAATCCTGCAGCTAGACCACTCAAACCTACACTTAAACCAGCACCAAGATGACAGAAACTCCTGCAATAACACAATAATATTTTAAATGTATACATTTTCATATCATTATAAAATACATGGAGAATGTGTCTATGGGTCACAGTTGTCTGGCCAAGTCGTAAATATGCACAAGTTAACTTCCACATACAGATGTAGGATTCAAGAACCAGTAGTTAAGACCATTTTGTGATTATATTCATTGTGTACAAGTCGTGCAAGTTTCATGACATTTGGTTGAGGTAAACTAAAATTAGAGAATGGAAAAGAATTATTAATTCTTCCATTTACAAAGGAGCATAACTGACGACAATTACACTACAGTAATGCCATTTAATTTTAAAATTCATCTGTGTTTTGAGGTAATAAGCATTGTGTACAATAATTTCAGAAATGTTTGTCTGTCATACAAAAATCAGTATTATATGGGTTTTTTAACTTGACAATCATCACATCTACATAATTGATTTACAAAATTAATTAGTGAATAAGTTTCCTGATTTGTTTTTCTCTTGTGTGAAATAAGTTGGTGCTTTGATATCTCCTGATATATATATTTTTGAATACTTACTTGAATAATGTGTAACTTTTGTCAATACTGTTAGCAATCAAAGCAGCCACGACCAGTCCATAAATAGCCAAAATACCAGCCATGACAACTGGGATGACAGACTTCATAATCAACTCAGGTCTCATCACTGACATGGCAGCAATTCCAGTTCCAGATTTTGCTGTTCCATAGGCAGCTCCTAGGGCTAAAATAATAGAAAATCAAAAGCATGTTACTATGGTTATAAAGTTCAAAAGGATAGTCACAATGTTTGCAATATTTGCAAACAGTAAGGTGACAATTCAACTAGTAATACTGTAGTGCTACTGGCAAAGAAGCGCTTGTGTAAATGTAGTTATTGTTGCAACAACACTCTGTATGCCTTAATTCTTGTATAAATGTATATTTGCTTTGATTCATCATTGTGGTGTGACAGGATTGCTTCCCTTGAATAGCAATTGCTACCTCCCCTTTGCTATAGTAAAAGGTGTTGCCAGTTTAGATTGTAACAGATAATATGTACTGATTGTATATCAAAATCAATAACTGTGAAACAATTAATAAATGAACATTTTGAATAAATTGAGGAATAAAATATTTAATATCAAAAGATTTTTTTTTTTTTATTTTAGTCTCAGTTTATGAAATTACTCAAAATGTTGCCAAAAAGTTGGTGTGGGAAAATGTCAGGATTCAATACTAAGGCAGCATTAAAATTATGGGCAGTTCTTTTGAGGAGTGAAAAATGGGGTCAAAAAGGTAACTCTAATTTGAGTCTAAACACAAGTCTATCCTAATTTTGCTGAAATTAAATAGCATTCGTATACAATTGTTTTGGTTACAGTCTTGAACATGATCATTGATGTACACCTTTGAATGTAGAAATACAATCAAGGATAACTGATTGACCTTGGAGAATTAATGAACTTGTTTAAATTAAATTATAAAAAAATCAATGTCAGAGTTATTTCTGGTCATGCTGGTATTCTATTTATATTGGATTTCACACTACCAGACACAAATCAGGATTTTTTTTTATTTCATTGATTAACAATATTTTATTAATGATCATGATGATATCTATGGTTCCTTACTGCTTAGTCCATGTAGTCATCAGTTCACATTTCTTTATTTTCTCCAATGTTTAATTTATCCAGTTAAAATTATTTTCCAGCTTATTTTTTTGTAATGGAGATCTGTTTGTATTTTTGATTTTTTTATCAGATTTTTTTTAACTCCCAGCTGGGCCTTCATTAACAAACTACATTTAGCAATTTTACAAAATACCTGTCCAATTAATGATGAATATTTTTCAGAAAATGTCAATACTTTAAAACACTGCTTTATTTTGATCACAAATGCAAATGAAAATTGAATCAATGACTTGTTTTACTGTGAATTTTGGTTTTGATGGAATGTACTTAAATGGAACAAGCCAGTAACAGTAGTAATAATTAGTGGGTGATTCCAAATATTGATTCTCCCCTTACAATCAATAACCAAATACATCTCTTCATTCAGTGGGAAAAATGTAGTTACCAAGGAGACAAATCAATTGTGGGAGGCCAGTGTCAGCAAATCAATGCTAACAAGCATTTTTACCAATACTCTATATATGAATGGATGCATTCCTCTTTTGGAGTATCGGGGAAAGTTTCACTTATAAGCAGGAAACTAATGTCAATATCTAAAACATTGGTATATAATTTTTGCCATCTCAAATCTAGTTGAAAATATAACTATTTGCAGGGCATGCACAACACAAATTTGAAACAACAGCTACAATTTTTTTATCATTTTATTGTTGTTTTTTCAGAGGGTGGTTGAGGGGCTGGCAAGGAATTCAAAAAAATATATATAATAAATTTCTTGCAAATAAAAATGTTTCAGAAGCCATTTGAATTAAAATTCCATTAAAAATGATAAGGACAAACATGTACATGATGAATAAGATTATATGGATTAAAAAAAAATCTATTTCCTGTATGTTTATATTGAAAGAACAACTGGGCCATGAGCGCATGATACGACCTTCTTCTTGTGTGTGAAGTTTTATAAATAGTTTCTGAGATACGGTACGACATGTGAAAACCCCTCTTTTTTTTACAAAAAAAATCAATAACTCTAAAATAAAATTTTGAATCATCACCAAAAAGTATACAGATCTTTAGATTAATATAACAAAGAAGTTTTTAACGTTATAAGCAATAACTATAAATCCATTTTAAGATATGGCAGGACATGTGAAAACAAGTTATTGTCTGGAAACTAGAAAAATACTTATTTTGACCCCTTTTAGACCCTAGTTCCTAAATTATTAGGACAATAACCCCCAAAATCAATCCAAACCTTCTTTAAGTGGTTTCAAACCTTGTGTGTAAATTTCATAGAGATCCATTCACTTTAACTTAAGTTATGGTCTGGTAACTAAGTGTCTTCTGACGACACTGACGTCGATGTTATACCAATATACAAATGCAATTTTTTTTTGGGGTCTTATAAAAACACCCCCCTGTTTTAGTTATAAAGTGCCTTATCTCAAAAAGTTTAAATCTTATTTTCGCCAAAAAGTACATGTATATCATGTATATAGATCATTTGACTATCATAAGAAACAACTATGTTAAGTTTCATGAAATTGGATAAGTGATTCTCAAGTTACGGTGCGACATGTTTATGCCGGACAGACAGACGGACTACATTTGTATACATGAAAGTTATAATACGTCAATTTTGACAGGCGTATAAATACAGTACAGTTTTTTATTGATTGATTGGAGTATAAGTATAACACCACATTGGACACTAATGTGCTATTTCCTGGTGGTAGGTTTTTATTTGGTGAGGTGCCAGTCCCCAGAGAAAACCAGACTTTTAGTAGGAAAATTGGCAATATTCAATTAAGAATAGAGTTGATCGCACCAACACGAGTGAGATTGAACTCACAACCTCACTGCTCAGTGTTGACTGGCTGGCTAGAAATTACTGTAGTCAAACTCTTTAGACCAGACCAGTTGTACTAAATGTACTATATATTTAGTTCAACTTAATACATACTTGTAATCATGGTAATACAGTACTTCAATTTTGCTCATTATAAAGGGAAATGTTCAGTGGACTGTGACATTGGGGTAAAAACTCTAATTTGGCATTAAAATTACAAAGATCATATCATAGGGAACATGTGTACTAAGTTTGAAGTCAATTGGACTTCAACTTCATCAAAAACTACCTTGACCAAAAACATTAACCTGAAGCAGGACAGACGGATGAACGAACCAAAGGACGGACAAACGAATGGATGCACAGACCAGAAAACATAATGCCCCTCTACTATCCTAGGTGGGGCATAAAAATAGAGTAGGTACAAATGTCAAATTTATCTTTATATTATTCTGGTTACTACTAGGGCATCAGCTGCAGTCCGACTTTAAATGCCATAAAAAGTGTTTGGCTAGGCACTTAAAATTAGGGTACATTTGTACCTGGTAAGTACATGTACATGTAGCTATAGGGTTAGCAGAAACATGTGTATTTTTTTTTTTGGGGGGAGGCCTTATATAACATGCTTAACTGCAAAAAACATTCAATATACATGATCATGATGATATATACATTGTAGTTCTTAT
The DNA here is from genome assembly GCA_019925275.1 of Mytilus edulis. NCBI lineage: Eukaryota > Metazoa > Mollusca > Bivalvia > Mytilida > Mytilidae > Mytilus > Mytilus edulis. The sequence continues at coordinate 46,754,658 of CM034361.1, read as the reverse complement.
TTTAGTGTGCCCATATTTTATGTTTTGTACTTGAGGAGTCCTGAGTCAACTTTAAAGTTGATACAATACAGGGAAAATACTGATATTTAACAAGGTCCCTGAATGTTTTCATGGTTTGGTGCTACACTACGTGGAAAAGATATTTTTTTTAACCTAAAAACATCAATCACTTCCTTTTTGATGGTAAGACATGCTAGGGTTACTTTAAAAATTCCACAAAACTTGTGGCCAATTGTCATGATTGTGAATTTATTACTAGCATTCCATTAAAATTTATGTCAAGCTAACTATCAATATTATATATTTGATTTTTGTGCTGAGGCAGTGCTGTAGTGCTATTTTGTGGCAGCCTTTTTTATTTGTGGAGGAAGCCTGAGTGCCCTGAAAAAGCCACTGACCCTTGATCAGGTTGGGCTCAAGTCATGAAACATGGGGTGGTCCCAGGTTTGTGGTATAAACACATTTTTCTGGGATATAATTTCAGCATCTCCGATACAAAATGAAAAACAGTTTTTGGTATTGTTTTGTTAATTATGCCCTCCATAGAATTTAACAAAAGTCAAAAGATTAATCAACCAATAGAAAGCTTTGTTTCATACTGCTCATGCATTGTTGTTCAAGATGGAGTAATGTTAGTCGACAAAGTTAGTGAGAAAGACAATTTGTCTAGAAAGTAAAGAGATGATATGCATGATATGATATTATTGATAAATGACTTGATTTTTACACTTCCGGTTATGAAGCCCATTTGTCCTGAGACTTACACAAAAGAATAAATAGAGCAATGGCAAACAACTTAACGTAAACAAAAGTTCATGTTGGATAAAAATTACCGCAACAGCTGACATGGTGCGCTTTTTCACAGTTTATGTGAAAACTATGAACGAAGTTTTTTACCCCAGTTTTGTGGGTTTTTTTTATCCCAGAAAAACGTGTTTATCCCACAAACCTGGGACCACCCCATGTTTCATGACTTGAGCCCAACCTGTTGATTGGCGTAAAGTGTTGACTGGCCAGTGTCTGTACTACTACTAGTGATACCATCATTCGACCACAAAATTAAAAAATTACACCACCTTGTCTGCCTGCTCAACTTATACGATTCATATGCAGTTATATATTTCTAGGGAAAATTATTACGTATTAAAAGTGAATCTGACATTGTGACAAACATAATCAATTTTTTTTTCAAGTGACTGGTCAAAATTTATTCATAGCCCTTTAAACTCACCACTGAAGGAAATTGCAGCAGTTGCTCCCATGGCTCCGAAGAAAGGGGTGTAAATTGGTTCTGATGACATGCTGTTGAATGTTTTTGTTCAGATGTAAACTTAAATAAATCCCTTTTTTCCGGCTATTTCGTCTCTGTTCTTTGCAAGATGGCGATGACGTTCAATCATGTGATTACACTAAGCGCATGATATGTTTCGCCTTATTTCATTGGGTTGTATAATATTTCTTTTTGTAGAAGCGGATCGGCAATGGTGTATTGCGAATAAAGCTAATTGACGTAAGTGTTTTCAGCGACGTCCGCGGATACCATTCAAGTTTCATGGGAAAAACGGTCCGTGCATCAATTAAAAATGTTAAAAAGTTTACAAATCTTAAATATTTGGATTTTCATCAAAGTTTTAAAATATCATATTCCAATTTTTTTTAAATTTCATAAATTATGGTTTTGAAATTTGATAGTTTATATAGTATTTGATCAAACTGTGAAAGTACTAAACTTTGATTATTTCGCTTTTTTTTATTAACTTCTTGTTCTCTTGATCTTTACACCCTTTATAGGGTAACCATACTTTGTATGTCGAACAGTTCCACCACCAAAAAAATAATTGAAGAATAAATTAACAATCGTAACACAACAACATTATATACACTATATACATTTTTTTAAGTCTTTATGTGTTTTTATAAAGGAGGTTTACAGGTTTTATTTTGACTTTTACATAGGAAGTTTACAGTTTAAGTCTTTTAACATACATTTAAAGGAAAAATTATGATTTTTACTTTTAGCAGTTATTTTTCATATATTTTTTCATTTTTGGTTTACTGATCAATATTTAATATAATATTTACAGATTAGTTCACCTATTCACTTTTTAGATAAATCGCTTTTTAGATAATTTACAAAATGAAAAAAGACAAGATTTTGGTCTTTGATCTTTAGGAATTCGCCTTTATATCTTTAAAGATAATTTGACATTAATTTATTCTCTGTGTCTTATTAGACAATTAGAAAGGTGATGTTTTTACAACTATTTACAGTTAATTCACAGAATATTTATGAACTGAAACTCTTAAGATTTAATGAGAATGATTAACAAATATCAACTTGAAGAGGATCAAAGAGGGGCGAAAGATACTAGAGGGACAGTCAAACTCATAGCCTGATATAAAAAATTATTGACATCGCCCGGCCGGCATGGCTAAAAAAACAAAAAAAAACCTATACAAACAATAGTACACAAGACACAACAATAGAAAACTAAAGACTATGCAACACGAACCCCACCAAAAACTGGGGTGATCTCAGGTTCACCGGAAAGGTAAGCAGATCCTGCACCATATGTGGCACCCGTCATGAATACAAACCCGGTAAATAGTTTAAATCGGTAGGTCAAATTAGCAATGCTTTGCTTTTGCGCCAATTGACATTTCACTTGCGCAAACACAAAAATCTTTCATTTGCGCCACAAGCCATATTTCATTTGCGCCAAATGAAATAAAACCTTTCATTTGCGCCACTGAATAATACAGGTAAATACAGGTAATTAGTATATAACAAATAGATTTTTTTTTCAAAAAAAAAATTTTAATGATAAAGACAGTTTTTGTTTGTATGATAAAACACAATCATTAGAAATCAGTCATCATAAAACCATACAAAGTATGTTAAAACTTCGTTGAAACACAGTTCTGTTACATTGAACATATTTGAAAAGAAGTAAAATTGCGAGACAGTTCTAACTAATAGCATTATACACTAAGGTAAAGTTTAATTCTGACCGTATCAGTTTTATTCTTGCTTTGCAAGTTTTATGGTACACCTAAACGTTTTTTTATTATGATGCATATGGTATAAAGCTATTATATACTGTATGTGTGATCATAAAAAAAAATACAAACTTATTTCCTCTGTTTGTCTCTGAACTTACAATGTCCATCTATACACCTCAAACATTTGAACACTTTATAATTCTAAACCTCAGTTTTGTATTAGAAATGAGTATGAACAATTATCCATGGAGGAGAAATATATATCTTGCCTGTATTACCTGTGAAATAGCGCAAATAAACTTGATATATTTTGGCGCAAATGTTATGCGTCCCAAATTAGTGGTGAAATAGGAAATGGATTGTAGTTACGACATAAGGAACATATTCCGATATCATCTGTGAAACGATAATGGTCAACAACTCGTGATGGGGTCCGTAAAATTTACGCGGAAGGGATGATTTTAACTTTACCATTTGGAACTCTTGCGTTAAAAGCTTCCATGTGAGCAGCAACCCTATATCAAGTCAATTATGATATGAAATACAGGCCCGGGAATATCGTATCAATTGGGAGATATATACTCCGTATGCAGGCGCTGCAGTGATGTTGCTACATAGAAATGGAAACTTCACAATTTAGACCTCTGTTGTCATAAAGATATGTTTTCAATCGACCCTCATTGTCAATTTCTAGATGTAATTCAAGTTAAGAGGAAGACTTAACTGTATCTGTTGTGTCTTTTATCTCTAGTTCGATGGGATAAAATAGGATACGGGTGAAAAGAGGGGTACATGTAAAGTGAGAAACGGAATAAAAGCGACACGAAACGAAACTTAATGAACATGATGAAATGAACAGTTACTGTTACTTAAAAGTTAATGTATAAAATAAAACCAGGGCAAACAGTTGTAAGCTGGGAAAAATTGATACAAAATGAATATTTCTCAAAAACACTGACCAACTTGCAGTATAGGCCAAATAATATGGTAGGTTTGAGTATGTATATATTTTCTACTAAACATTAGCAATAAAATGGCTCAATACACGTGTATTCTCTCAAATTTGATTTCAAATGTTGTTGCTTTGCTATACGACTTCTTAAGTTCTATCTGCAACCATGTCGGCAGATAAAATCATTGAATGTATATTTTGAACGATCATCTTTAACCTTTTTAATATCAACTTTTTCGATTGTTCTTCAAATATTCGGCTTTTGAGCGTTCCTGATTTAGATAGATCCAGAAAAGCGATTCGGACGCATGCAATCTTTTTTTACACTGCTACAAGCTTTACACGCTGAATTTTAGAGAAAGATCAAATATTAAAAAAAAATCAAAATTTCCCCAAAATTAAGATAAAAGTTAAGAGTATTATATTTGATAATGTGCAGCAACATCAACGTTGAAAAAAGTACGTCACACTGAAAATGTTTCAATTTTCAATTTTGCCGTCCGGTTTGAAAATGAGTAAAGAAATTTTTCATAAAAAACAAATTCGTTATGATCTTGGTGTCATCAGGGGTGTGTACGGAATTAAATTTTACACCGTTGTAAATTCGATACTACACCCCTGATTACACCAAGATAACTAATAATACCACCAGGCATATAGTAGACACTATAATGTTTTACGTAGATCTCATAAAAAAGCACTTTGTATATTTCGTTTCCTAAAAATAAGCAAACTTCATATCTACAGGAGAATAAAAAAAATGAAGGCAAATTTAATCTAATCTGATATCTCTAAACCTCCTTTGTATATCATACAGGAATCTTATTTTCATATGTAGAAAAATGCTACAAAATTAGAAGCCAAATTTTAACATGTTAAAGGAATTTAAACTGAGGCCATTTTTTCAACCCACATACTGCATATGTAATGTATAGGATTTTCAGATATCCCTTATCACAACAGTTATTTAATTAAGTCTATACGTGGCAAAATGTAACTCAAGATACCAAGCTACTATAATATTCAAAACGCCTTTCACACATTTTATCAACAAAAACTTTGTCACTTAAAACAGAAACCACGAATTTCAGTGAAGTCAAAATTAGTAACTTAGTTGAACAAACGACTGTAATATTACAATTGTAAGGGAGCTACGTTTTTTTTTTTATATCCTACCCACCACCCCTTTTAAGAATCAAATGGTAGCTCTGTAAGAGATAATCTACTCCTGTTAAAATTCTCATTGCTTGTTTCAAAGTTTATAGTTACAGAATTGACTTAGTAATTTTAGTCTGATGTCAGTAATTAATGTACTCGGTCGGACATATTAATCTATGATACGGTATTCATGTCCATGTCCTTAATATGAGGGTCTGGGTGGGGGTCTGTTATTCTGTAAACATTTAATTTTCAGCCCTTTTTTCTCTAATCTTCATTTCAAATAATTTAACCCCTTTTTTCTCTAATCTTTAAAAAATTAACCCTTTTTTTCTCTAATCTTTATTTTTTTGCCCGTTATTCTCTAATCTTCATTTTAAGGGCATTATTCTTTAATCATTTAACCCCATCCAAACCCTCTAATATTGTAAGTTAAAAATGGTCTTAAAATTGTTATTCTACCCAGAAAATTCTTTGCTCTGAAACGGCTAGGAAATATATATAGAACCATTTTATTGGAAAAACGTCTTGTTATTTAAACCTACACAATTATTGCCTGTTCAAATATAAAGAGCTTAATAGGTAAATCATAGGCACTCGTCTCAGATTTTTTCCCCTATATACCTTTATATGAGGGGGAGGACAGGGGTAAGGGAGACAGGGAGAAAGGGGGTAGGAGAAAGGAGAAAGGGGGTGGGAGAAAGGAGAAAGGGGGTAGGAGAAAGGAATTATAGTTAACCCGTACCAAAGTAAACTCGTACCAACGTCAACTCGTACCGAGAGGAAGGCTGGGAGAAAGGAGAAAAAGTTGCAGAAAGGAGAAAAAATAAAATATCTCTCCTTTTAAAAAATGATCTAATATTTCAAGAAAAAATATCTCAAAAGGAGATTTTAATTCTAATGGGAGAAAGGAGAACGGGGGTAGGAGAAAGGAGAAGAGGGGTGGGAGAAGGGAGAAGGGTACCCCCTGTCCTCCCCCTCTTATATAACACGTGTTATATATAAAGGCAAGGATTTGTATAGTTTACTATACAAATCCTTGATAAAGGTATATAGGATTTTTTTATCTGAGTCGAGTGCCTGTGCTAACTTACAGGCACTCGACTCAGAAAAAAAATTCCTTGATATGTTGTTTAAATTGTATTATATGTCTCTGTTATTAGCGAGCAAATCTTCCAAGGACACATATTTTTCATTATGTAAGTTTAAAACGTGTTTACCGTTAATGTTTATATTGAAGACTCCTTGTCCGATCCGTTTTCCTATTTATTTCATTATCCGTATATTATTCCGTCACCGATATGCATTTAGTTTATTTTCCAGACGAAAACATTGCCATGTGACAATCATGTTTTCTGGTTAAAAGTCGTATTACGAAAGCAGAACAATGAAATTTGCATACAAAGTACATGAAATAATATGCTTAATTCAAACAAATACTTTAAATTAATTCAATATTTCACAATTTCTCTGGCAAACGTTTTAAATGAGTATAATTTGTAAAGTTGCATGTGCATAGACAATTTGCCTTTGGTGTCATAATGTCATCTGGTTTCCAGCAACATGTACATTTAAAAAAATAGAAATTTTTACTGTATTAAGTTGGGTTTCCAAGAAACATTACAAACATTTGCTCCGTAGTGCATAGTGGGTCTCATTGGGGTCTAAGCGTGATGCGGGATTGCTGATTTTTTTTGTTAAAGTCAAATTATTGTGTCGTGAAAACCAGAAACGGGTCTTGTGGGACCCGGGAAATGACCAAAAAATGAGAATTGCTTACGTACAAAGTGTAAGCTTGATACGGGAATCCGACAAAACAGTAATCGGGATACGGGAGTCCGACAAAACAGTAATCGGGATCCGGGATACGGGAATCCGACAAAACAGTAATCAGGATCCGAGATCAGAACCCCCCAATGAGACCCCCTGCATAGCGTTTTGCTGGCTTAAGGTTCATCATAACAAATGGACAAATAATATGGCCGTATTTTCACCTCTAAAACTACTCAGTGTACAGACTTAACTGTGAAGTTTGGAAAGTTTGAAGGCCTGGCGTCCACTAGAAATATAAAAGTTAAATACATTTTGTGCTTCAAAAAGATAAAATAGTTTTTGGATATTGATGGGCATTTTTTTTCCTTCCTGCAGAAGATGTAAAAATATACAAACAACTGCATTACTTTGATACTGTCCACTAAGATAAACTCTTTAACTCACCTATAAATGTGTAGATATCTATTGTCAATGCCAATCAAGGACAATCAATACAAAACAAACCAGTTCTTACCTGAGATGAAGCATCTCAAAGTTATCAGTCAGGGGTGCTACTTTAAAATGTGATTTCATTATCACCTATTTCAGTGATTTTTTATATTAAGTTATCACCTATTTTAGTGATTTTGGTGTTTTCTTTGATCTTCAAATGCTAATTTCATTGATTATCCATATTTTCACAAACTTTTCTATAATTTTCCTACATAAATCAATTATCCCTTTATCTTTGGATATCAATTTCACCAGTGCGCTTAGGCAGTAAGTTAGTGCGCTAAAGCTTTTAAAAGTACCCTTGGGAATTGCTCTGTAATCAAATATTCATTAACTACTCTTACTATCAGACAAAGGTCAACAATATTAGGTGACCTGGTTGGTTTTCTTTAGAATTAGAATGATTTATTTTAAGGTTATGTCCTGATTTACAAATTATTCCAGTTTTTGCATATTCAAATATACTGTAAAAACTGGCAGGCTTATCAAGCAAATGGCAATTTCTGTATGTACACAGTTGTTTTTTCCATGGAATTTTGGTCTTTTGACTAATAAAAAAATCAAGCTTGTGGGAAAAATATCTAAAAAATGATATAAACACTTATTGAAGTGATTAAATTTTAACTTCTCAAATTACTTGTTTCAGTGATTCTGAAAAGTCTGTGCGAAAATTTTAAATATTTCACAAGCAAAATAAAAGTGATTTTGAAATCACTTGTTTAAGTATCACCCCTGACTGGTTATATCCAAACTTAGTTAATTTTAACACCTTCTACAGGAAGGGAAAAAAATGCCCAGTAAATTCCAAAAAAGATTTCACCTTTTTGATATGCAAAATACATTTAACTTTTATATATCTAGTGGATGCTAGGCCTTAAATCTGTCCAAACTGCACAGGTAATTAGTCTGCACACAGAGTAATTTTTGAGTTGGAAAATACGGCCCTATTTGTCCATTTGTTCTGATGAACCTTAATAACAATAGCTAGCCTACAACTACAATATTAAGTCTTAAGATGCTCAGCATATTATAAAACATATACATTAGACATGTGTTCAGGGTTTCCGCTGGCGGTCGCCATTTTCGCAATTTGCGAAAAAATTATAATTGTGGCGATAAAAATTCGTCATTTGCGAAAGAATTTGGCGAAAGAAATATATATAACGATTTATTTTCCTCCATCTTTTTTATTTACTTTTTTTTCGAGTTTCTCGGACTTTACCCGATCAGACAATACTCGGAATTCATCTTGATCTCATTAAGATTTGGACAGAAAATCAATAATCAGCTGATTGCATTTTATAGCTATCGACAACAAAGGACTAATTAAAAAAAAAGCTGTTATTGTGACGAAAATTGTTCAAAAGAAAGAAAAATATCCGATTTAAAACTTTAATTATCCTTTGACTTTAATATAGGTAATTGATTAGGGAGACTACTTTAAAGTCGTGTGAGTGACACACGTTTCAAGCATAGTTTTACGTCTCAACTTTTTCATTTAGGATGGTCAGGAAAAGAAAACTATCTTTGTGAAGAAATCTATCCAAAAGGTTGTGAACAACCCCTCGAATGAGAATAACCCTTCAATGTAATGACAGCACATGCAATGAAGGATCAATTTCATGTGATAAAAGCTTTTGTTTTGTTGTAAAAACCACTTCTTAGTATAAAAGGGCACATCTGTATTTTTCTTTTAAAGAAACTTTCCCTACGAACTTTACTGGTATTATATGATCAAAACATGTCCATTAATTTTGTTATATTCCAGGACTTATATCTTCTTTATTGTTAAAAGTATAGTGGCCCTCATTTAGAACAGTTGTTTAAGATACATTGAATATTTTTCCCTTTCAAGTTTAAAAAAATCTGTTGTTTTTAAGTAAATGTTAAGTGTTTATTCATTAAAATGTAGACTCTAAAATAAGTTTGAAGGAATAATCATAGACACAATGGGGCAAAATCATCTTATTTAAGGGAGGGGGAGGGGTAGAAAAAAGGTAACTTTTAAACGATAAATATATTTATGTTACTTGGCGAAAAAAATAATAAAGTGGCGAAAAATATATTGTTTTGGCGAAAGAGGTGGCGAAAAAAATAATTGACCCAGGGGAAACCCTGCATGTGTTAGACATTCAAAGTAAGACAGATATATTGGAGAAGCGTAAATGTTCATATTAAAGAGTAAAGCACATATATTTTGACAAGATTATAAGCACATACAAAGCAGACAAAATAAATAGTTTCATTAAATATATTAGCTAGTCCTAAAACATGTAAAAGCTATATATAGAAAATTCAGCAATAAGATCTGCAGGAGTCGCATCTAGATGAGTTTACATTCCAGTTGTTGATCATATTTTAAACCTGGATCAGGTTCGACTTGGCACCAGTTGTGTCAGGCATTTCATCATATATTCTTTAGAACAATCAAAATGAAATTTAAAGAAATTTCAGAATAGACAGAAGTTTGGATGTCTAAGTTGAAGACGAGATACAATGCTTTTGGCGATTGTTACATCATTGCAATATATATAAAATGAAAGAACAATGAAGAATAATTTCATACATAGAAAAGAGCATTATAATGAGGCCAAAAAAAATATATGTCTGTTTCCTGCTGCCAAGGCCAAAAAATCAGGGTCGGTAGGTCGGGATTTTTTTTTTTTTTTTTTTTTTTTTTATTATTATTTTTGCACTCCCTGTCAGATTTGCAGATGGTTAAATGTCATGTTTGGTTAGGGTCCTGTACCCTAAAATCATTTAATCTCTTTAAAGAAGCTTTAATTGAATAATCCTCCCAGTGCCGACATTTTTTAAACCTTAATTGTAGCACATTTGTGCTGGGAGCAGCCATGTTTAGTAAAATACGGATCTAGATCGGACCGGAAACAAATTTTTCTGGACCGGAAACGATTTTTTTTCCGGAATTGAATAAAAAGATCTAGGGTCGGGGGCTTTGAGTCAGAGTCGGTCGAGAAACAGGAAACAGACATATATTTTTTTTTGGCCTGATATCTTCATTTATTGGGATAAATTTGTAAATCCGGTAGAAAAATGATACCTAATGCCTAAATCTAATAAAAACAAAAGAATTAGATGTTATGTGATTGCCAATGAGCATTGATGAGGCAACTCTCCAAAAGAGACCAAATGACATAGAACTTAAGTTTACAACTATAGCTAACTTTACTGCCTACAATAATGAGTAACACCAAACCACATAGCAAGATAAATAAGGTCCTGAAGTCACACAAGTTAAACAATAAAAACAACTACATGTAATTACAATGATTCAAAAGTGATTTAATTAAAACAGTCAAAACAATTTACTGAAAACGAATATAATCATGATAATATACAGCAACAAACAACAAAAACTGAATTACATGTTCACTCTTTCAAAGTTTTGATATGAAGTATGACAATGATGGTGATAAATGCTTCAATATATATTGTCCATCAATAAATACAAAAAAATGACAGGCCATCAAATTCCTATAAAGTACATGGGACATATTAAAGTGTTTATTTTCTTTTCCTTTTTCTTTTAGTTTTCTAACTTGTTAGGATCTGTTTACAGAAAGGGTAATGTACTTTTTACCCCTGATGGCAACAGTGTCATCAGTCCTGTGGGAAATCGTATCTCCATATTTGATCTTAGAAAGTGAGTATTCATAAATTTCAATAAACAACCTGTATATATTTAGTGATTTTTTAAGAAGATAGGTATTTATAAAAGTTACTGTTTTTGATTGGGTACAGCCATGCTAGATCTTTGTAATCACTAGTCTACAATAGCATATGATGAAAATAGTAACAGTTATGTGTTTCTATGACTTGCAGAAACTTTTAAAGTTTATATACAATTTTAATCACCATGATCACCAACTACCAACTTTTGCTATGCCTATGTTATTCGTTGTCCTTGAATTAAGAAAAGTTTGGGCATACAACTTTTTAGATATACACTTGCCTACACAGTCCAACTCCTCTATGTTGACGCCAAAGTGACTAGACAAAAGCATTAAACTTAACACGAGGTTTGACTGGTACAAGTTCCAGTGTGTCATTATATATTGTGGAATCCATGGCTTAGGGCGGTTAAGTTAGTTCATACTGAAATATCAGTGAAAGTAAAATTAACGTACAATGTAGCATGGCTAACCCTCTTTAGTTTTGTTATTTTTCATCATACATTGCTCATGTTGCTTATCAATTTTTCCAGAATTCAAAATCATACCAGATTGAAATAATTCTTTGTTTTGAAATGTATGTTGACTTAAATAATTTTCAATCAGCATGATGAGTTAAAATATTATATAGGGAATATAATTGATAGAATTTAAATTGGTCAAGGGTTTAAAGGGAATTGCTTGATATTTCAAATTTGTAAATGATTATGAAGATAATGTCTTAATTTTTTTCCAGCAACAAGTCAGAAACCTTGCCGATAGAAACACAGATGAACATAACATGTATGGCTTTATCTCCAGATGGTTATACACTCATTGTAGTCAATGACAGTAAGTCAATAACAAATATGTATATATAAATAAGAAGATGTGGTATCAGTGTTCCAGCTAGGCCGTTTTCAGAGGGCGCGGCGCCCGCCCTTTTCCGAGTGGCGCCCTGTGCCCTTTTTACAGTTTCCAGGGCGCCCTGCCTTTTTTGAAGATCGATTGCATATTAATTTGCGTATTGATATGATACGCTAATTACTAAATTTTACCTGGGGAAAAGATTATGACTTTGTTTACCACCCCAAGCTAATCAATGGTTACAACTGGTGTCATAATCTGTTGTTATAGGTAATCCGTTTATCGGATGGGTCATTAATGATCATCAACATTAATTCGTTCAAATAGAATCGGTCAGTCGGCAATTATCTTTGAAGAAATGTGCATACAACAACTTGGGCACAATTTGCGATGTTTACCGTAGTTTCATGGAAGAAACGTAATGACAGAAAGTTGGAAAACCATTATAAACTCGTTGAAGACCTTGTTATACTTGTTTTCTGTAAAATAAACAGAAAATTCAGACGTATTTGTCATTGACTGCGTTCATTTTTGATACGAAAATAACAAAATCGGCCGCCATATTGTGATTATATTTACATCATATTTACGTACTGTTTATAATCCTCCAAAGAAGGAGCACACCCGAATAAAGAAAGATAACTCAATCTGATTTTTTTCCTAGCATTGAGTAACCCATTTACATATTCTAAAATGTGTCTCCATACTTCTTGCTTAAGAATATATATGTTTAGGTATTTATTTTGAGTTATGGGAAAAGTTAAAGAGGGTCTTAGTAGCAGTGTTGGTAGGGTGCCTTGGTCATCTTTTTCTGTATTCTTTATTTTTGATACTATTTTTCACTGTTGCTTTATATCCTAAAATTGTGAATTTACTGAGCACAGCTGTTTTGTGCTGTATTGCCATCAAGCACAGCAGGGGTAGAAAGGTGAAACTGGTAAAATGTGGTAGACCATAGAAACAGTATGAAACAGATCTCCTTTCAAAACATACTGCATATAAAGTTCAACTGTGCCAAGCAATGATAAAAAACTTGTGTGACAAGCTGCTTGACAAGTTTTTCAGCCTTAAAAGTAGAAAGATAGAGTTCTATATGGGCTAAAGATGTTGTTCTTGTATAACCTGTGATTCAACGAATAAACACAAATGTTTGATTAACATCTTTTATTAAAATATGCCCTTTTCATATTATCATATCGCGCGTTAAATGCCCTTTTTCAGGATTGGCACCCTGCCCTTTTGAAAACCTAGCTGGAACACTGGGTATGATTACCAATGAGTCAAATCTCCCCAAGAGACCAAATGAGACAGAAATTAACAACTATAGGTCACCATACAGCCTTCAACAATGAGCAAGACCCATACCGCATAGTCAGCTGTATGTATGTTTAGTTTCACATTACTGGTAGACTTCTAACAGCAAAACATGTAGCTAAAGCTAGACTACTCCCACGACTAGTGGAAACTGCAACTTATGTGGACACCTTGTTGAAGATAAACTTAACCATCAAATTAGTATGTGCATAGAACTTTAAACACAAAGACACTTGCTATTTATAAAAGATTATCAGAAATGACAAATGACAATTTCCTATACACACTGCTTTCAAAATCAGATGAGAATGTGCCTTGCTTTCTGCTCGGCAAGCAGGAAGCTTTCTTGGACTTTTTAACACCAGAGCATTGTTTTGAAGTCCTTAATGAAGGATATTCCTTTCCTAAATACTGAAGACTGTAAATACTTTTCCGTCTAAAATATAAAGCAACATTTTATTTTATAATTTCAAAACTTTATAATTGTTCAAAATGTATATGCATGTTGTCGATCTCCTATAGGAAGAAATAAAGTATGATGATGATGATGGTTTTCATTTTCCGATGTATGACACAATTTATCACTTCAGGTATTGCTTCAGACTTGAAGATTTGAAATCAAAACCAATAAAAAAGTAAACAGCATAAAACAAAAGGGGTTTAACAAAACAGCATTTTTAACTTGCGTTTTTATGTCAGGTTTGGTTTTTTAGGAAAGTTCAACCTTAATTCTAATTATGTATGTATGATGAATTTAAACAGTAAAATAAACTGTTGTGGTTAATGTTTTGTAGGTGGTGAAGCCTTGTTATGTAGTTTAATAAGTAAATCAGTTTTACACTCCTACCACTTCCACAGACCCGTTCATCAGATCAAGTTCAGTCCTGATGGCAAGTGAGTATACCTTATTGTTAAATACTTACTGCTCAAACAAACCAAGTTCAGTTTTGACAGCAAGTGATTATACCTAAATGTTAAATGCCATTTGCTCAAACAAACCATGTTCAGTCCTAATGGCTAGTAAACTTACCATATTCACAGTGAACCACTCCAACAGAACAAATACAATACTGATTTCCATTACCTATACCATATTCACCTCAACCACTCCATCAGAACAAGTACAAACCATGTTCAGTCCTAATGTCAAGTAAAATTACCATATTCACTGCCAACCACTATAACAGAACAAATACAATACTGATTTCCATTACCTATACCATATTCACCGCAACCACTCCATCAGAACAAGTACAAACCATGTTCAGTCCTAATGGCTAGTAAACTTACCATATTCACTGCCAACCACTATAACAGAACAAATACAATACTGATTTCCATTACCTATACCATATTCACCACAACCACTCCATCAGAACAAGTACAAACCATGTTCAGTCCTAATGTCAAGTAAAATTACCATATTCACTGCCAACCACTATAACAGAACAAATACAATACTGATTTCCATTACCTATACCATATTCACCGCAACCACTCCATCAGAACAAGTACAAACCATGTTCAGTCCTAATGGCTAGTAAACTTACCATATTCACTGCCAACCACTATAACAGAACAAATACAATACTGATTTCCATTACCTATACCATATTCACCGCAACCACTCCATCAGAACAAGTACAAACCATGTTCAGTCCTAATGGCTAGTAAACTTACCATATTCACAGTGAACCACTCCAACAGAACAAATACAATACTGATTTCCAGTAACTATCCATGTCAACCCCTTCTAACAGACCGGTTTCAAATTAGATGTCAAGTTAACATACCATGTTCTATGCCAGCAATTCTTTTTTGGATAAAAATCTGATTTAACGAAATAAATTCAGTTCTAACATCATCTATACCGTCATAGCTGTACATGTATTGCTTTTGTTTATATTACAGAAAGTTTGCTGTTACTAGAGAAGATAAAATCATGTTATTCCATGCTCCTGGGAAGACCAGAGAATTTAATCCTTTTGTCTTACAGAGGACGTTTTATGGAGCATATGATGAGACAGTCTGCATTGATTGGACAACTGATTCTAGGTAATGTTTAAAGTCGGGTATTAAGGTTGATTGAACATATGATGAGACAGTCTGCATTGATTGGACAACTGATTCTAGGTAATTTTTAATGTCAGGTATATTGTTTTATTAGAACACCTTGGCTTATCAGTTGTATAAGAAAATAAGGAGATATCAAGAGAGCAATAAAATATATCAGACGCAGTGTATAAATACCAACAACACCATAGAATTAGACAAAAAGACAAATTGTACACTTTAAAATTATCTTTATAGGTAAGGGATATATATTGGTACTATAGAAACTAGTTTCACTTTGTTTTCTTTCTTTTCCCTGCTAGTCACTGTTTGTTTTTTTCTGAGTGATTTCTTTTTTGAATTAGTCAGTTATTGGTAGTTAACATGGTTAATGTGGTTTGTTCACTAGTTTTTTGAATTTCTGAAGTCTTTTTTTAAGTATTGATTATTCACAACGATTTTTATGTCTTAAAATTTTCCTTCAAATTCAAAAATATATGGATGGCTTCACATTTGTTATTATTGATAGAAGTGATTAGGAGCCCCTTTCAAGTATAAGGCAGATGGCTATTTTATTTGTGTTTTGTTTATTAAGGATTTTGGTGTTGAAGAGTCTGGTGTGTTGAAAATTCAGTTACATATTGTTGAGACTAAGGACTATAAAGAAAATGACATCCAGTTGATTTGTTATTGATGTATCTCTTTTTGTTTCATTTAGAAAATTCCATAGATTTATTTGCCTTTTTTTATTCAATATGTATTATGATCTTCATACAGATATGTAGGTTGACTTGAGTACTTTTATAGAATCAAATGCACTTCACCTGTCTGATCTACTTTTTTGCATGTCAGATAAAAACATTACAATTGATTTTACTTTTTATATTTTCTACAGGGTATTATGTGTGGGATCTAAAGATATGAACACCAGAGTGTATGGAGCACAACACTTCAAAAACCTGGTAGTCTATTCCATGGGTGGACACAGAGATGCTATAGTAGGATCATTCTTTGAGGCCGATTCTTTAGATGTATCCTTTGTCTATAAACTTTTCTCATATTACAGTGTAACCTGCGTAATCCGACACATGAGTATTCCAACACCCTGCTTAATCCGACGTTTTTTTCTGGTTTCCCAGTGTGTCAGATTAGACAAGTTACACTGTAACAGCTTTTGACTCTGGAATATTTATATATTTATTTTTTGGACAGGTTACCTGCTTTGTTGTAGGACATTATGGTACTAGTCTAGTAAGAGCAAGTAAAAGAAATAAAATCATAAAGTGTAATTTAAGGAGGGAAATTTTCTAATTCCAATGAATTGGTAGTGTATGAAAAACACAAAACAGTTATCTTTTTCCATTAGTTATCTATCATACTTAAAAGAGATACTCAATAGCTATTTTTCATTGTTTAAACCCCTGTCTTTGATGTTCAGATAGCTATTTTTCATTGTTTAAACTCCTGTCTTTGATATTCAGGCAATAGTTTGT
Source organism: Mytilus edulis (assembly GCA_019925275.1). Classification (NCBI taxonomy): domain Eukaryota; kingdom Metazoa; phylum Mollusca; class Bivalvia; order Mytilida; family Mytilidae; genus Mytilus; species Mytilus edulis. The sequence goes on along the minus strand of CM034361.1, from coordinate 46,737,883 downwards.
ATATTTATTAAGTCTTTAACTCTTGACTAAAGCTGTACAGTATAAGTCAGTGTGGACATCTATGTGTATATGAATGTGATACTGATTTAGATGGACTCATACCATATAAACCTACACGTACTGAGGAACAAGAAGACAATAAAGGTTAGATTCTTTTGTTTTAATTGAACATTTATGTAATATCTCCTATTTCAAATGATTTTTAGTTTGCATACATTCAGAATTATGACACATAACATTCTTTAAAAGATCTTGTTCATTTCTTAAATGAATTTGATTGTTCATGGTTGTTTACTTTAATATTTGTAATATTTTTGTTAAAGTCGAAAGTTTTTTTTTTAGTTTTTTTACTAGAAAATAAGATATAGATTAATGAAATTGTGGTGGATGCATATTCAGTAACATTGTATTGATTGAAATTTAGATAAAACAGTATCAAAGACAGATGAAAACACAGAAGGAAAAGTCCTCTATAAAAGATTAGCGAAGTGAGTAATATTGTCCATGCCTCAATCATTTGTCATTACAGTCCTGTTTAATAGTGTCCTGGATATTTCTTAATAAATTGGAGAAGTAATTTAACAGCTTTAAAATGCTTTTATATTCAGCAAATTTTTCATCTGGTCAGATATTTTTGGATTTTGTTGCTTTAAATTGTTTTGGAATTGGTGAATTTATTTCATAAAGTCCAAGTCAGTCTGTGAGATAAAACCAAGTTCATGAGATGCATACTCACTCTTGCTGAGGTCATCATCACAGGATGGGCATGAATCTTTAAACTTTATTTAGTTGTGCATGAGCCTATAATATTTTTGAAAAATTTTGGAGGGTACTGAATGAATGGTGCAAAATCCTGCATTCTAGGCATTTCCAGAGAGTTTGATAATGTTTTAAATTTGGACACTTTTTATATAAATTTTTCATATTTAAAGACATTTACTAACACCAAATGTTTATCATCTTTATTTTATTATAAATTTATATGTCACATAAACATCCAAATATCAATGTGAGTCTGTCGCCAGAACATAGAACACACATCGATTCAGTAGATATTGCCAATTTTTCTATGACCGGTTTTGTCACATTGTTTCAGAATATTTGGTCTGCTGACATCCTTATCGCCATGGACATGGAGCATGGCAAGACAGCATATTAATCTCTCGCCACTCATGCATGCCCTTTTCCAAGTTTTTAGTCGTTTCGGGGCAGTCTGTTTCTAGCGGTAACACACTATCATCAACGCCTTCTTCTGATTTCTTCTCCATCAGTAATTCGGTAGCAGCATCGGTAGTAACAGTTTCGTTTGCAAAAGGGAATTAAGCTTTCCTGTAAGCACCATCATACAGTCGCTGTTACAAAATATTAAACTCGCTTTTATGCTGACAAAGAGTAAACAAACAAGAGATAGAAAGAAATAAGATACATGTATAAATTATTTATCTAGAGATAGTTTACTTGTATGAAATGGGTACAGGGGAATTGGAATAGAGTTTTCGACGTTTACATTGAGGTCCGTGATTTCAAATTATTTCTGGAAATAGTTAGTGGTAAGATATTTTAGTTCAGAATCTATAAATTTAGGGGTTGGGGTGTCCGATTTCGAAATCCCGAATATAAAGACATGAAATTCCATAGTCCCGAATATAAGTAAAAACAAAATCCCGTTTCCTTCCGTTCCTCAATAATGTCAAATTGAAATACGGGATGTTCTTTCAATTTTTAAGATTTAAGAAACATGGATAATCCATGCATGTTTCATATTATTTATATGTTGTTTATCTGTAAAGAGAACGAGTAAGTTTGATGAAACGGAGAAATGAATACGCAGACAGGACTGCCCCCTTGCTATACCCAGTACTTGATTTGTCAGTCTACTTTTATGTCTTTGGATTAAAGTTCCAATGCAGTTTTATTCAATACTCAGACTCTGTTCACAAACAACATTAGTTTACTAGAATTATTCCTTTTTTACCTTCAGTATCGCTATTTCTTTTTCTGCCATGCAGAGCCTGTTTTTAACCAGATATCCATGAGGATTTTCGCTACTAGGTTAATGTAATCGAAACTGAACATCACCTGTTGGGATGCTGAGTTATATACAGGAAGAATAATTTAAAAGGAATGATGACAAGATATAGAAATTAAGGTTGAGACAGAACAACAAATGACTTATATTTCGTATTCAATTACCATAAAAAAAATCTGTGTCGAAATTTTAGTGAGGCAATTGCCTCACTTGCCTCAATGGTAGTTACGGCCTTGATATTGGAGTGGATTTCAGTTTTTTCAGCCTATGAATTTATCCATCCGTTATCAGACTAAACTTTTGCTTAAAGGTGGTTTGTGGTCACACTTACACATGTTCGTAATGAATTTAACTTTTTATTATGCCCCAATTAGGGGTATAATATTTTTTCAATCTATTCTTCCAACTGTTCATCTATTCGTCTGTCTGTCCTTCTGTCACGCTTCAGGTTAAAAGTTTTTGGTCAAGGTAGTATTTGATGGAGTAGAAGTCTTAATTAACTTAAAAAATTATGACTTATGTATCCTGTGATATTATCTTTCTAATTTTAATGTAAAATTAGAGTTTTTACCCCAATTTCATGGTCCACTGAACATAGAAATGATAGTGTTAGTGGCGCATCCATGTACTATGGACACATTCTTGTTTTAAATGTATACCAAATAAACAGTTTTAAACTTGATTTTGCAGGTCACTGAAGATTGAACTGTTATTGTCTATGAACACTTAATTTTTGTTTTAACTTAATTTATTTTATTTGCAGGCATTCCTTCAAAGATTGTCGACCTGAAGGTTCATCGTATCCCAGGGTTACCAGTGTGGATTACCATAAGTCTACACATATACTTGTTACAGGGTTCTTAGATGGCTCTTTTTTCTTACATGAGATGCCAGACTTTAATCTCATTCACTCTCTAAAGTAAGTGGAAAAAATTGTTTATGTCAACAGAAGGCATTGATGTTTATTTCACAAATAGAAAATTACATTTGTAAAGTTTATCCAGAATAGTTATATTGCTTTGTTTTTCAAAATGTTATAGAAATTTAGGTTTACATATGAAAAATACAAGGCAAAAAGTGCATACCATTAATAAAAGGACATTCCAAAGAATGCTTAAATTGTGAAAAGAATCACTTAATATTGTTAATTGTGCAGTGTTTATAAAATGAAGAATGCGACTATAGATACCCATCTAGATGAGAGTTCATTTAAGTAAGAGTATGTTTCTTTATGAGTTACTAAACATATCATTTTAAAATTGATTAAAAGACATATTTTAATTATTGTAGCATATCTGAGCAGAGTATAGCATCAGTAAGATTTAACAACACAGGTGACTGGATAGCTCTGGCTTGTTCAGGTCTAGGTCAGCTACTTGTGTGGGAATGGCAAAGTGAGACCTATGTCCTTAAACAACAAGGACATTTCAATAATATGACCTGCCTAGCCTACTCTCCTGATGGACAACATCTGGTTACTGGTGGTGATGATGCTAAGGTAGGAATCCACAGATAAGTCTGGTACCAGGCTAGAAAATAAATAAAGTTCTGATCACATGTCTAGCCTAGATTGACTTTTCCTTTTTTAAATAGATTATGATACTGAAGAATTTAAAATAGATAGGTCATATGATAGATATTTAAAATAGATAGGTCATATGATAGATATTTAAAATAGATAGGTCATATGATAGATATTTAAAATAGATAGGTCATATGATAGATATTTAAAATAGATAGGTCATATGATAGATATTTAAAATAGATAGGTCATTTGATAGATATTTGTTTTGACAACACACATGTAGTCACCTGACTGGAGTATGGGTGCTCATACTTGGAAGTGCTGTAAATTCAAAAAATCATTGTGATTTTTTTATAAATGCAAATAAAATGCAACAGTATCAGGTCAGCAATAATAAAAACTTAAATTCATAATTGCAGAGGTAATTTTCCTTTAAAAATAGTTTGCAATGAAACTAATAAAATGTCACATTATTTCATTAATCAGTGATTTGAGTTTTACAACTGTATGCATGTTTTGACTTCTGAATTTACAGTAATTGAAAAGATCACATGCTTCACATTTGTCCAAAATACGTAGAAAAAGTCACATTATCTTCCTTGCTAATTATAAAGAATCACAGAAAATTGTATTTTATTAAAACTCTTCTCTCAGAATAAAAATATACAAGGTTTACAAATCATTTAATTTTGTCATAAGAATTTTTGAGAAAAAAATTGTAACATATTTTGATAGGGCTATAGAGTGTAATGTAGACGGAAAGGAAGCTCAAATGGAAAATTATGTCCTATAATTAGAGACATAATACAAGTTGTAAGGTTGATCTGTTGTGTCATTCCATTGATGTCTGAATGAGGATAAGACTGAACTTTTCAGTGTCAAAAATTAAGTCTACTTCTTGCATTTTCATAAAAGGTTTTTATAAATCTCAAGTTTTAAGTTATGTGCTTGACCTGAGTAGAATGATGGTTGTGACAAACTTCAATTAAACAGCAATACAATAAAGGAAAATATATGCTGTTACTAACAGTACCTGATGATACACTTTTCACTCTATTCTCTGTAATTAGACAGCAACCCTAAAATATGATGAAAACAAAGCTATTCAAGTAATAATGTTTTATATTCAGTTTCTTGTTTAACTTTACAGGTAAAAGTATGGAACACTTCTAGTGGTTTCTGTTTTGTCACATTTAATGAACATTTAGGGGGCGTGACGGGAGTAATCTTTACACAGAATGGACAGGTGGTGTTAACTTCATCGTTAGATGGTACAGTTAGAGCTTTTGATCTCAACAGGTAATTTTAGGAAAACAATAATTAAAAAACGATATGGGATATCTATCCATGACTTTAAATCATGTACATGAGCAAAAGAAAATACACAAAATGCAAAGTATCAGCACTTTTATTGCTGATCTTCATCTCAAAATCACAGTGAGGCCTGCAATAAGACTGTTTACAAGACAGTTGATAACAAAGGAAACATCTTTATAAATCATTAGGCATAATCCCTGTATTCACTTCAACAGCAAACCAGTAATTAAACTTAGAAGCAAGGAAAAAGTGGAACTAAAATGGCATCAGGAGAGTGACATTGTAATACAAATTATTTTTAGATATTTCACAATTTAATTATTTTCTAAATACACTATTTATCTATTCTTTATTCAAGAGTTGCTGATGAGTCTTTTGCAGACCAAATGCTTATCTGGCGTACAAATTTTAATCCTTGTATATATATGATGAGTTTATTTATAATGTTATTTTTGGTTATCATATTTCAAATTCATGACTATGTTTCGAGTAAAGGAAATGTAGGCTATATGTCAATGTGACAGCAATCCAAGAACTGAAACCAAGCACATGTAGAGGTCAACATACAGTTCTCAACAAAAGACAAGTTTCCATACATTATATCAAGCTATAAATAGCATAAAACAGTTGTGAATTTTAACAGACAATATCAACAATAAAATATCTTAAAAGTGTGGTTATCAAATAGAGGAAGGTGTAGTAATTTGGAGAACTAATGTTCTTTAAATTTTTTTATAATCTGCAATCAACAAACTTACCTAAAGTAACAAAAATATTCAGTACCAGTGGAAGGGTATGAATTAAAAAAAGACTTATAGAACAGTGATGAAGTATAATTTTTAGGGTTTCTCGATTTATCTCATGATATCAATGGAATTGTTATAGTATGAATTGTCTTTACGAAAGAAATTTTAAATAGCATAAAGGCATACAGATTTTTTGAGTTATTTCTCGGATACGGATTAATCAAATTTATAATTTAAAATAAATCATAAAGAAGTTCCATTTAGATAGGATCAAGTTACTGTTTTACACTAAGGAGAATGTCTTTAGTTTTGTAATTTATATTAATATTCTTAATTTTTAAGGTATCGTAACTTCCGTACATTTACATCACCGAGACCTGTACAGTTTTCATGTATAACAGTAGACAACAGTGGAGACATAGTTTGTGCCGGAGGGTTAGACGTGTTTGAAATATTTGTATGGTCAATGCAGACAGGGAGATTGTTGGAGGTTAGAATTAAAATATTGAAATTCCTGGTAAAATAATTAACATGAAACAGATATAATTTAAGACTATAGTTTTGTGATACAATTTATTAGACTAATTGACAAATATCACTTTTGTATATATTTACGACTTATTGGAATTTTTGTCAATGAGAACGAAAATCTACATCTAAAACAAGATCATACACCAACATAATGTGGGAAACACACGTCAAACATTTACCCACAGTTCAGTGTTCTCCCCAGACATTTCATATAGCATCCTGTTTACAGGGAAATTTGAAATACCATTTTGTTTCTAAAACAGATAGCATCACATTCATAACACAATCCATAATAAATTCAATTCAGATAGCGATGCCAAAAGGTCCGCGGGCGAACACTGAGTAACTGAATCTAAAAATAGTTTTTCAAACAGAAAAGAAATAGGTTTTGGTTGATTGGATCTTTAAAATATCGAAGTCGAAACCTTTTACAATTTAACCATCAAAAGATTTTTAAAAACCAGGTGATACATTTCAAGAAAATATTTTTCCCCATTGTTGGTGATGATTGAAATCAAATCAACAAATATTAATGAAGCAGCAGTATTGATTGGTTCTGTATTAAGACAATTTTCTTAATTTATTTAATTTAAATTAAACAGATCTGTTGCAATAACTGAACAATCAGGTATCTATAATGATGACAAAAAATCTATTTTTTTTTATCGTTTGCACTAAACAAATATCTGTCTTTAATGTTTTGTTAACAGGTGCTTGCAGGACATGAAGGACCAGTTAGCTCCCTTAGCTTCAGTCCAAAACAATCATTATTAGCTAGTGGATCATGGGATAAGTCAGTCAAACTATGGGATGTATTTGAGAATAAAGGAGCGAAGGAAAATATTATTGTCAATTCAGATGGTAAGAATGCAAAATTATAATTTAAAGAGATGACGTTCTGCAACAGCTTTGCTGCAGTCGTGCAACAATATTTGATATGATGTACTGCAGAATTGAAGCCAGGTTTATTAGACATTGAAAAAAAGTGATGAGTAAATATTAATTACAGATCAGATGGATATAATTCATCAGTAAATATACTGTAAGCAAACTTATTTTGACAACCTACCAGACATTAGGTTCTGACAACCTGCCAGATAAAAGATTCTGATAACCTGCCAGACATATTAGGTTCTGACAACCTACCAGACGTTAGGTTCTGACAACCTACCAGACATAAGGTTCTGACAACCTGCCACACATTAGGTTTTGACAACCTACCACACATTAGGTTTTGACAACCTACCAGATGTTAGATTTTGACAACCTACCAGACTTTAGATTCTTACAACCTGCCAGACATTAGATTCTGACAACCTGCCAGACATAAGATTCTGACAACCTACCAGACATCAGGTTCTGACAACCTACCAGACATTAGATTCTGACAACCTACCAGACGTTAGGTTCTGACAAATATAATTTCTTTATTCCAGTGTTAGCTGTTGTGTTCAGACCTGACGGAGAGGAGATAGCAGTGTCAACCTTAGATGCACAGATAACTTTCTGGAATACACAGAATGTAGTACAAACAGGTTCATTAGAGGGAAGACATGACTTAGGTTACAGTAGGAAAGAAATTGATAAGATCACTGCCAAGAAATCTTCATTTGGGAAGTAAGTTTATTCATATTTTTTTGTTTTTTAATTTCAAATTCACACTATTTTCCCATTATGTCAATGTTTGGCAATTTTCCTAGTGAATTGGGAAAAGCTCAAAAAAAGAAAAGAATAACAGGTTACTTTAATTTTTAAATTTCATCCATTGAAATATATTTGCTTGTATTGCAACATGAAAATTAAGGGCAGCTTAGAAATAATTCAATTAAAATATTAATAGTTATGTTTTCTTGATTACTACATATATATATCCTTTACAAAAATAAAGCAATTGAATATTGATATTAGATATTTTCCCATAGATTCTCTAGAATTATAATAACTGTAAATTCAGAAATTATTGCAATGTTTTTATTATTGCAAAAAATGTGACAGGGTTATAACCACAACAATTTAAACTCATAGTTTGAAATATATTAAACACAATTTTTCTCAAAAACACATAAATAAAAATCACATTTTAGTCTAAAATAACAAAATCTCAATAATAAATGCACACAATACTTTCTGAATTTAAAGAAGATGTCCTGCTTTTCTCTATGTTCCCAAATAACTTCATGAGTGTTGACTTCTAACTTTAGAATGTACAAGACTGCCAATTCAAAGATTGGATGGTATTTTTGAAAGCATGTTTCAAAACATTGTGATTGGTGGTTAAAGATATCTGTTTACAATTGTTTTTTGACACATGTGTTTTGTTATTTTTCATCATGTTTGTAAAGTGATATTCAGATATACTAAGTAAGCATTTTACTTCTTTAAACTGTATGTAAATTTTTAAAAATCTTTAAAACTTCATTTTTTTATATGAATGAAAATACTGCTAAAAACAAAAATACTGAGTCATCACTTTTAGATCATTAAAAAAAAATCATTATGAAAACCTGTCCCTAACAATTTCTGAATTGTTCTTTCAGAGCCTTTAATACAATATGTTATTCTGCTGATGGTAAATGTCTACTTGCCGCTGGTCGGTCAAAGAATGTGTGTATATACTCCATCCAGGATCAGATACTGATGAAAAAGTTTGAGATCTCCTGTAACATGTCTTTTGATGGGATGGAGGTAGGCCATCAATTAAAATATATGAATATTTTAATGACTCTTACTTAGCACAGAGGTCATTACATCTAGTCCCTGCCCTTCTGTACGTTAGTACCCCCGATATTTGTTTTTGTTCTCCGACTTTAGTTTTCTTCAATTAAATGTTATGACACTTATACACATAACTTATTACCACAAAATACAAGTCCAGTTTGAATCTTTTATTTGAGTTAAATGCCCCTTTGCAAATGGAAAATAATGATTTTTTTTGTTTCCAGTCTCACAACTTTAGTTTGCCTCAATCAAATTTTTGATACTTATACACAATGTTTATAACCATAAAACACAGATCAAGTTTAAATTTTTGTGGTGTCACTTATACTATTAATTGTAGAGGTATGGAAAATATGCCCCTTTATAGCGCATGAAAGTGGGGTCATCATCTGTGTCCAATGAACACATTCCCCTATTTGTTCTTTTAAAATCTCTGACATTCCTTTTTCAAAACCAACATATTGCTTGACTTCAAGGGGACTTACTACTGAAGATAGACTTCATGCAGAAAAAGATTTAGTCTAAAGTATCATATCCTTAAAATTAGAATCAGTTGATTTGTTTTGTTTTCCTGGATACTAATTTTCATGGATTTAGGAAAACTTTTCTTTTCGTGTATATAGTTGTGGGTTTGCCAAAGTTAAAACACAATTCTATAGAAAATGTGTACTTTGTGGAAAAATTTAATTTTGTTGTTTTTGACCTATTACCAACAAATCCATAAAAGTTGGCTTCCAACAAATAACAATGAATCCATAATAATGCTAAATATCAAGGGTCCGGAAACGGTCATATATGCCAGTCATGACCGATTTGGAAACTCAGAAGACCGAAATGATTTTTTGGGATTTTGGTCTTTTTTTTTTTTTTTACAGAAATAATTTCGGTCATTTCATAACGATCAGGATTTTTCGGTCGCCATTTTGAACTTATTTTCGTTTTCAGGTCATCAAGAAAAATAGATTTGTTTGAGACAAAATAAAATGTTTGCTGATTTGAGTTGTGTTTTAATAAATATTTATCATTAGTTTGTTGTTTATTCTATAATATAAGTGAAAACAATGAACAGGACTCTGTCGAGTCACAGCGTGGGGTAAGTCTGGGTTGAAGCCACTAGGTTTGTTTACATAGTAATTATCACCACTTGAGGATAGTAATCAATGTCCAGGAAGTTTGAATTCGGCTTGGGTGTCGTTATTGTCTTGATTAAAGCCATAAAGGCGATGTACACAAATCTCACCTGGAAACACCTGTTCAGAAATAAAAACAATATGGCGATTTCCTGTGCATCAAATTTAACGTTTTAACCATTCTGACCTAGATTTTGTCATTTTTTTATTCATTAAAGAAGACAAATGACACTGTTGACTAGAGAATCTTTCTATATTTATCCCAATAAAACATTTATAATCCATTTATAGTCGATCAGCTGATTTGGACACTGTTGGTTAAATATAGATTTATGTTTACTGAGTTTGCGCATGAAAACTGGGGATCAACATGGGTTAATTGATAATTATCTTATTTGAGAGATTGATTTTACTGTTAACTTTTCGGTCGGGAATGGTAGTTAAAGATATTAAAAGATTTGCAAAAGTGGTAAAGCATATATTTTATAGAAATGAAGAATTCAAAATTTTTTTTAAAAAAGAATTAAAAATAAATAACGTAATTTACATTTGAAGCCATACAGCCTATTTATTAAAAGAAATATCTCAGCGAATGAACAATCTAGATTTTTTTTGTATTTTTTGCACTTCCGATTTTTTGAAACCATTCTACTCACAGAATGTAATGGGCGTTATCCTTTCTTTTGTTTTCTCTGCTAAACTTCCGATTTTTACCCGGGTGAAGCCATACATCTTCACTGTGAAGGCCAACAGAATTCATGGGCGTTTTTCTTCAATTGTTTAATATTTTTTTTTGCTGGTATAAAACCTTTGAATATTAAATATGAAATCATAACCAAATCCAACAATGTATAAGCGTAAAAGAGACTCGTCAGATGAAAACCAGAAACCTGCCAAAAATGCAAGATCTTTCAATGCCAAATGGTTGCAGTTGTTCGCATGGCTTACCTTTGACAGTATACGTAATGCTATGTTCTGCACCATATGCCAGAAACACAAAAAGAAAAACAATTTTGTATATCCCGGGGCCTCCAACTTCAGAAAGTCCAGTTTAGTAGACCATGCAAGTTCCAATGATCATGTTCAAGCCTTAAAGTCTGATGAAGCAGCCAAAGACAACAAACTTAAGACGATGGTAGAGAAGGTTTACGAGAAAACAGATGATGCCATGACAACACTGTTTAGAAATGCTTACTACATTGCCAAAGAAAACTTACCCATCGACAAGTACCAGTCCCTGAATGAGCTGTCAAAGATGAATGGGGCACCTATAACATCGACAATGTACCAAGAAGATACGGCTTGCTCTGAATTCATCAAAATTATTTCATCCCAGATTGAGCAGACGGTTTTGCAAGATGTAAAAGACAGTCCAGCGTTCTCCATAATGATAGACGAGTCCACTGACCTATCTACACAGAAACACTTGATATTGTATCTGAGCTATTTGAAAGATGCCAAACTTTCCATCACCTACTCAAAACTGATAAACCTGACTGCTTGCGACAGTGTTGCCATAACCAGCCAACTTATAGCCTACCTACAAGCAAATGATGTTGACCTTTCTAAGATGTACGGCATGGGATCCGATGGTGCAGCTGTCATGATCGGTAAACACACAGGTGTATCCCAGCTCCTAAAAGAGAACAGTCCATATCTGATAGAGATGCATTGTGTTGCTCATCGACTGGCCCTAGCATGTGTAGACCTATCCAAAGAGATTCCAGAAATAAAGTTTGTTGAGAGCATCATCAAAACAGTATACACCTATTTTAAGAGGTCACCTTCCAACCTGTCTGAGCTCCGTACCTGGCAAACCATTCTAGATGATCCACAGCTGAATCCATTAGATGTACACAAAGTCAGATGGTTGTCCATGGGCCATGCATTAGACAACTTGAGAAGATCCCTAGTTTCCATCGTCCATATGGTATCAGACCAAGGTGACAGTGATATTGTTGCCAGTTCCATGGTCCATCACATGACATCATACAAGTTCCTCTTCCTGCTCCACTTCCTGAGTGACATCTTCAGCAAGATTAACATCCTTAGTAAGGCACTACAACAGAGAGAGCTATCCTACAGCACTGTCCGACTGCAAGTTGACGGGTTCCTGACTGCCTTATCAGCCGAGTACCTCACTGATGAACCATCTTTTGGGCCACTTCTGTCCCAGTTCATCCTAACAACAAGTGAACAAGAGAACTTCAAAGGTATCGACTTCAGCCGCTCACCAAGAGATGCCACCCTTCCTGCCAAAGTTGTCCATCTGGTATCAACTCTTACTGACAACATAAAAGACAGATTTCCAGACTCTAAGATATTTGAGGCCTTTACTATATTTGAACCAGCCTCATTTCCAGTCAACATTTCAGACTTACCCAACTACGGAACCAGTCAACTGTCCACACTGACTAGTCATTACACCAGTTTCGACGAAGACTCCACCTTACAAGAATGGAGTACTATCAAGTATATTATTTTCAACAACTTTAGACATCTGAGCCCTGCTGAGCTACTAACAGAAGTGACTCCAATGAAAGAACAATTCGTGAACATTGTGAACTTAATAGAGATTGCTAGTGTCCTACCAGTTTCTAGTGTAGAGTGTGAGCGTGGGTTTTCTAGGCAAAACCTCATAAAGACAAAGCTCCGATGTAAGACCAGCACCGACACTTTAGATCAGCTGATGCGCATAGGATTAGTGGGTGTTCCTGTAAAAGACTTCGACCCAAAACCAGCACTCCGTCAGTGGCAGTCTAACCGTCAAAGACAAGTTTACCAAAGTAATAAACAGAATGCCTTCTCAAAGCTTATGAACATTAGATAGACTAATATTAACTCTGTGTACATGTATTTATGTGTTATATTGTTTACAAACTATCATTCAGATAAATTATTTATTTATTTAAAATCATGAATTTTGTTATTAAATTCAATTGTTATCACTATACCAGACTTGAGTTATTTATTCACAGAAAAGTTTCCCCTTTTTGATCCTCATATCGTAAACCAGGTGAATACACATTTATCTTGTTGTGTATTAAGTAATCAATTACACTCATCCAAACAGCAACAATTTGAACAACATAAACGATATATGTACATACAAAAAGAAACATAACACAGTTTATTAATTGGTTTGTATAACTTTATTTCAAAATGATGAAACATGCCGTACGTAATTATTCCTCTTGTAATTTATGCAAATTTATAGGGTTATGCATATGACCTCAGAGATGCAATACACAACAACAAACGTCTCCTCGTGTAGTTTGTACCTCAAATACATCACTGTTACTGATAGTTCAAGGTACAGTTACACTTGTTTGAACTAATATTTCACAGATAAGGTCTTTACTTGTCCTTGTGCAAGACTTGTCACCCTCAGAAACATGCATTTTTGTGCATCATGATAATATTACATCACAAAAAAAAAATGACCGAAATGACATGGAAAAATTTCCGGATCCTTGCTAAATATATATGGTTAACTCAGTTCCATTTCTGAAATAATACAGATTTTTATGCCCCACCTACGATAGTAGAGGGGCATTATGTTTTCTGGTCTGTGCGTCCGTTCGTCCGTCCGTGCGTCCGTCTGTTCGTCCGTTCGTCCGTTCGTTCGTCCGTCTGTCCCGCTTCAGGTTAAAGTTTTTGGTCGAGGTAGTTTTTGATGAAGTTGAAGTCCAATCGACTTCAAACTTGGTACACATGTTCCCTATGATATGATCTTTCTAATTTTAATGCCAAATTATAGATTTTACCCCAATTTCACGGTCCACTGAACATAGAAAATGATAGTGCGAGTGGGGCATTCGTGTACTGAGGACACATTCTTGTTGTTTATCATTTCAGGAATTTTTAGATAAAAAGAAAATGACAGAGTGGGGAAGTTTGTCATTGGTAGATCAAGGAGAGGGTGATGAACAAGGTCAATCCCTCAGTTTACCAGGAGTCAAGAAAGGGGACATGAGTTCTCGACACTGGAAACCAGAAGTGAGAGTGTCATGTATAAGGTTCTCACCTACAGGTAACATATTACAATGTCATTTTATCTATTGAATTTATCATTGGCAAAACATGCCATAAATTCATTTGATAATATGTTAGTTAAAGATAATTCTGAGTCATTTTATCTGTATGTCTTTATCTGTTATAATCAGGACAAAAAGCTTTCTTGTTGTATAAAGTTTATGTGGTAAACATGGTAAAAGAGAAAGCATTATTACAATGATTTTGCTTACCTAATTTAAAAAAAAAAAATCAAATGAGTTGTTTCCCTTTGAATGTTCTGTGAAACTTGGTCTGATATTTTTTTACAAGGCAATGTTATGATTTCTTGTTTACATGATAATTATTCTTTATATAGCTGTAGGAAGGTATGGGGTATGTATATATGAGACAACTTTCCAATAGCAAAGGAAAAAAAAAAATATGCATGTTCTTACATGTCTTTATATAGATTAACGGTTTAGGTCAAATCATAACGCTTAATTGATCTAATTTTTAAATAGGTAGAATTTTTACAATTACCTGAAAATATGGCTACATTTTCTACTATGGAAAAGCCTATAGCTACTTTTTTTAAAAGGTGGTTTAATCACTATATCAAACCTTTCATGGGCATTTATCACATTTATTTAGTTTTTGAAAGTCTTTAGTCAGTGTAAAAAATAAGAGGAAAAAAGAAAAAAAATGCAAAAATAGTTTTATTCAGTTAAAACTTTAGGGTTAGGTGTCTTTTTTTCCATGTGCTGAGCCACATTCTGGATTGAATGTTCATGTGCTTATAACTGTGGTTATGTAGATTCAGAAAAGAATTTGGAATTTCAATATAGGACACATGAAAGTACCAATCACATATATAAATGTTCAAAGAATGATTTGATGTATTCAGCGAAACCTCTCAATATAGGACACATGAAAATACCAATCACATATTATAAATATTATAAATGTTCAAAGAATGATTTGATGCTCTCTGAATTTTGGGTCCTCAATTACTTTTACTTTGTTCTGTGTTAAGCATTTTCAACATTTATATGAGCATCACTGATGAGTTTAATATATAAGTAAATGTAAGAAGATGTGGTATGAGTGCCAATGGGACATCTCTCCATCCAAGTCACAATTTGTAAAATTAAACCATCATAGGTCAAAGTATGGTCTTCAACGTGGAGCCTTGGCTCACACCATAACACATGTTTGGCATACAAATTTTGATCCAGGTATCTGTGATTAGTTTATGTCCCAAATTTCTTTATTTCACAATTTTTATGCTTTATAACATATTGCACGTTATTTTTTTATGAGTAATGTAGAGTAAGAACAAAATCCCTCATTCTGTTTGGGTTTTTATTTTAGAAGATGTAACAAGGAGTTATAAACAGTTCATAAATAATTTAATTATTTGAAAAGTACTATTTACATTTTTATTATCAGGAAGATCATGGGCAGCAACTACAACAGAGGGAATGCTAATATACTCATTAGACCAGAACCTGGTGTTTGACCCCTATGACCTTGAAATAGAAATTACACCTGTGAACGTGAGGAAGAAGCTCTTTGATAAAGAATACTCTACAGCACTTATACTTAGCTTTAGACTGAATGAAAGCAAATTAATTCAAGAAGTATTAGAATCTATACCATATTCTGACAGTAAGTACAACATTAGGGTTTCCGTCAAACTACATTTGTAAAAGGAGTTCAAAATTAGAGAGGTGAAATAAAACAAAGGGATTATGAAAATCATATTTCAAAAACAAACTGAGAATACCATGGCAAGAAATGAAAATTGATCAAAAGACAAACAACACAGAAACACAGAAAGCTACAGACTTAGCAACACAAACCCCACAAAAAAAGGGGATGATCTCAAAGGTCAAACTGACCTATTAAATGAATATAAGATTATGAGTCAAGGTTCAATACAAGTTAAGAATACTGAATTATGTTCAAATCAAATATGAGAGGTATTTTAATTTGTCTTGCACTCTAGATTCATTATTATTGGTACAATGCTGATTTTGGTTGAGTATTTGGGTTAAAAATATATGCTTTTAACACAAAATTCCTCAACATCAAAAATGAAAACTAGGTAACTGAGTATCATCATTTGATTAATCTATAAACAGGAAAGGGATTTAGCACATCGTTTGCTTTTCCAATTTCAATGTAAAGTAATAAGATATTATATGATTCTAAATAATGCAAATATCAACCAAAATCCAAATGCCATTGATTTAGGCAGCTTTAGGTCAACGTACAGCTTTTCAACATGACCGCATGGTCAGGATTTTAGCTCCTACATGTCTTCTAATTTATAAAATTGTATAAAAAAACTATTTTATGTTATTAACTAAACTTTATTTTTGTTTTCAGTTGATGTTATTAGTGAGAATCTCCCAGAAATATATGTAGATAAACTGTTAAATTATCTGGCATCAGGAATAGAATCATCTGCACATATACAATTCTATCTCAAATGGACAAATAAACTTCTAATGTGTCATGGACCTAAACTAAAACAAAGATCACAGAAAATTATGACGACACTTAGATCAATGCAGAAAAATATAACTAGAAAATATGATGACATTGGAAAATTGTAAGTATTTTTAAATGGCTTAGGATATGGCGTCTGTCATTGATTACTGGTAAAGAAGAAATTTAAATAAAATTTTATAAATATTTATTTACTAATACTTCAACATAGTCATGATAGTGTTACTGACAATTTGACCATTTCACTTTATATATCATAACTATAATATAGTATAGTTTTCAGAGTGGTCTAGAGCTCTGGATGCACAAAAAACAGGTTATGCAATTATCTTGTAATGTTAATTTTGAAAAAGAAATAAATAAACATTCCTTTGACATTTTCATCTAACAGACTGTAATAAATTTGAATGTGACCATTCTTTTTTCAGATGTGATCATAATAGATACAGTATGGACTATATAATAGCATTGTCAAAATCTAAAAGAAAACACACAGATGATGAAGATGACAATGAATCTGACAGTGAGGCTTCAGGGTCAGATGATGGTGAAGGTTTAAAGGAAGTTGGAGATGCATCATCAGAAGATGAAAATTTTATGTCAAATTTCATGGATACTGAATAAATGAAAATAGCAATGTTTGTTTTTGGATTATGTGAGGTTACCTCCAAACATAAGCTGGCAATTTCTTCAGTCCTATTTTGAATAAGACACATTACTTATTACCACAAAACACAAGATCAAATTCCAAACTGGGTAGTGTCAGTTTTACAGTTCTTGCCTTTTGCCATGGCCATTTACAAATGAAAAATTGTAAAAATTTCTGTTTTATGCACTCAAACCTCAAGCAATCTCTAATAACAACATGCATAAACAAATGTCACAAGATTTTAAAGGAAACAAGTTATGTCCCTTCAAAAATGGACCATTTACTGAAATTGCCAGCAAACACTGATCCGGTATGAATTTGAGTGGTGTCCCTTTCACTGATCTGACAGATAAATTTGCTGAATTGTTTCTGCACTCTAATTTTAGCTTGCCTCAACCAAATATTATGAGACTTATACACAATGCTTATTAACATCAAACACAGAGCAAGATTGAACAGTATTCTCGAGTTACTTCCCTTTACACATGGAAAGCACTCTTATCTATAGCTTGCCTCATTTAAATGTTATCAAACTTTAACATGTTATACACAAAGCTGATATTACTCGGGACTACCATTGTGACACAACACAGATCTAATTTGAATTTAAGTTGTGTCATTTTCACTTTTTATTGACCCTTCAATTTGGTATTTGACACAATCAAACTCACAAGCAAGCTTTTATGGTTTTGAGCACTCAACCACCCCCTTTACCTGTGAGAATTGTGTAAGAGCAAAACATCATTGACATATGATTGTTTAGGACAGGAACACAGAGAATATATGGTTTTGAGCACTCTACCACCCCCTTACCTGTGAGAGTTCTGTAAGAGCATAACATTATTGACATATGGTTGTTAGGACAGGAACACAGATAATATATGGTTTTGAGCACTCAACCCCCCTAACCCGTGAGTGAAAAGTGTAAGAGCACAACATCATCGACATATGATTGTTTAGGACAGGAACACAGAGAATATAGGGTTTTGAGCACTCAACCACCCCTTACCCGTGAGAGTTGTGTAAGAGCAAAACATTATTTGCATATTATTGTTTAGGACAGGACAAATTCTTATCTCAACAGCCGTTAAGGACAGTTGGTTCACAAAAATTAGATCCTTATTAATTAAATACAGCCTACCATCAATTTTTAACATTTTAGATGAACCACCCTCGAAATTAAAATGGAAGAACCTTGTCAGGAAAGCAATTGACACCTACTGGGTAGATCATGCCTTGTGGTGACCATGTCTGTCTATTATAAGAGTATTTCATATATCTCTACAGCTAATTATAGTACTGGTCATCTTCACAATGCTCTGGCAAGTATCCAGACTTCTGCAAAAGACTTCCAACGTCTCCCCATCAAACTACGACTCCATACTGGTACATATATTCTCCAATGCAACAGGGCAGCTTTTAACCAGATTGACATCAACCCAACATGTCTTTTGTGTGAGGAGGGCTCTGAAACATATCATTTCATTCATTCATGTCCTGCTTAGCTTCTGCTAGAAATTATCACATGCTTGAACTTTCACATATTCTCAATAATAGCGAGCTCTGCGTCAAGTGTAGATCATTAGAAAAGCTAGAGATTAGTACACAACTAATATTGGATGCTAGTGCCTTGCTCTGTAATTGTCAATGTAAATGTGAGGATGTACTGACTTTCTTCATCTTGTAGAGTACATTAGTAGAAAACTTTGCTTTGCAGTGCATATTAGACGTAATACACTATTATTAACATTACCGACGAATAAAAAGAAAGGGTTACTTGCAACCACTCAGTCATAGGCGTGAATATTTAAAATCTAAATTGTTCTGTTTTAGATTTTTTTTTTTAAAAGTGTGAGAAACCTTTGTGGGTGTTATATACACCATTTTTCCTACTCCGAAACCAGAGGCGTGCCTTTCAAAGGCAGGATATTCATACAAGACAAGACAATAGGTCGAAAAATGTTCTGATTTTTTTTTTCTCGACAATTGGCATCACGCAGCAGTTTTTAGATTAAAGAAAACTGACCAAAATGTATAATGAATAGAGAAAAAGAGAGAATAGAGAATAATGGGGTGCAACTCTATAAAGAAGAGTAAGGTTATACATTTCTGATAATATGGAAGTGACTGTAAAGAATTTATAACACACAATTATTGACAAATTTAATATTAAATCATTTTTTATGAGAACTGTGCAGAATAATTATAAAAAAAGAAGATGTGGTATGATTGCCAATGAGACAACTGTCCACAAGAGACCAAAATGACACAGACATTAACGAATAAGCCTTGTTTTAAACAATATATATATTTTTTAATCTAAACCAAGTAATAAAGCAATTTTGATTTTGTCGGTTTTATATTATTCTAGGTATTGCACGATTGATTGATTAGTAAAATTGTTACTTAACATTCAGTGGCAAATATTTATGCATGTTCATGACGAGAACTAATTAGCAATAAATACAATATGACTGTATAGGTCCGGTAAAAGAGGTCATCTCGGTTGCAGGTCGAGGAAATTTGGAATGCCACGAGAAAATGAGAGTATATTGGATAGGGACAGAAATTTAGCCTTTTAAACGGAGAATCAGTTTTTGCAAGGGTTTTTTACAAGAGGCAGCGGATCTAACATCTCTATTTTGACCGGTCGTGGCTGCGTACTTGATACATCCCTCAAAGCCAAACGGACCCCTCACTTTGACAAGGGTTTTACTGCCGGTCGGAAGATAACCTGTTGTGACCAAATTTCTATTCTCCAGTCACCCTTTGAGATAGGAGTTATGATACTTGAAATGAAATGGAATTACTTAATCCGCACTATTTGTTAGTAACTGCAGGTGTGATACGTTGAATCTATTTTTTTCTGGTTCTATTTACTACAGTACATGTAGTATTAAAATATGTCTGAAGTATGTCATTTGACAAGGCTCTTATTATACTAGTAAGTGGCTATAAGTGACTTTTTTGACTGTTCTCTGTGTCATATGAATAATTATAATACTTGACAGGGACAGTATATGTTATATAATACAAGGTCAACACTTTTTATGCCCCACCTACGATAGTAGAGGGGCATTATGTTTTCTGGTCTGTGGTTCCGTTCGTCCGTCCAGGTTAAAGTTTTTGGTCAAGGTAGTTTTTGATGAAGCTGAAGTCCAATCAACTTGAAACTTAGTACACTTGTTGCTTATGAGATGATCTTTCTAATTTGTAAGCCAAATTATACTTTTGATCCCAATTTCACGGTCCACTGAATATAGAAAATGAAAGTGGGAGTTTCAGGTTAAAGTTTTTGGTCAAGGTAGTTTTTGATGAAGCTGAAGTCCAATCAACTTGAAACATAGTACACTTGTTGCTTATGATATGATCTTTCTAATTTTAATGCCAAAATAGATAATTACCCAATTTCACGGTCCATGGAACATGGAAAAGGATAGTGCGCGTGGGGCATCCGTGTACTTTGGACACATTCTTGTTTTTGTCGAGCCTGCAACTTTTGTTCCAGAAAGCTCGACATAGGGATAGTGATCCGGCGGCGGCGGCGTTAGCTAACTTCTTAAAAGGTTTATATTTTAGAAGGTGAAAGACGTGGATGCTTCATACTTTGTATATAGATGCCTCATGTTACGAAGTTTCCGTCAGTCACATATCCAATGTCCTTGACCTCATTTTCATGGTTCAGTGACCACTTGAAAAAAAGTTCAGAATTTTTGTAATGTTGAATTCTCACTTATTATAAGTAATAGGATAACTATATTTGGTATGTGCGTACCTTGCAAGGTCATCATGCCCGTCAGACAGTATTCACTTGACCTCGACCTCATTTCATGGATCAGTGAACAAGGTTAAGATTTGGTGGTCAAGTCCATATCTCAGATACTATAAGCAATAGGGCTAGTATATTTGGTGTATGGAAGAACTGGAAGGTGTACATGTCCAACTGGCAGGTGTCATCTGACCTTGGCCTCATTTTCATGGTTCAGTGGTTATAGTTAAGTTTTTGTGTTTTGGTCTGTTTTTCTCATACTTTATGCAATAGGTCTACTATATTTGTTGTATGGAATGATTGTATGGTGTACATGTCTAGCGAGCAGATGTCATCTGACCTTGACCTCATTTTCATGGTTCAGTGGTCAAAGTTAAGTTTTTAAGTTTTGGTCTTTTCATCTAATAATATATGCCAAAGGTCAACTATATTTGGTGTATGGAAATATATTATGATCTATATGTCAGTCCCGCAGGTTTTATTTGACCATGACCTCAATTGCACGGTTCATTGCACAGTGTTAAGTTTTTGTGTTTTGGTCTATTTTTCTTAAACTATAAGTAGTAGGTCAACTATATTTGTTGTATGGAAGCTTTGTTAGCTGTACATGTCTGCCTGGCATGGTTCATCTGACCTTGACCTCATTTTCATGGTTCATTGTTCTTTGTTTAGTTATCTTGGTTAATGTTAAGTTTATGTGACAGTTGTAATAAAGCTTTATACCTAGGACTATCAACATAATATCAATGATTAGTAAAGAAGGCGAGACATTTCAGTGTGTGCACTCTTGTTTAAGTTTTAAGTCGATTTGTAAAACACAAGCTATAGTGAGCTTTTCAAATTAAATGCATAACAAAATATTTACACTTAGTCAGAATCATTATGTGGATTATAAATATGGTCATCTGAAATGAGTGTCCAGTTACATTATGTCCAAAAGATCACGTCACACGTGTTTTCACGAAATATACCCGTTGAAAGTCGAACTTATCATTCTTTTTTCGTTAACTTTTTTTTCTTAGAATTTGTTTCTAGAAGGGAAGTTAAAACATAATGATTTCTATTTGAATTGAATAATGAATTAAACAACATTGATACAAATATTGTTCTTGTATATTCAATCAAGGAAAACAAATGTGTGTGTTTTTGAAGTTGAAAAAACATTGTTTGTCTTAATAGCAATCCATCAGTGCTCCAATCAAAAGATAAAAGGTTGGTACCTTTTCAATATTACTTGCTTAGTCTGGACGTCAAAAAGTTGCATATTCGATTACTTCGATGATAATGGCTGATTTATAATTATAGCGTTCAGCGGTAAACTAAATGCATTTTCAGGACAAGAACATGTTCTAATGTACTATAATGAATATTAACCTTGCTTTGTATAATCTTGACCTGCTATGGGCCGGATTTTTAAGTGCTATTTCACAAGGTAACAGTGCACAGGAAGAAAGGTCACCATCAACTAGACAATTATTCTGACTCCGAGTTTACCACTTTTTGCTCTTACATTTTTCTCAAACCCAGTTTGCTAAAAGATAGTTTAAACTTATTACTAGTAATTTATAGTGGATTGGGAAACAAGATTTTGCAACTTATATTAGTCCCTTTCCTCTTTGCGGGTGCGAGTGCTGCCTAGTAGCGGCATTAGCCTGCTCTTTTTCGAAATCTACAAGGGTGTCTTTTACATGCAAGCTATTTATCGTCACCTTAAAACGGACTATCATCGTTTTTCAAGACCATACTAGGAAATGATGTTAAGGAAGAGCCTAACATTCAGTCCATGAAATGAATGACAAAGTAACTCAGATGCTAGATTACAAAAATTTAGAGCGCGAATGCTTACGGATTTGTAGAAATAGTTATATCTCTCTCTGTCTGCCTCTTCATTCAATTGGTCGGTAGACATTATTTGTCAATAAAATGCAGCGCCTTCATCGCATGGTATATTTTCGCAAACGTTATGAGTGTACGTGCACCGCATCTAGATGTTTATATATAATAATTAAGGAGATTTGTACGGAAGCGTATTAGCGCCACACATTTTATTTTTTTATTTTTCTTCCTATGTTAGCGTTGTAACGCATGCAAACCTTTGCGTTATAACGCAAACATTTGTTTTATT